>VWPW01009233.1:4909-399789 GCA_013389825.1 Crypturellus undulatus
GGGAAGGGAAGGGAAGGGAAGGGAAGGGAAGGGAAGGGAAGGGAAGAGGAGGGAAGAGGAGAGGAAAAAGGAAAATGCAGAAGAAACAACAAAAATAAGGAGATGGAAGAGGTTCAGCAATGCAAAAGTAAGGAAAAGTATATTTCATCAATGGAAAAATAAGGAAAGGGAACCTGGAAGCATGGCTAGGAAGAAAATAAAAGTAGAAGGAGCAGAGAGGAAAAGAAAAAAAGGGGAAAAGGAAATCAAGAAAATAAAAATGCCAACCAGAATTTAGCCAGAAGATACAAGTGATTTGCTGTATATACCCATCTTCCTTCTCTTTCTACTAGTGATTTTGCAAGAAAAATGAAATGAACTCCTACATTAACTGAAACTAGGTGTACTCTTTTAAGTAGAGAATTGGGAAACAGGGGGAAAGTAGAAGAAAAAAAGCTGAATTTATTTAGATTTCTTCATATCTTTTTAATCAGCAATTTTTCGACCTTGAGAAACCACTTCCCTCTTAATGCTTCCCTAATGTTAAGCCAGAGACTTTCATCAACATTTTACAAGCATGACTGAAACCAAACAGCATGTTTTACTGGATAGGATCAATCTCCTTACAACTTTCGTAAGATAAATTTACTGCAGTCCAAAGTGTTGAAATAAATTGCGATGAAAGAAGAATATGTATAGCCTGTTCAGAGATGCACCAAAAAGGTAGCTTCGTTATTGCTTGGTCTCAGAGACAAAAATTGCTGAAGAGTTTGGGGTGATTTTCACTTTTCTGAATGCCTGAATTTAATGGAGGTTTTACCACGGATTCAAGAAAAATGACCTTGGACAGTATTGGGCTGCTACAACCTTTTGTGGTTTGGGGTTGTGATTTTTATCCAGGGAGAAACATACAGGGTTGTATTCAAGTGCATCTAGCCCAGTATCCTCATTCTACTGTGTCATCCAGTGAATGTATAGGAGACACAGGGGTACCAGGGCAAGGATTTTGTGACATTTTGCCATTATGCTCTTCCAGCTTCCTGTGATATCTCCCAGTCCCTAGGATTTTTTGAGACAGAAATGGTCTCCTAATGGTTTGGGGAACCTTACAGAAACATGTCTAAAATTTGTGATCATGGAATTCAGACTGTTTTTTTTTAATGCATGTCAAGATCTCCCAGCCTATTTTGAATATGCACACAATTTCTTTATACTAGATCACGGAAAACATAGATATTTCTCTCTTGTTTCTTATCATATGTCACAATAACGTGCTTTACAAGTCATTGTATTTTAAGTTTTCTAGCAGAAGCTGAAGGACTTAGAATACACATAACAATAATTCTTTTTTGGAACAGTTCCTGACTGAAAGCAGGAATTACCTCATGGGAAAATTTGTTCTTGTGGGATTTTTCCTCTATTTGTAATAAGATTCAGATACTTTGTACTTTTTTTTAGATATTTTATGCTTAAAGAGCAAAACATACTGTAAATGTAATATACATTTCAGATTAGATTAAGACAAAAAGAAAAAAATCAAAGTTTATATTAAACTATTTTAAAATCATTTGCAAATAAGTAACAATTTTGCAATATTGATGTATTTATCAGCAGGAGGTTGTTTTTTTTTCCTAGTGGTTTTGTGCAAGTGAGCATAGCACCTAGACTTGCAACAGTTTCTGTTATTTTTCTTTTTGCTTTGGGGGATTTGGTTCCCACTAGACAAACATATCAGAGTCAAAATTCCATCCAGGTCCCTGATCTGAATCATCTGTGGACCAAATACCCAAAATCCTGAGAGCTCTGCCTAAGTGCAGTGTCTAACTATACATTAGTAGATGCTTATTCTTTTTCCTTTTTTTCTATGTATAATTTTACATTTTCTATATAATTAAGATATAAAATATGTATATAAGGAGGGCAACAGTGTGTGTGTATATATATATGTATATATATATTTTTTTATATTATATATATGTGTATATATATATAAAATTAATTGGCCACATCCATCTTTAGTAAATGAAACAGACCAAGCCTTTTTCCCAGTCCTGAGAGAAGGTGGCACAGCATGGTGCACATCCACTCACCAGTACCATTTGCTCTGAGAAACAAGATAATGTCTTCCCTAAGGCTGTGTGAGGACAACCCCAGGCCTTTGCTGTCCTCCAAATAGGGGCCAAGGATTGCCTGACATAGGACTAATTGTCATTTACTGAAATCTTGCTGGAGACGGAGCTCACACTCATGCATCAGACATGTCAGTGGCTGAGCCCTGGGACAGTGTCTGTCCCAATAAGCAGGTTTTGGGATATGCAGAGAAAAAGATAATCCCTGACAATGTTCTTAGGTGTAGGTGAAGATGGTGAATAATGCATTTATGTGTGTTATAACCCAGTCTTACTGGAAGGTCTACAAGGGCAGCAAAGCCACTGTCTTGATCTGCATGTTTTAAGAAAGCCATTTCACAATTAACCTTGGAAAACAGACAGTGCAGACCTTGTCATCACTTCGTTTTCTTTTAGTATTGGAGAGGGTGGCTATGTTTGTTGTGGAAAGCTTGTAAAATTAAACAGTGCAATTATTTTAATCTCTTAATATGTTTGAAATTATAGCTCATGTCTGTTCAAAACACCCTAGTCAGTGGTGTTTGCATAATACATATGCCATAGAGTCAGCAAATGTCCACCATCTGAGCAACAAATGTCAAATGATAAAATAAATTCAAAAGTAGACCTTGCAACCCTGGATACCCAGGAGATAGGGAAAAGGAAAGTGACAGCTGTCTTCAGTAACATAAAATCTATTCAAATATTGTTTTTCAAAGGGTTCCTCTAAATAAGGAAGATTTATTTTGTCATGGGCATACCAGAAATGCCATGACATTAGAAAAAATATTAGAAGAGTTATCTGAGACCCAAACTTCCACCATACCATGAGTCAATTATTAAAAAACAAATAAATGGACACTTGAGTCCTCAAAAATAAAAAAAGCAGTTTTTGTAGCATTTTCTCTTCTCCTTTTCTATAAGATGGATTACTTTGCTATATTATTTTACAAATTAAATACAATCAGATCACGACATCCATACTCAGAGCTCAAAACCATTTACTCTCTTCCATGCAAACTATTAGGACTACTTGTAAATTAAAGAAATGCCATTCGGTGACAGTTAAGCATTATGATTTTATTTGTAGTAAATAGAAATAAATAAGACTCTTAGAATAAACACCACAGGTGTTTTCTATTGAAATCATATGCTCTTATATTTATTCATTATATGGTATATGGCAAAGATTCTGCCATATATATACCATATTACATGACATATGGCAAAGATTTTGACAAGAACCTTTTTCCTGTACTTCCTACTTAAAGGCAAGGATTTCTGCTGACCCTTTTAGTTTGATAGGAAGTATTCAGTAAAATAGTAAGCACAAGGTACATGTTAAGACATGTGGAGGATAAATAGGAGATCTATTTATTCATTGTGAGATCCACAGAGTTAACGGATTTTTCTGAATACAGTGGTTTTCCACGTCAGTAAACTCACTTCCTAAACATAATTTATATATGTTGTATCTGCTAACCACAGATATTGGATTCAACCGTTCATACTGAAAGCTGGGCTTTTTCAAGTGAAATACCTCACTCCCACACTCACTCTATTTAGTAAATTGCTGGCCACTGAGGATACTGTCAAGCAGGAACCATTCACTCCCTAGCTCACTCTTGGTCTCCTGACCATCCATCTTGCACAAAACCAATTTTTTTTACTGACTTCTTTTTTAGAAAAAAACTATTTACTTACTCATTTCCATTGAACCTCTCTCTTTTTCTCTCTTTTTTTTTAAACAGAAAACAAGACTTGTGACTCAAAAAAAAACAATAATCAAAATTGTATTTTCCTCCACAGATTTCTGTTTCACTAAAAAAACCTGCAGAAAAACCTAAGTTATACAAATAGAAAAAAAGAAAACATAGAGTAAATGATGCAGTTTTAGTATATTTGTGAAAATTAATAAATAATTTTCCAAACAGTTGCACAGGAGTCTTTTCAAAAACTCAAAGACTCTTTGCTATATTGATTACTGTGTTTAGAAAGCAACAAAGAATAAATTGAACATCACTTCAGGGACTAAACAAGTAGGCCTTGAGGAAGGCTAAAGATAGATCACCTTCTATAAATTTACAATATGGCAAAAGAGTACAAATTCCAGAAGAGGGTCATTGAAACAGGGCACTAAATACCTTGATAAATCATTTTTAGTAGTGCTTTTACCAGTAATTAAGCATAGAGAAAAGCTCTAACAATCTGAATTAGATTTGGGTCTATATTTTACAATTGATTGTATAATTTCTTAGTCTGCAAGAATAAGTTCTGCTTGGAATGTATACTCCAAGTGAAAACAAAGCAGTCTATAAGTGATATAGCAGAAATGGTTTGAAGAATAGAAGTAAAGATGTGATTATTCACCCTGAAGTTTAAGATAGAGTTTAAAAGAGTAAGATCAAAAATACCACTTAAAAAAATTTACTAGACCAAGAAACATAAACTACTAATCACAGAAAAAGATGATATTGTGTATGATACTTGTTTAAAATGTTGCTTAGTTCTGCAACATTAAAGATATCTCAGTCCCTTTAAGTAGTACAGACTTAGAACATTATTCCCAAGGAGAGAGAACAGGGGCTGCAACTCAGAAAGCAGGGACAAACAAAGGAAACCATCTGACTGTAAGAAACCTTGTTCCAGATCAATTTAATTAATTTAAATTTGAACAATCAAATTACTAGAGATAATTAAGTATCTGTGGTTTTATACTCCTGTTTTCCTCTCAGGATCTGAATGGTTGTTAGAAAGTACTCTGTCAAGTTTGTGGTGTCTGGCTTGGAAAAAGAATATAAATACTAGAAGGGACAATATCTGAAATAATTAATTAGTGGATGTCAATTGCCCTATAGGATTTAAACATAATATAACAAGACCAACCTAAAAGGAAGGTTTTGCTACATTAGACATTCAAGAATATAAAGGTCAAGAATATAAAGTAAAAAACTGTGGGACTGAGGGGAAAGTAATGGAGCTATTCAGTGATTATGAAGACTTCCTGAAGATGTATCACATACATCTTGAATTTCATTTTACAAGGTTATTCTACACTTAAATGGCTTCATTCTAGTGCTTTTAAAATGAATTTAGAACAATATTTTATGTTAATGACATTTATAGGAAGCTGAAAAAAAAACAGCAATGGCATTGCCATCTGGAACATAGTGTGTTAGCAAGCCATACTGTGCTCCTGTTCCAGACCAGTTGTATTCTGGATGGAAGAAGATTTATCTGAACTAGTACTGTCTAACGATTTTTGCACATGAAATGCTGAAGCAAGGAGCAATTAAACTCAGTAAGTTCATTTTCAGCCTCAACAGCTGGGAATGGTGTAGCACTTTCGAAATTAATCCACTAAAAAGAAATAAGGAGTAGAGTTCAACAGTGTAATGGGGCCTGGCTTTGTGATGGTGTGTTCTAGCAGAGCAGGGTCGTATGGGGCCAAAAGGGAAAGGAGGAACCAGGAAACACTGGGGGCTTGTTGAGAGCTGGAGGCCAACTCCCAAAGATGAATGAATGCAACAGCAAGATTTCCAGTGGTTTCAGTGGCCCCTAGACAGATATTTGAACTTTTAGAGACTTATCGGGATTATATCAAAGCTCCTGAGATTCAGTTATCATTCATTCTGGCACAAGTTGCAATTAAAGCCATTCAACAGCTAAAATTAAGTACTGCTAAAATTTCTCCAGCCTGTAACTAATACATTAGAGCTACTTTTTGAAACCATCAGCAATTGTACTTCATACAGATCAGTTCTTAATGATATGCACTGAGACACGAAAAAAAGGAAAATTGTCAGTTGGGGTGCATATTTGGCAAGACAATTTTAGTCTGAAGAAAGGAAGGAGGTAATTTTCATAGTTCAATGGCTTCTAAAATATATGTATATATATACATGTATATACATATACACACATCTACGTATCTAAGACTATAAAAACACTTTTTTCTCAAACTGTAACAACTTTCTTTTCTCTGAAAACAAGCCATTAAGCACTCTTCAAGTGTGCCAATTGCTGCTTTAAATAAAAAGAGAACCACTGACACTGCTTTCAGCTCGCCAAAATAAACCCACCCTGGCTGCTGAGATGTAGACCAATGGGACATATGTGTGTGATAACCCCATTCCAGAGTAAATCCAGCCACAATATTAAGGAGTAATTTGAGTAATAAAAAAGTTTCATTAAGCATAAAACAAAACACATTTTATGCCTGGAAGTCAGTTTGGGGCTTTCTTCTTCTTCCTACCCACCTTCCCATATCCTTCATTACAACATAATCAATTAGGAATGAGCTTAAACCAAAGCTAGAATGCCAAGCAGCCCTGAGCGCTGAATAAAATGCAAAATGAAAGGTGTGTATCCACAATCATTGAATGATTATATGTATCTGGGAGGATTTTCATTAAACTTGTTTGAGGTGTGTTTTCGCCAAAGGCAAGTTTCACACAAGTAGAACTTACTGTACTTTCACCCTTGATGCAGTTGATATGTAGTGGTTTTCTGTGTGTGATCTCTCAGGCTTTTTCACTTGCAAAGTAATGTGCTATAGTTTAATGCTCCTTCATAATGGTTTGTGCTACAAAATTTAATTCACGTTTGCAGTTAGCTGGAATGTCACGGTCAGCAATCACAGTTCAGCCAGAAAGAAGCAATGCATTAAGCCGTGATAAATTAATCACTTGGAAACTTGTGAACATGTCCTAAGGAACTTACGGTTGCCCTTTAGCATAGTATTTTTTGCACTCTATCATTTTAATGACTTTGGCCTCTCAGCACTCTAGTGACAAAAGTACCCCCCACACCTTTTCCTTTTTTTTTTCTTAGTAAGGAAAGTTGAGGCACAGAGAAGGATGAAGATATCAAAACTATATAGAATATCTATACCTGAAAATGAAATGGATCCCAAATCCTCTGAATTTTAGGCTAGTTCACTAACTACTGGAGCCTTTCTCTCAGATGGTGTTCAGCCACCAGTTTTTAGGCATCTGTGGTGGGAGAGAAGGAAGACAAATCTAATTACTGTTAAGAGTAGAGAAGACCTCAAAGAACTTCTAAGGTTTGTAAATGTTTTGCACACTGCCTTTTATTTTTTTCCATCTGTCTCAATGGCACTTCCTGATGCTAGCTGGGATGGAAGAGTGAAAATAGTATGTGAAAAGCTGTGGTTTGAATAAGCTTTTCTGAGTTTAACTCCTCACCCCCTTTTAGGGTTTTGTAGTGGGAGCTATTTTTACCGAGTTTCTGTAAACAAACAAACAAACAAGGTATACAAACAAAGTATGCATCAATGTGATAAGTAACTGAGCATGAGAGCTAATAAATGCTGTGATATTTGTGCTAGACAGAGCTAGGTGGTTTCCTGATTTGAAACTGAGCCCTTGGGCGGATCCTGGCACCTCAGCATCATGCTGTGACCCCAATAAGCCCCTGAAGGGTGCATGCATATAAATGACATAGTTAAAACCTTACATGGTAGCTTTTAAATAATGTGAAAAAGAAATAGTGCAACATACCAAAGGGAAATAAAGGAGGTACCAAATTAAATCCCCCCCAAATCTTCTAGTCTTCTTGTTGTTCTTTTGAACAGAAAAAGAGATTATTTCTTCGAAATTCATAAATCAGAAGAGCATCTCCTTATAATACCCAAGTAAAGTTGTGCTTCATGATGAAATACAAGAAAACTCCTGAAATGTCATGGCAATTAAGTTCAGATTTGTATAATAAATTGGATTCTTTCTATTAGGTTGAGGTTTTAAAAAGCTATGTATACGTACAAGGTCTCTTAGAATTACAGTGGGTTTGGGAGGAATTTAAAAGCTCCATTTTTACCTGGAAGGTCTGCCTTTTAGAATCAATACATGGCAATCACAAGTGAAAGCTTATGACAGAAAGATGCTGACATTTTTTTTTGATCTAAATGAAATGAGTTACTGCTATCTGCCCACCATCTAGAAACCTCAGCAATTCAATTAGCACTGACTGAAATGGTAATTGATAATGTCAGCTCAAAGGCCACAGAACAAATGAGCCTTAAATCTAAGCCATGCCATTATCTCCTGAATATCCTAGAAATGCTTACTGACAGAGAAACATATTTATTGGAAGGTTTATTGGATAAAATTACTGGAAGTATATGAAATAAAGCTGGATATATAATTAGCACATACACTAAAAATATGATGCTGTCCTGGTAAGAAGGCAAACAAAATGACTAGAAGCTCTCTGTATTTCAAGATAGGATTTGTTTTGCCTGATTTTAGGTATTTGTAGCATAAGTGTTTATTTCAAATTGAGTTAATTTTGCTTACCTACATACAGGAATGCAGTGCTTATATTTTATTCTCTTTGGAAAGCTACTGAAGAAGTTGATCTGCCCAAATGAAAAAACATTTTTTGAACATCTGCCTTCAACGTGGCAAAATAAAAGTCAATTATCTATCTTAACATGTTTCTGGAACTGTGGGACTTGTGTACATTAAACACCTGTATCATAAAAATGGTCAGTGAGGAATGGGTCTTCCATCAAATAATTTGGGTTAAGATGAAAAAGAATAAAGATACTCTGTTTGCATAGGTGGATTTTTTAATCTCTGCATTTTTTTTGGAACACTCCAAAATTATACACACATGCTCATAAGCTTTTGTACTAAATACTGAAAAAAATACAGTTGAATGATATGCTCAAAGCATATCTTTGAAAGCACAAACCAGCTGCCTGAAGTTACTGCTTCTTGAAGAATATTGGTAGGCCTTGTTCAGAAACTTACTCTTAAATAAAATTGTAATAATAATGATCATGCTCTGGAACAAGCCAAGTATGTTTCCAACTGATACTGAGTTAATAAGATCTAATTAATCACAAGGTGTTATTATTTCTCTATAATTATAATGAGCATCAGTTCAGGATCCCCAAGGGATTTGAAACCTAAAGTTCATGTTGGGTGGAAATAAATATCCAGATTCATGAAGTGCATCTAGTTTGCTAGGATGGGGTGATTAGACACCCCTAGTTTGGCTGAGCTAGTCTCAGAAATCAAACACATAGATGCTGATTTCAACTCAGACTCGATGAACTATACTCCTCCATTGTAAAGAGCTGTATATTCAGGGCTCACATCGCTTGCCTCGCTAGACTAAGATATCACTGAGGGAGAGGTACATCTAGGATCTACGCATTCTGTCAACTGCAAGGATTCAAATACAAAAGTTTCATTTTATATTTTAAAATGAATAACAATCATAACAATGAGCTCAATCTAAAAATAGGTTCCAAGACTCCGTGGAAGGGCACCTCACTTTGCCTTCTATTGAAGAGTCTAGCAGGGGAGAAAAATTTTCAGGATCACAGAGGCAGAAATCTAGGCATCGTCATGCCTTTATGATTGAGCAGGCTTATTTCACTTACTCTAGATGTTTTCAGTCCAACATATCAAACATTGTTTTTTGCAAGGTGCTCTCTCTTCAAGAAGAGTTGGAAAATGGCTCCCTCAGACTCTTCTCTGTGCTAATGCTTAGGATGCTTTTTTCAGATGTATTTTTTGAATATCCTAAAATGATCTTTTTGAATATCTAAAATCATCAAAATTGGGAAGAACAGTGAACTCAGACCTGTGGAAGTAATTTTGCAGTTGTGCAGAGGGTACACCAGTAATGTTCTTTTTCAGAGTAAATCAGTCTTGCACACTCAATATAATAACTGATGCTACCGTGTGATATGTTGTGAATCTATCTAGGTGTCTATCAGGATATATTTGGGGGATTAAGTTAATTGAACAGGTTGGATTTTAGACATGAATCTCTCATAAATCTGTCTTTAGGATATCCTTCCTGAACTAGCACAGCAAGCTTAGACATTCAGACAAAGTGAAGTAAGGACACAGGGAAATTAGGATCAAAGCAAACTAAAAGCAAATTCAGAGGAGCCATGAAAATATACGTGGCTAAGAATCAGACCCTTTCATAGAAATATTATAGCAGAAAATCCATTTATGTCAAGCTGACAAACATCATGTGCACATAATGTCTGATGTGTTTCAGAAGGAAACTGTTGGGCAAATTAATTCCCTAAAATTATAACTTATTGAGGCAGTGACTCAGAAAAGCACTTAAGCTTCTCATCATCTTTCATTATGGCTGTGAAAGAGAATATTCTTGTGATTCTGCACATGTTTAAATGTCTTATTCTAGTTTTGTCAAAAAAAAAAGTTTATCTAGTTGATTTATTAAGCTGCTCCAATGGCGGGAAAGTGCTCTGCACTTTTACATCCTATTTCATTCCACTATTCTGTTTATTTTCCTCATTTATGAGAATGCTTACAGAGTGGCTTACATATAATCAAGATGCTACAATCTCCCTACCTTCAAGGTCTGACAGAGCCTACGATATATGTCAATTTCTTTGATCTGTCAAAGATCAGAATATCTGTGATGGATAAATAGTGTTCTATTGCCATTACAAAAATGATTCCCTGCATGTGTGTGGTAGGAGACAATGTGTTAGAGAAATAAACTTGTAGAAAAAATATATATGTTTGCAAACACACTTTATATATTTGCAAAAACTCTTTTAATAGTTGCACAACCTAGTCATTTTCTGTGAATGACACTTGAAAATTTGCTAACATACATACACATTTAAATGAGGATTTAATAATAAGACGAAGGCATGTTTCCTAATTGAGTCCAGCTTCAGGGAATATTAAAGGTCATCAAAGGTGCAAATCCACATAAAAATAAAAAACATATGTTTAAATGTTTTGAGATGGTCGCAGTTTCAGACATAAAGTTTATCTCCACTCATTGCTCACTTAAGCAGCTAATAGTTCTATACTTTCCTCATAACAAAAGACTGGATTTTTCTGAAAAATATTAGCTACAAGTGATACTGAGTGCTACATTGGTATCACAGACCACACATTTAAAGAGTCTAAATATGAACAGTGCCTTATAAAAATAAATGAGATCATAGTGTATATTTATATAGTTCCTTCTCTGGAGACAAGTAGGAGATTAAGTAACCTAATGAAAAGTCAAAGCACTAGTAAACTCAGTCCTGCTCTAAGCACACCTAACTGTGTTGATTACTAAATCTGTTCCTGCCCAGAGCCATTTTCAGAACATGGGGGCTTCCATCCTCACACCACGTTCATTACTTGTGTTTCACACTAAAAGAGCTCCACTGCTGTCATTAAATAGAGTATGTAATTCTCTTAATAAGTGCTTGACCATAAAAAACAAGCAAACAGAGAACATAGTATGGGGAACACAACTTCCTATTCTGATTTGTACTTTTAATTTCTAATAGTAATCACATTTAGAGCGTTTTCAGCTCAATTCACCAAAGTACCACCTTTCTATGACTGAACAACCCAGTATTATGAAAATAGGGTCTTAAGTTGGCTCCACAATTATGCTGATGTAACACACACAACCACACACTTGAGAAGGTACAACAGGTGCATTGTATGGTGGCTGGGGATGCAGGATATGTGAGCTGATTTTTCAGGCTTAGACAACAAAGCTGGAAACATAAAGTTTGGTCTCCTGGGGCTCTAGCGCAGAACCAAATCTTTCTCAAAAAAGAATCAGAAGTATCTTTCTCAAAAATGTTTCAAAAAAATATGAGGAATCTGGGAGAACAGGCACCCTGGGATTCTAGAGATGCTAAATGCTACAATAAAGAGACTTTAATTGGCACAACTCAAGTTCTCACTCAACTGGTCTTCTTTTGAGTACACCAAAGTTCTTGATGGGACCATTTGCCTGAATTTCCTTTCTATTAAGACAAATGGAAAGTTGATTTCCTGGAGATAAAACTAGTTGCTAAATTCAATCAAAATATCCAGTCCAAACTTTACAGGTGGATCAAAAGCTTTGTTTGTTTGTTTATTTGATTTTTGTTGTTGTTTTGTTTTATATTGATACAATAGGTTTTAATTTGAAACCATTTTTTTCTGCAATTACATAGCTTTCATTACAGATCTTAATTCCATTGGTATCTTTAGAAACAATTAATAGATCTTGCTAAAGCTGTTATTCCCTACTAACTACTAGAAATTTTAGAAAGTGTGCCTATCTCTTTCTTTGTGTCCAAAGAACTTTTATCAATCTCAGAATCATCTGTACCAGACATATGGGGAGTAAATCTATCCAGTGTGAGTGTCAGGAGGAGATGGTGTTGAACAGTGTGAACAGATTCCTTGAATTGACTGAATGTTTGCAGCAATCCTCCAAACCACACAGTGGATTCCTCCAAAAGATGACTTTTTTCTTTGCTACATATTCTCTTTTTTCTTTGCTACATATTCTCTAACAGATGTAAAGGGAATTGGTCTGGAAGTAATGGAGATTCCTCCATTCATTTTAGTAAGAGATGAATCATAAGATCTTGCAGCACATAGAAATACCAAAAGAGCTAGTAATGGATACAAATCACAACATCTTGTTGAAGATTTTCTAAGATGAATAAAAGTCAGCCTTAATCATCTCTAAATCTTCAACGAGTTTCTTCTGAATTCGAACCTCTGTTTCCATCACTGATGTATAAAAAGGCAGTCAGAGAAACAACCATTTGAATAGTTATATAAAGTATATACAAAGCAAAATCCTGAATTCATCTGAAACAAAGAACAAAAATTAATGGAGGGATACATGGCAGAAAATAAATTAAGTAAATAAATATACATTTAAGTCTAGGAAGGAGTTAACATAAGGTTAATAAAGATTAAGTGATGCTCATTTTCTCCCCTTACTCAGAGTAAATAAAGCAAACACACTCTCTTTCCAGCAAATCAATCAAACTGAACCACTAGTCCCGTGACACCATATTGTTTCTTATGGCTTTTTGAATGAATGTGAAATTATGAGTGTTTTGCTTGGCACAACACATTCTTCTTCTGAAATCCTACCAACCAGGTTCCAAACCTTAAATTTATTTTTGTTAGAATTCATTCCAAACCATTATCATTCAGCTGAAGGTTCTTTATGAAAACTTCCCTGTTCTGCTCATCTGAGGCATCTATAGGGATGTTGTATGTTTTTGGAGCTTAAGGCATGTGTTACTTAGTCCCCTTGCTGTCTACACCCAGTAGCCTCAAGCATACTTAGGGGAAAGCCGGAATATTTTCCTCAGTAATCTTCTCCTTTGGACTTCAGAACCAACAGAAAGAACTGCAACAATATCACTTGAAGTATAGAAATTAATATCAATGGCTTCCAGAAATAGTGTGGGTTCTGTTTCAGATCTTCTCTACTGCAGCCTACTGAGGAAAGAAGCTGCTTCATAGAAGGTGAACCAGGAACTTAGAGTGACAGGTTGGAGTCTCATTAACATCTCATTGACACAGGGTACAGTTTAATATTACCTCCACAGAGAAGCAGAGCATGTCTGGGTCAGGGTCAGTCGACAGTCCAATGGTCATCAGATGAGTCTGCTGTGGTGACATCTGCCCAAGGTCAATCCAGGAAGTCAAGTCAGCAAGGCAGGCACAGGCATACATACCCACAGAGAACCCTAGGCAGAGAAGCTTAGGCTTAGCTCCTTACCAGGACTGAGATCCTGACTGGAATGAAATCCTTGAGCCAAGGGGTGAAGGTCCAAAACGAGTCTTGTCACTGCTTTCTCACACTCTTAGCTCTATTTGCAAAAGCTAGATCCAAGGTTACATGTCCGCATGATATCAGAGACAACCTTGAACACAGTACTGACCTTCTAAGAGGGAAAGAATAGGTTGCAGACCCTGCTGCTACACTCAGGACCTTGACACCTTCTTGGTCACTATGGTGCTTAGATAGAGATGTCTAGAGAGATGCTTCTCAGAATGGCCCTGGAGTGAGTCCATTGGTCCTGCATAGGTGTGTAGATCTGCAAGTACTGCAGGCTAATTTAAATGTTTTGAATATTGTGTTTAGATAGACTCAAGGATCTATTGCACTGCCAAAGAGACTTCGCTCATTTCCAGGGATACTAGGTCATATACATTTAGAGCAGATAGGGAAGATTCATAATCAAGCTGCTTATTGTAAGTGATCCACTTATTGAGACAGGTCAGGAACCATTTCTGATGGTGGCAGATGTAGATGTCATTGCAAATCCCTGCCTGCTTATACCATCGGTATTATTCTTATACATGGTGGTCCTGATTCTGATTTCTGTTCTCTGCTTCATCCCTGAGTAGAGGGGAAGATACAGAAAGGGACATAACAGTGTAATCAATCTGACACTGAAGTATGTTACCTTAAAATGATAGTAAGGATTAAGGAAAAGGATTGTGTACACTAATGATGGCTAAGTATTGAACTCCTCATGTAGAATGTGTGGGATAATGAATTCTGGCAAAGAAACTCATGGGATTTTGTGGATTTTCTATAAAATTTAGCAGAGCAGCAGTGGATGCAATTGCTCCACTTGAATGACTTTCCTTTTGTCTTAAAATGGTATTTGGTGTCACAGTATGTTTATTTCAACTACATTAATTGCAGTCAAACATTTCTGATTCATTGGTCACATTGGAAAATAAGATTACTGAGAGTCTTCTCTATGTTCATTTCCTTCTTCCAATTTCTTACTTGCTTCAGGCAAAGGATCTTCCAAGAATTTTGTCTGAGTGAAAAAACAATAACTCATCCCAGAAAAAAACAATAGCACCATCCAATAGTTTTGTAATTCATTGACAGTAATCAACATACACATATTTCCTCATAATTATACCAGGTTCATTAGGGTCTGTGCATATATGTTTACCATTTTAAATTCAAATGCTTCCAAGTATGACATGCTGTTTTAATGAAATGTATCTAGTCTTAAAAAAATGAAAAGTAGGCTTTGGGGAAAGGCAATTTAACATTTTAGGGAAATTAAGCATTATGGAAATGATCATCTTTCCCCACTGATTACAGAATAGAAATTTTCATAATATAAAATTAGAGGATGTACAGAAACAAAGGGGATAAATATTATTACATAGACAGCAGTCAAACCCTTCTCTTAATATTACTTCACGTAAACTGTAGTTTGCAAAGTGTTACCTTGGGATTACACTGGGATTTAAAATAACTTTTTAGCCGAAAAGTTTCACCAATTAAAAATGTAAAGAAAAAGCAAAAAGTTTAGTGGCCATGAACTAGAGTTTATAAAAGAATTTACAGAGATTCCTAAATCCCAAACTGAAATTAAATATGGCCTGACCAGAAGCCACAGTTAAACCTTCAACGGAGACATTTGAGAGAGGAATGTGATCTTTGTAGAGTCTTCATAAACAAATGAGGACAGGCAGAGACCTGCAGAGGGAAAATTAGTTATTAGGTAGATTGAGAAGCCCTCTGGTGCATATGTAGATTTAAGGCACTCTTTGAAGTACATCAGTCTCTATTGCCTATTGGCCAGTATCTTGGTTAGATACTTCCTGTGGGGTGGAAGGACTCCAGTCTCCAGAGTGCTGCTTCTGCCTGAAAAGATATCTTCCCCAGCTTAAATGGTTCAGTAAATTGTGTCTAAGATCTCTGGAGAGCAAGTGACTGGGATGCAGCTCTCTCCTCAGTCTGGAAAATTAAAGCTTGTTTCCCTAGAAAGTTTCCTAATCATTGAGGCTACAAGCAAGTAATATCTTCTCCTCCTACTGAAAGTACCTCACTTTTTGAAGAGGAGGACATCTAGATTCAGGACACTCAAAAGAGGAAGAAGTTTGGCTTTTAGTCTACAACAGCACCAACCTGGACATCAGAAGGCCTTGAAGATAAAAATAGGAATTTCAAGAATCCTGATGCAACTTGAATGATGATCTTTGTCACTCAAGTCCTTTGTTAATCTCACACTTCAGGACCTGTAATGGTAACTCATGGGTCTAAAAGAAAGGTAGTAGCTAATACTGGCAAAGAAATTTCCGTGATATGTGCCAACCATGAATGTCCTATGATAGTTCATAACACCTGCCTAAATAATTGCTAATAATTATTTTTTCTTCCATAATCAAGAATTACAATAATAATAAAGAAATCCCAGTCTATTCAGCTGTTATTTCATAGCATCCTAATGCTGTAAAATACAAACATACAAGAGATCAGTTACAAGATTTCCACCACTTTAAGCTTCCTTGTATTCATACTTTCTAGTCGTACAAGCCCATCTAACATAATGGCTTCTGTGTTAATTAGACTAAAGTTTAAAACTCAGCAGAAAACCTATTTCTTTGAGAGAAAGTATCATTCATTTCTGATTATGTTGTCTTTCCAAATCACTGCTATAATATGCTCTCGGGATCTCTGTAAGCCTTTCAGTCTATGTGAACATAAGCAAAAGAAGTTAGAATAATAAGCAGTTGATTAGCTGGTCCTTCAGCATGGTAGCTAGAGAAAACTACTAAAACAAGTTGAAATTCTCACATGATATATTCTCAACTTCAATGCTTCTTTTTCTAAAGAAAACATTCTTAAAGCTGTGAAAGCAAATTTAATAAGACAGAAGCCATTCTGTCCATCTTATGGGCAGTCTTATTATCCATAACATTGATTTCATACTTGGTTCACAGAATTACCCGGTAAACATTTGCCTTAAAGACTTTCAAGACTGGCAACACATCACTGAATAGAATGAATAATAGTGAATAGTGTAGACTCATTTAGTAGCCTACAGAAAGAAAAGAGGACTTCTAGTGGAGAGTTCATCCTTTGTATTCTCAAAATCTGTATTCAGATAGGTTTAATCATCTTCCAGAAGTGTCTGTCTTCCTAAACTGATTGAAAGGGCAAACTTAGTGATTAGGTTAGTCCAAACATGTTTTTAGATAATGGACTTATCTGGGAAATGAATCCCACTTTAAATGAGAAAAGAAAGACTTATAAAACCTGCTTACATTGTGTATTTCAGTTCAGAAATTTTGATGTTGTACAGACCAGTTGGGTATTCCCATAGTTTTTTTTTTTTTTTTTTGACCGGCAAACAAAGTCATGACAGGGCTCATTTCTATGTCTAAAACAGGGCATTTGCTTATATTTCCAGGACATTATTCTGGAATTTATAATTCACACATCAAAATGAAATACTTACTTTAACTAACTTAGCTATCTCCAGCTATCTCAATGAAGTCAAAAATAAAGTTGACTGTGTGTTTAGACTCACAGATTTACAGAACAGGGGAGGCTAGAAAGGTTTTCTGAAGGTCATCCACATAGGTCTGTGCCCCTGTTCAAAGCATGGACAACTAAAGGAAGTTGCTCACAACTGTATCCACTTTGGTTTTGACTCTCTCAAGAGATGGAGACTCCATAACCTCTCTGGGCAATGTTAAGTATAATTTGACAAGTTCCTTAATATTATTCTTTTAAAATAACTTTATAAGCATATAAGTACTTCTCTGGTAGTTATATTCAGCAAAATAGCTTTAGTGCCTAAGGATATATTCAAGTTACTTTTAAACTAGTTGCTTTGGATTCTGGTAGAAGTTAAATTGCTATAGCACAAGTGTCAGTGAATGAATTCTAGATGATCTACTGCATTTCACATTTGTACATTTAAATCATTATGAAGACTAGAACATATAAACTAGCTAACATAAAATCATCTTATCTCTTTCAATATGAATTGAAATACAAGGTCTGGTTCAGGTGGTAGGATATTATGTAAAAGCAGAAGTCAAAACGTCAGAAATGAAATCAGTTCCCTATTCCTGGACTTTGGTAGTCTCAATCTCTGTGATGTGGAAGCAAGTTCATTAAAATTATCTCCCTACTAACAGAAGTTAACCTCTAGTAGAAATGCAGCAAAGATCATAAGAAGTGAATTTTTTTTGTCATGCTTTTTGAGTAAAGCTGGCTAGTTAGCAGCCCAACGGAGGTGGTAAAGGAAATTTGTCAGTCCTTAGTGTGTATGTTCATGTCCTTCAATTAACTCTATTCCTTTCCGCAGTTTGACTCTCATCCCATGTTTAACATATATCCAACTAGTCAAAATTTTATGTCTGTGCTGAGGTAGTTTGCTGGGAGCTCCCAGCCCTGAGATTTCTCAAACAGGAATGATTAGGACACTCTTTTTTTTTTTTTTTTGGTATGATTTGTATGTTTTGTATACAGGGGACAAGCTCAATAATTATTGAATTATTTCTGTAAAGAGAACAAACAAACAAACAAAAACCATGAGGGGACAGATAGCAAAGACTACATTCATCTCACTGAGTCCTATCAGACATTCAGATATGATGTGATAAGGCTGAGCTCCCTCTATTGGTAGAGAACTGGACATTTATAAAGTTTGATTCAGTCTGAAATAAATGCCTAAAACAAGTTAGATGAATATGTTAGAAAAGCGTTTATTTTTCCCCTTAGACTGCAAATGGAGCCCAAAATGACTAGCTTAACTATTGGCACTTTTGAGTTATGCAAGATGACTAACTCATTCAACCAATGTATTTTCCAATACTCCAATTCTCAATTGTACTTCCAACACAAATAAACAATCAAACAAGTTTCTGGGTGTACTAAGAGTCTAGGAATACTTAGATCTCAAAATATCTCTAACAGCATAAACAGCAAAGTCTGTTTTTTTTTTTTTTTTTTTTCCTAAGGGGGGAAAAAAAAAAAATATGTTTTTGTCACTATTTTTGCAGAGCTAGAATCAGATAGTTTGTTTAAATCTCTTAATTATATATATTCTCCTTTAACAGAGGGAAATAATTAGTAAACCATGCGTTTCTATGGATTGCATCTTCTGTCATTAGTTCTAATTATTTTAACGAAGAGAAAATATGCGTTGTTAAGTCCAGACTGAATTACTGCTGTGTAAGGATAACAGCAGGAAAGATATGAGAGGAGGAATATGCACCTTAGCCTCATTGCACAGAAAAGGGAGCAGGGCAATGAGCTGAATGCTGACTCCATTTTTAGAGATAACAAAAGCCAAATTTCGCTCAATGACTCTAGACTTCTCAGGCTCCCTTTAGGTGATGGAAAGGCAAAAAGCACAAGAGAGAGGTCTAGCTATAAACTGATTCTTGGAGGAGACAAATCTTTGCTGTTGAGGTAGCCCAGGATTAGGTTTTATAGATAAATTTAGCCTTTTTGAAGATATATATGGTTTTAGTTTGAGAACTGGAGGCATCTTTACCTTTTTCTATATTAATTAAATGTTATAGAAAAGCAACAAGGAAAAGCTACATACAGAAGGGGACATATGTCATATTGCTGCTACTTCCAATTAAAGGAGTTGCACATTAATATAGTTGTGATTTAGTGACTATGCTGACACATGGCAAAACACTGGCTCCCTCATATTAGGATACTCATGAAGTAGACTGACTTTATTAAGAATAGAAGTTCACATTTAATTTTTCTCTTTAACTCTGTAATTGTTCATTTTAAAGTCTTTCAAAATCTGTTCTTCCAAATCTGCTTTCTGAGAAATACAAATACCATATATATTGTGTTAACAAGTCATCTGACCTCTTTAAAATATATGCCTATGTAGCCTAATAATCTTTAAAAAAGGGATTCAAATACAAATGATAGACTCTTTTATGTCCATGCAGAGAGAGAAATCAGTTATTAGGGATGTGGGATATGGGGAAAAACACAAAGCTGTGTAGGTCTGGACTAGAAAGAAGCTTCCAATTGCTTCTGTGTTTTGTGCTGTGGAATTTATTAGCTAAGTCCTTGTAAAGTCATAGGAGAACTGGTAGAGCAGAAATATAAAACTGTTTGAAGCTACAGCAATACCAGGTGCACAGAATTAAACTAAAGTCTTTAAAAAGTTCATATCAAGCAGACTCTGTGAAGCATATAACTCTGATCTATCCTTCCCTGGGTAAAAATTCTATCAGAAAAAAAAACAGATGCAGTGTTTAAGTACAGAAAGTTCACAATTTTCCCTTCTGTATTGACATTTAAATTGGATGGACATGGGCCAGGGACTAGAAGAGTAAAAGTTACACAGGAGAAGTTAATATGCATTATCATCATGCTTTGTGTTCATGCTTGCTTGCTTCGCTCCTGCTGCTGTTATGGAAAGCTCTGCATAACCTGTTATAATACTCATGTAGTTTAGCAATCCATTCTGTGGAGAGGTTTACTGAAACAAAATAATGACTTTTCTAACTAACTGCCATTCTCTTGCTCTGTCAAAGTTAATAGAAATTTCTGGTGTACACTGCAACCTGAAACTACAGAAATATGGTAAACAAAATACATACTACTTGCCTTCTTCCCTTTCTGACCAATGCAGTATTTCAGCCTTTAAAGCTATTACTCTGACCATCTGCTTAATATTGTATTTCCATATTCTGGATGCATTACTGAAATAAAAATATTCTGTGGTTCTTCTCCTGACCACAAGCTGAATTTTACTTTGGCATCATAAAGCTTAGTTAATACTTTTCTATTATGAAGGTGAAAAATACCCTCCTTTCAGTGAATTTCAATAAACTTTGGACCTTTTTCTGTTTATTATTTTCTCAATAATTACAACTCTTCCTGCTCTAGTATCAACAGATAGTTTCTTGTTTTACTTCTGATCATGTGGCTGAGTGTACACACCTGCTTTTGTACATGCCATACCTCCAGTTTTGAATTATGTTAAGTATTATGGTTACTGTTAGAAGTGCACTAAGGAAATATCTAGCAAAGACAGAAACATATTATCTGGATTTCTTTCTTCTGTAGTAATCTAAACAGTTAGGATTTTCACTCTGGAAAGTAAACAGGATTTCTGTTGATTCTGACATCTAACTTGTACTGGAAAGTGAAAGGGAATTTATCTAAACATCTAAATGTGAGGTATCTAATCTCCTGTTAGTATCCAGATCAAGAGATCTGCAGGGATGTATGCCATCCTAGTGTCGACATTTATATGTGGTCAACTCAGCAGCTCTCCAGTCTATTTTGACTTTGTTAACTGTGTAGGTAAGGTTCAATTGTTTAAAAATTAATATCTAATGCTATGGGCAACTTAGGATATCCAAGACATAGGCATAGGGCTTGCAGATATGAGAAAGGATCGTATGAGACATATGCCCTTGTGAGTGAGTAACAGCTGGAGGTCAGGTGGCTTAACACTAAAACAATTACAGTGGTGTTTTCTATCTTTAGGTAGATGAAAACTTCCACAGAGTTCAGCTGACTGTGATGGGAGAGTAGACATCTAGAGGAATTTGAAAAATCTGAAGCTAAATGCCACCTCTTAGCCTCAGTTCAGTTACATAATGGTAGGTGTTCAATTCATTTGACATATCATAAGACATCCAGGACATGCTCATGATGAAGCTGGTGTTATGACATACAGTTTACAAGCAACCTTACATTATTCTGGAGCAGCATGTGGATGGGAGAACCTAGAGCAGCTCAAGTGATGCTAGACACATATGTGTCAGCAGGTGAATTGAACCTCAAATATTGAACCTCCAGGGACAAGACTCAGTTGCCTAAATATTGCTTATTTTATAAGCTGGCAAGTGTTCTATCTGACTGCCAGCTACCTTTCCAGAGAGCCATATCTTACACCAGCCAACCTCATACCAAAGTCCCTGTGTTTAAGCAGCTGAATCCCTAACATTTGCAAGACCATAAAAACATGCTTCAGTAATTAACAGAAATGGTTTCCCATATTACAGGAGTGCCACACAGCTCGGGGAGGTTCAACACACAGCCAGTGAGAACAGTCACTTATTGTGCAGAGGAAACACCTCAGCAATGGGCAGTAGTCATAGGAATTTCCTCAGTGGGAGCAACAGAGCTGCTAGACCTCTCTTGCCTTCCATCAGCAGTATCTATAGTAGCAGACTGCTGAATGCCGCAACTACACCCAAGCAGGAAAGTGACTGCATGCCTGGGGAGTACCAGATTTACTCACTGAGTATTATAGGCCCCTTATGGAAACCACTAAAGGGATATATTATCTGGACTTTGCCTAGTGCAGAAATAAAATACTTGCCCACCTTTTTCCACCTGTCAAAACACTGTGCACCAATAACATAGACTATTAAAAGTCACCACGCACACAGTAAAAAAAAAATGCTGAAAAGAGGAAAGAAATGCACTGTTCTCTATCACTCTTGAGAAGCAACAGGAGAGATTTAGGTGAGACACTTGGAGATCCTTGCCACAAGGACAATTTATGAGTGTGATGAAGGCTATGGCACTTCTGCCCTTGGGACAGGTTAGATAAATATCTGTTGGGAATGAAGGAGTTTTCCTTCTTGTAGACTTCAGGTCTGATTAAATAATTGCTGATGGTGCTTTTCTTCTACATTTTCTATTTCCTGGCTATCAGAAAAGGCCATTAATATTGTTAAAGAGAAAAACAACATAGATATCTACAGACATAGAAAAGGACAAACACTGGTTTGTTCAGAGTATTCATTCAGTGTCTCTTCTCCTGTTCACTCTCCTCTCTCCACAGAACTAAGGTGGAGAGGACACTAGACTTCTTTGTCTTTGAGAACATCTGGGATCTTCATAAGAATGTCTGAAGACAGGCTACAGTAAGAAATTAGTAGAAAATGAGAACTACATAGGTTTCACAAGTTTCAGATTTCCCCGTTAAAAAACCTGATGTATTCTTTCAGCTTTCCTACCTTTATTATACTGGTTTAACTGACAAGTTATAGGCTTCTTTCTACTATCTTGTACCCTAAAATCTCTTGCTGATAGTGAGGAAAGATAGAGAGAGCTTTGCTGCAAACTAAGATTGACCAACATGTGAAGAAAGTGGCACCACTCTGGCCCCTGCTGCTGCCAACTCTGTATCTCATCCACTTTTCTGCTACATCAGCCCTCTCTCGGTGTTCTGTGTCCATCCCCTTGAAGTGTTGACACACTGCTGCAAGGATCTAGAAGCTAAACTGTGAGAAAGCAGGACCCTGAGGTCTGGACCTGGCCCATGATGCTCATGCGGGTCTATCTCACCCACAAGTGTGGTCTGGAGCGATACCATCAGGCTCTGGGTCACATACATTAGGCATCATATAGACAGATGTAGATCATCCTACACACGAAATGGTTTTACTCCTGCTAACCTTCAGGAGTAGTCTTTCATTTGGAGCATGCCAAGGCATTCTTTGGACAGTGCCAGTTGATGCAAACCAAATACGACGAGTGGAGCATGCTAAAAATGAAACAATACATATAGACATGGAAATGTGCTTGAACTTGTATGTTGGCTTTTTCAGTTTGCTGGCATAGAGGTGCTTGCACCAACCAAGATAGTCACATACCTCTCCCTTTTTAGGTACATGACCAAAAAGAATTATTTTGTCTTTTTCAAAAGATGGCCATTCCAATTGCTTTTATTTGAGAATAGTGAGAGAAAGAGGATAAATAAGTTGATCCAATAAAAGAAAAATACCTGGTCTATGGCCAGGTTTACTGCCATGATGTGGACGCTGGGAAAAAGGAATAACCAAACTGCTTTTGCAAATATGAAAACAAGCTTAAAAGAATTTGGCATGGACAAAGGGTGGCTTTTTGCTCCTTTGATCCTTTTGGCTTCAAAAAGGAACAGTTACATACTTCTTTCATTCTTTTCTTTGATTGAAATTATTTGTTGGAGCAGTATTCTTCGATTTAATCCTAAATTAGTTTTTTGTCTATCATTTTACTGTTTAAAAAAAAAAGATTGGAATATTAGTTTAAAGCTTACCATCAACTCTTCTTCTTGGAAATAACTCTCCTGGGATCATGGTTGTCTGTGATGAAGTGGCAAAACAGTCAGTGCATGTGCAAGCCCAGCTACTAAGGCTTAAGTTGTACAAAATTCAAAACAAAATTTGTCTTTTCATTTTAATCCACAGGTTGCACTTTATTATGAACAATGATTATTTTTATTTAGCAGTGACTTTACTTTTTCCTTATCTAGTATATTCTGCACAGATGCACAGTAGTAAGTATTTGCTACTGTGCTCCTTTATTCTTATTTTGTCATTAATTGGAGATATGAAGTTCCCTTCCCACCCACTTCACTGGGACCCTGAGTAAGACCTGTTCCATGAGAGAATTCCGTCTCAGAATTGTGGCTTGCTATACGTTAATTTTGGTTTTTAATTATTTCACTATGGGGTCATATTACAGTCATGTCTGATAAGTTTCCCTATTATTTACAGTGGATATGTACATAAGCTTGTTTCACTTGGGATGAAAATTATGTTATTTATTGCTATTTCTGAAGTATTCTAGGTGTTCAGAGTTAGGTCATGTAAAAATAAAACATAAGACAGTCTTTGAAGTCTTGCCAAAGTGTATTTTCCTCCTTGAGAAAAAGGGGAAGTAAAGCTCATTCTTCAAGATTTTGTCTTAACTATATACCCAATATGCACTGCAAGCTCTGTGCTTCATGGCTTAATTTTCAGTTGAATCTGTCCAGAGACGTACATCATTAATTACGTTAATTAGAATTAATAAACAGAAAGCTTCTTAGGCAAAATTGGAACAAACAATTTTCCACTCCTGAGAAAATTTTGATCTTTTTTCAAGATCCGGTCCTCTGCACCAGATGGAGAATTGCTCTCTTCTTCCTGATTCTTGACTTGTATGGAGATGTTAAGTACTTTAATGCAAAAAGCAGAATTCTTTTTTTCTTAATGACATTTATAATAGAAAGACGAAGCCCAATGATAGGACTCCAAAACATAATTGAAATAACAATATGTAAGAGGATTTGGGGGTATCCAAGCATATACTCAGATCTGGAGTTCATAGGAAACTCGCAGAGCTTCTCGCGTAGCCCTCTGGGGTGTTTGTTGTCTTGACGAGTCTGCTATTAATTGCAACAGTGCCTGTTCAATCAAGTCGTTACTCAGACAGATTTCTGGAAATCACCTTACGCAAATTGCAAGGGCTCTTTGCACCCTTTACACCCATCTCATTTGTTATCTAAGCAACTGAAGCAAAATTGCAGCATAGCTAAGAGATCTGGGCTCAGGGCAGCTGAGGAAAATTCCTTTCACCTCCTTTTTGCAGAACCAGATCCATGAAAAGAGTTATCTGATACACACCTACAGCCACCTTGTTTTAATAGCATTAAAATAACAAATGCAAAGAGTTGGAATGTGCTAAACATACATCATGAGCTTTCTTTGTCTGAAAAAAAAAAAAAAATTGCCACAACTTTAGGATAGCCCAAAAGCAAAGGACAGCAGTTTTTAATTTGTCCACTTAATTTGTCCAGTAGTCTTTTTGTGTGAACAAACTGAAAATCATATTTTAAAAAAATTCACAGGGACAATGAATTGCAGTTCTGTCTAATTTCAGCAGAAATCTCATCTCAGATTTTCCTCTACCTTGTTGCTCTAGTCATTATTTTTTATAGTCTAGAGTTTCTATACACTAGAGAAATCCCTTACATTAAAAGTCACATAGAAACTGTTGCTTTTGTAACCATCAAGCAGCATGGGCCTTATTGCTCATTCTTTTTTGTGCCACTAGAAGAAACACTTGGGGTTTAAGCTTTACCGTATCCTTCCTCCTCTGTAGTTAGTAATGACTATCAACTCTTTAGCTAGCAAATAAAATAAAATAAAATAAAATAATAATAACAAGAAGAAGGAGGTTCAGACCTTCTTAAAAAAAAAAGAAAAAAAAAAGATTTTTGCATAAAAGAGACCAATGATAGGACAAACTCAGGCCACTAACACACAGCACATAACAAATGGTTCTCTTTTCCAGATACTTTCTGTCCTGCATAGGAAGAGATACTGCATACCAGGCTTTTCTTGCCAGAGTGTAGCTAATCTTTCTTTGCCAGTAGCTTGGGAAGCCTGAAGAAAAGATGTGTATGATCTACTTATCATTAGCAAGAAATATTTGTTCACCTGGAAGAAACAAAAAAATTAAATTGGCTAGAGACCACTGTACATCAAGCTGCAGGTGTGTATGTAGTAGTTGTTTCTCCTGCTCGTATAAGCTGTGAGAGGGAGGAGTGATCAACAAATCAATTTCACTCTAGTCTGTGGTCTTTTTTAACAGCCAGAAAACCAGCCAGATGTAGTTATTATGCATCCCAGGTACCTCCTGGTTCTTGTGCTGGATTTGCAAGCCAAACTGTGGTTAAAGGCAAAAAGAAACATTCCTGCACTAGCAAGCATTCAACTACTATATAATAATTTTGTCCCAGAGGGCAGTTTGGCAAAGGCTATTAATGAAGAAGTGGCATAGAGCATGGTAAGGCGTAGAGCTTCCTGGCACAACTTATAAATTCTAGTTGCTGTTACATAGCTGTTATTACAGCAGTCCGGATATGTTGTAGAATGATCCTGTTCCTTAAGAACACTAAATTTAAAATCTCCTGTTCAAAACATTTGGTAAAGATCTCCCACTAAATCCAGTCTATTGACTCCAGGCCATCTGCTCAGCAGCACTCTGGGTGTGGAGTCCTGGGCCATCCAGATCAGTCCTGGCACCAGGATCCCTGGAAACACTGCATCCCTGAGTCTCCTGCAATGCCAAGGGAAACTGCAGGGGCAAAAAGGACTGAAGGGACTGGGACAGACCACTGAGGGATGTTTAAATATTAGGAGCTATATACAGTTACCAAAGACAAGAAGTCCTCTTCATGGTGAGTGTTTTTCTTTCTCTGGCTGGACAGAAGTCTGGGTATCGCTCTTCTGTTGAGGAGATTTCTCCTTGTTTTTCTCAGTATCTCAGTATTATTCTGTATCTCAGTATTATTCTTCTCATAATAAGCAGTTTACTTGTGATGCAGTCACCACTGAGCAGTTGCCCAAGCACCTCACAACTCCTCCTTGAACTTGCTCTTGATCAAGTCCATCATCAGTGGTGCTGGTTTTGCACTGCAGCTATCACAGCAGTCATTCTCCCTAAATGATATATCCTGGTCCTGAAACATGAACACCTTTGTTGAGGGTTAGCAAAGGGAGAAAAAAAAGGTCAGAAAACTCACCGGTTCCCCTCAGACTGCAACCTGAGAGAGCCTCTCTCTAACTGCTACAAAAATGCATCTTCTTGCAATTAAACTGAGGTCAAAATCGTGGAAAGTATGGGTAAAGTGTGCTGTTCCATAAATACCCCCATTTTATAAAGGACATCCCAAGCCCCTTCACCTCAGAAAGACTTGGATGCCTAAGTCCTAACTCCATAAAGCTCTGTGTACTTCCACATCTGACTGCCCTAATCAAGCCCATGGGGTGCAGCACACTTCAGTAAGTTTAAGGAACAGGTTTAGAAAGGAACATTTTTTGAGGTTTTGTTTGTTTTTGGTTTGCATGTTTGTTTGTTTTCAAATATAGTTCTTTGCATATTGTAGAATCAGGAACTTCCCCTAGTTATTCCTGCATTGTAATTTTTATATTATCCACATAATATAATTTTCTTAGACATTATTCATGCCAAAATTTCAGGTGTCAGATAATCTGCCACATCTTTCAGTGAGCTGTTGCAATCTTTAATTACTTATACTGATAAAAATGCATGCCTGTGTCACTTTTTAGTCTGAATTTGTCCAGGATTAGCTTCTACCTTCTGATCTATTTCTGATCTGTTAAGTCAGTACCATCAGAAATCTCTTGCTCTGTGGTACCTTTTCATTTCCAGATCTTAAAACAGCAACACATTAAAGGAAAGAGATTATCTGATTGGCTGTGGCACAGATAGCCTGTACTCTGAGTATGAGTCATTCTCCTACCTTCATCAGCAGTCTTGAAGCTATTGAGCCAAAGTGTTTCATAAGCAGCAGAAAGTAATAAGTCTCCCAAGAGGGTGGTGTCTTCTGTGACTTTCACCACAAGACAGGGATCTAAAATAGATGGGAAAATTAACCCTGTGGGCAAATTTCTCTCTCCTCATCTGTAGAGGGAGCCTAGAGAACTAGTTAGATGAGAAATCTTTGAGAAAGCTGAAGCTGAGTAAGATGAATCCTCTTTACGTGACACAGAGACTGTTCCGAAGGACAGCTAGTACTTAGATACCACAGTGATTGGCAGTCTCTCTTGAAAATACAGGGAACTGGTCCAGAAGGTCTAAAAACTTTGTGTCCTGGCTGTGGGTTGTGGCATTTTAAAGTGGGAGGCCCATGGGAACTCAGAAATCCCTAATGGAGCATAACTGAGGGATCCATGAGTGGCTTGCCTTACTAAAGTTCCTTATCTGCTTTGGCCAGTCACAGCTCCTTGGTTCGGCTGAACAACAGCTACTGGGTGGAACCAACGTCATAGTGGAGGCTGACCACAGCCGTTCAGGGATGTGTGCCCCCGCACGGTACTTCAGTGAAAGGGAGACTTTGGCACAGCCAGGCTGAGGGCCAGATGTTCGCCTACATGCCTGAAGGACTCTAAGATAGGAACAGAAGGAAGGGTACCTGACATGAGCCACAAAAACAGATGGTGACCTCATCATGTTTACAGTGGAAAATGAATGGTTCAGGACAAAACAAGGCTGCAGTATTGTTTTGAGAATTATTTCCAGTGTTATACACCGGGAAAACTAGCTGAGAAAGGTGTGGTGAGGGACTTTCTATTGGCATTTTATGGGACAGTTTGGTGAATCTCCTCATAAAGCTTCTTATCATGTCCTCAGGAAACACTTAATGTAAGAGGCTTTATATATCTCTTAGAAAAAAAAAAAGTTGACCCCAACTGTCTTCTAAAGAATCTTTCCAAGATCAGAATTCTCCTTCTTCACTGAAGCACTGTGTGCTTGAGAATGACCGGAGATGTTCAGGGCAGGGTGGAGTCCAAATAATACTGGGTAGCTGAAAGGAAGTGCTTGACTCCAAAGCCAAGGAGGAGGAGCAAGCCAAAAACTTGATGGAACCAGGCCATAGTTATAGTGAATCTGCCTACTGTCACCACCTGCAACTAATTTAAATCCTGAAGGCCTGCTGGGACCTCAAGGCTACTCATCCAGCATCGCTATGCTTGGCCATTTTAGTAATAGCAAACCTTTGCAACCTTTTACTTTGCAAAAACCACCTTTGATTATAGGTGTTTTGAAATCTGTAAAGCGAACACTTGACAGAGCAGTATCCTGGGACATAGCATGAATGAATCAGTGGACTGCATAGTATTGTATTAGGGAGCAAAGGTCTTGCTAAAACCCATGCACATGCAGTGCATTAGGTATAGAAAAATCTGGATCAGAGCTTGAAGATACCTGAAGATAAACTGATGTTTGAGTATCTGCAGAGCAGGGAGACATCTGATTTTTGTTCTCTTCCAAATGCCCTGACTTTTAGCTGAGAATCCTGTTTACTGGGCTATTGAGTTTAACAGCAAAGGGATAAACTCTAATCCCTTCCTCAGCTTTCTGAACCCCCTCTTGTGTCTAGTGCTAAACAAAATATTTTCTTTCAACATCTGAAATTTATTGTTTTTTTTTGACTAAATGAAGTCCACTTTTCAAACTTAAACAGTTTTTGAAACCCACATACTGAATGAATAAAGAATTTTCAGGGAGAGAGAAGTGGTGATGCTCTGCTTTCAAACAAACTGTGGCTATGCAGTCAGGTAGTTCCCCTTGTTGTAATCTGGTGCCCTGCCTATATGTCAACTTTTGCCACAGTAACTCAAGATTTATGCTGTAAGAGTACTGGGATTATTGTTTTACTGTTTTCATGTTTTGATTCCATTGATTCCCTTTCCCTTTTTCTTTCACCATCTGCCTCTCATTATAAGTAGATAATCAATGCTCCTGAATTTTTACAGACTCTTTATCCCATACAGAGTACTTGGCATAATTGCCTCTTATTTGCAATCTACAGACATTACCCAACACAGAGCCTCAGCATAGCTGACAGATGCTATTTCTGTATAGACTGTTTCTCTTCTTAGAGACTGCTGATGGAAACTAGAACTGTCGGTAAAGCTCCATGGTGGCATCGCCCTGCAAATCTAGTTTACTGTTCATTACTTTAAGGCTGTGGTGTTGGCTCCTATAAGAAAATATTTATAGCAGAGAGATGGATAGTGTGATTAACATAAGCTGTTTTTAATACTCACCGCATACTCCCGAAACACTTTAAAACACAAGCACTATAATATTAGGAGGCCTGCTTGGACTGATGCAGGACTGCATTTTTAATGTTTACGATCTGCTCTCTGAGATTTACTGCGTGCTCCTGGCTGGAGCTTGGCAGGTTCTCAGCGCAGGGGTTCCCGCGAAGAATGAATCTTTATCTCTGCCTCAATCACTTGGGCAGGGTGGGTGACCACAAAGTCCTGCATCCACCCAGCCACACTGCTGAGTCAGGAGGCACATCCAGCCGGGAGCCCGTGGCCCAGTGACACAGGCACTTACACCTCCCCGTAATGCTGAGTCTCAGGAAAAAGCTGAAGGAAGGGGACCCCGCTGAAACCGCAGGAGCAGACTTCTCTGGTCAGCACAAACTCCCAGTGTGACACACATACGAGACAAGTACGAGGAAAGCAAGGACTGCCAGTAGAAATATGCATGTGTTACTTCCCCGTAGGCACTTACTGGGAAGGAAACTTGTGCCAAGAAAATAGTAAGCATAGACAAAGAGTGTACTAGTTTGCTATGTTAAATTAATCTGCAAGCACAAACATACCAGAGCTATTATAAATTCTAAATATTGTGGTGTTTTGGGTTTTTCCAAATTGTTTACGGCCCTCCTCTTGGTAGTAAGTGTGGAGAAGTATGAAGATATGGACTTTTAAAAAATGAAGAAAATCACAAAAAGAAACAGAGACAGTGGCTGATACAGCTTTAAGTTTAGGTTACAACAGCACTGTGGCTCTGCCTGTATGAGTGTTTTAAGCAATTCTGTTTCTTCTCTCTCCTGCTCTCCTCCGTCTGTTAATTGCTTTCACTCCTTTGCATTTCTTTTTTGTAATCTGTGAAAAAAATATATACCTATCTTTAAGCTGAATATGTTCCTAGCTCTGTTTCATGATCTATCCTCTCAAACAGATGCCCTGCAAAAGGGGTAGCAGCATGGGCAGACACAAACAGTTCCAAAAAAGGGAACATGGTAACTCCTGAGGTCACCAGTGTAGCTGAGGGAAATGTCTAAGGAGCAACAGTCTAGATGGCACAGCTTTTCATCAACTCAACACACTATGAATAGCATTGGTGAGAGGCACTGGAAACCCCAACAGGGGATGAAGATGCCTTTGTGTTAGCGTTTATACAAACTTATGGAAAAGATGGTTCATGACCTGTTTTGTTTAGGACTGAAGACTATAATCAGTCTTGCTTTTTTGGATGTAGCAACAGTAGTTTAAGATACTGCTGCCTCCTGCTGTGTTTTAAGAACTCTCTCATCAAGCTGTCTTCCCTTCCCACATCTGTCAGTGCCACACAATGCCTTTATCCAGCTCATTACAGCTTACAAAGCCAGTTGGGCTGTTTTGCCCCTACCTGATTCTTTACAGAGGCTCAGTTATAGAGATGATGAATTCTAGGTTATGGACAGTCACAGGTGGCTGGCCCTAGGCTTTGGCTGCTTCAGCACATCTGCTAAGTCTGCCAGAGGACATCTGACTGTGTCCAAAAATATAGGACAAAGTAACAGGAAAATATTTGGTATGAAAATTATAAGGAACAATTCTAGTTCTGGAGTTCAGAGACATCTATACCTACCATCTAAATCCACAGATCACATAAAACATGTTAATTGCCCCTGTAAAAGGCATGATCTGTACTTGTTATTCATAAAAATGATGTGTAATCAGTATTATGCTTCCTCAGTAACTCCATTTCCATAGGATGCGGGCCAATACCTGTTGTGCCATATTTGCCTAATGCAAGCATAGATTATGAAAATGTCAGTGTCAAGGAACAGATTCAGCTCATGGATCAAGATGTTTCAATGGAGGTGTCCAAAAGTAGGTGCCTGAGTATTTCCCCTTATCGTTGGAGATTTGGTTCACATGATCTGGTAAGCTAATCAGTTTTTCCTGAAGTGTACAAGGCTGGTAGCGGACAAGCTCTGTCAGCAACACTAACTGATTAGCGGCTTGCCATTTGCTGGTTGTCCACATACATATAGCTATTTTCACCTGAGATGTTCCAGGATATCCTGCCTGATCTGCTGTTGCCACTCCTGAATAGTGTAGGTATCTTTTAGGCATCTGTGCTTTTCCTGCTGGCTCCATTAAGGCATCTTCAATACCATCTGACTTCCCAAGTGGCACAATGCACACAGGTTTAGGCAGCTGAATTCCGTTTCAAGGGGCAAGCAAATCAGAAGGCTGAAACAGGCCTATGGAAAACTTTAGAAATGCTTGTAGGATGAGCATTTGCTCACTCATTCAGAGCCTGTTTTAGGGATAAGGATCACAGAACCATACATAGTCTATTCCTTCAGTTATATCTCAAAGTCCTGCTCCTAACAACATTGCTGTGAATAAAACCAATGAGCATGCCTGACTGTTTGCAAGATCAGGAAGATCTATGAGTAGTGTGCCAAAGACCAGTTTGTGGTTAACAAAATTCTTATAATAACTCTGGGGAGCTTACATTGGAGGATGCATTGATATCTAGCTGAAAGTTCTCAAATAAGAGCCAAGAACCTGTGCCTTTGGTGCCAGGACCAGGATCAAATACACATTAATTTTTATGTGTTTTGTGTGTACATTGGCTCAAAGATGTAGTTATACCTGAGGTGCAGATAAAAAATTACCAACTATATCTACTCTGGAGGTGCAAAGGTCTTTAGAGCTAGCTGAATATTCTGCTAATATGATGTGGAACTACTGGTGATCCTGCTGGCAAGCATCACAGCACAGGGTATTATGAGGTGTGATGCATGCACTGTGCAAATACACGGTAGAGGTGATCCCTGTGTCAGTCAATACACCCTTCCAGAAAAATGTTGGGAAACAGCAACTACCTAAGCAGTGCTGTGGGTAAGATGACCAGAGGAAACCAAATGGAGTCAATTAATATTAGCCTTGTATGCACATCAGCTGTTCAGGAGGACCCTGTTAAAATGTGCATCACACCTTTCAGGAGTTGTGTCACTGTGAAGATACTGGTACTCTGTTAATAAGTATAGTCATCAAAGCATTCTTACAAGAATGATATTATCAGACCAACCATACAAAGTTGATTCCTGAAACCGAGAAATCAGATACATATTAATAGAATAAAAAAATGTTCAAAGGCACTGAATACATCCCAAAATAGGCAACCATCTTGAGCCAACTTCATATCTCCATGCTTCTGCTGAGTTGCATCAGTGACTGGCTCAGCACTAGTTATAAAAAGTAGTTATAGATTACATAAGATAGGACCTGGGCTTATAAACAGGAAAAAAGTGGATAGTTAGCCCCCACATCCAAAATTCTGATTCCAAATTCTTTCACTTGGAACCAAGATCTCCTTTGATCTGAAAATTTTATAGGCACCTGAAGTTTTATTTCCACATATGTGTTTAGGAGTAGCTACTTTCCTTGTAAAATGCAGAGTTTGGTTCTGTCTTTTCAATAACTTCCTAGTGGGTAGAATTCTCATCTCTAATGAGACATCTGAGTTCAGTTTTCTGATCAGTTTGAGGTGACTTGCATCTATATCTTCCACATCACTAGTGCACCTTATGCAGTTGAGTCAGTAAGGACACTGTCCATGTTGCATGAAAAGTCTGGGATATGGTACAAGAAGTGAAAATTCTATGTGATAAGAAAGAGATATGAGTTGATAGTTCAACCAGGATACTTGGTTGAGAAAGCAGAGTCCTATCTATGAATGTTTATTTCAGCATTATATACTTTTACATGCTTGAATAGTTGATAACCAAAAAAAAACACACACAAAAATCTAATAGTAGAATTTTAGCCCTTGAGGTTTTAGGAAGCCTTAGCTGACTTCTCCCCAAAGATGCTCAGCCTTTGTGGTAGGCCACAGAACATATTCTGGTGGCAAGGAAGGTCTGTACACTGTTATCCTTCTTCTGTATATGACTAGGCTTATTATGTATGTAAGTATAAGCAACCTGTGTTCATGCACTAGGTTTCATGTTTCTCAAGCATACTGGACCTGCTGCATATGCATTATGTAGCCCAGGCACATAGTGTGCTCCCTGTCTGTGTCCAGTGACCGTCTTGCTTAGTGGCACATTCAGAAATGCTTAATTTATATACCCTTCTCAAGAGTATACTGGTACCACCAAAGAATTGTCCCCCAGATGTTTCCATGCTCATCAGCATGTTAGTAATGAAGAACGATTCACCAGCACTGCCTCTGCACTGGCTGGAGTCTGAGCATCCTTGCTCCTAGTGGCTCTCCTCGCTGCTGACCTGTTCCTACATCTCCCAAAGCTTGAAACAGGAGTTGCCACCTGGCTCCTGGTTGAGCTGAAAAGCAGCAACTAACTGGAAGGCAGATAAAAACTGCTTTCTAAACAGCATATGAATGGTCCAGGGTCAATATACCTTCAATTTGATAGTCCAATCCATTTTAAGCTGTGGCTAGAGAACAATGTGCCCAGGCTTGAGTCTTTAAACATATGAACTGCAGTCAAATTAAGGCTTCAGGCACTTTATAAGCCACATACACAATGTAGAGAAAGACACGGAGATTAAATTTTTCAAGGAGAGAACTGCATCTGAAATGTAGAGCAGTACTAAGTTACTTCTGTTGTTCCAGTTCATTTCAGTATTTTAATACTGCTACTGCTAAAACAGTGGGGGAAAAGTGCACCTGCTGGGAATTTCCTAGTGCACCTGCTGGGAATATATGAGTTACTCACTGAGCCCTATTTGAACGCCAGCTATCATATAGCTGTAACATTAACAAAACTTTGTATTACTGTCATCTCCTGTCAGGAATATGAGTAATTTGGAAAGACGGCAAAAGAATAAATATATACTTTAGTTTATTTACAGGAAAAGTAAGTTTTCATTTCAAACAGAGAAATACAAAACAGCTATTTCTAAAGTAATTGCATCTCTTATACAAGGCACCCTGAGTAACACATCTCAACAGCATGAATAGTTTATTCACCTTATAAAGATTATCTCAATGTTATAGAAGCATCATTCATACTGCTACAGTTCAGGTTATGACACTGCTTCCAATAAAAACTTCACTTTCCAAACATATAGATTCAGCTGTGCAAATCTAGGATTTAAAATGAAACTAGGTGTTTGAAACTGCCCCGTGATGGTATCACATACAAAAACTTTTGCAATGAAGCATCCTGGATCTGCTAGTTCTGTGTTAAAAGAATTATCTGCATGGATGAAGAGGACAGGGAGAGACATTGCTACCACCCAGCAGACCTACCCGGGGGAAAGCATGCTTTGTACCCCAGTGTATAAGGGTAGCACCTGCTAAATCCTCCTCCTCTGAGATCCTGCATGAGCATTTGGGTGCATCAACATTTGGGTTTGGGTTGGCATGTGGGTTATCCCCCAGCTTGAAAACTCTGGCTCACCATTTAAATGCGAGCAGGTGGCTAGAGTATTTCTGCCTTTGGGATCTGATTCATGGACAGGAACCACAAAACACAGGATTGTCCAAGGATGGCCACCCTGCCTCAGAGGAGCAGGACATGGAGGCAGAGTAGCAGCTCATGAAACAGCTGTTCAGCTACCACAGTTTACAGAGCAGCATATTAAGGCAAACCAAAATTGCTGACATTTTATTTTAAAATGCTACACATCAAACAATGCTGTCCCTTTTACATCAGCAGCTGACATGTTAGATCTACTACAGAAACTTTGATGTTCAACCTCATGACCTCTCTCAGTACATCTTGACTGGTGTTTTAATTCAGATCAGGAGTACAAATTTGAGGCAAGTCGCCTATTGTCCCTAAATATCATGTGTTGGTTTGCCCTGAGGAGTAGTCTAAAGGCACACAGTTCAAGTTTCTTTGAGCCACAATTCCTCTGCTAAACAAGAAGAAGTGCTCTGGCAATGAAACTAATACTGGGGCTTCCTGGCCATGGGAGCAGTTGAGAGCTAGTTTGATACTGGATCTTCAAGAATGACTGTTTGGCTTTACAGATCCAGCTCTGTTAGGCTGAATTTCAGTTAAGAAAACAGTGCTGATACTTGCAGGCTACACTTCTGATTTCTGGGACGATAGATACATTTTTTTAATTGGAATTAGTGAAAAAAAATCTCACAAAAGTCTATCCTTTCTACTAGATAAAAGACAGGAAAATATAAAAGGGATATGTTTTGACTGATGTGGCTGAAAAATATTTTTTTGAATAGAATTACATTAAAATCTGTTAAACAGTAGCTTCTGAATTTCTATCCTCTTTCAATTAATTATTTCTGTTTGTCCTAAAAGGACAGTGTTTTAACTGCCAGGTTCCCATAAAGAAAGGAGAATATAGAAGAAAGCTTCTATATTCTGTTTTACTAAATTCATGGAAATCTTCTCAACCTCTGAATAGGTTATAATTGTGTAAATATTTTTTCTTGATATTTCTTAACATATGTTATGTTCATGTTAAGTTCAATCTTTTTCTTGATATAGATTTCTTGGCATGTGCTCTTGTTAAATTCAATCCAAAGTCTTGTAATAGATGGAGAAAGCATAGCCCTAGCTCTCATAAAGGGCATTGCAGGTGAACTAAGAGGCAGAACACAGAAGTTTTAGAGAAGTGAGTAGCAGCCTGAAAATTACTGTGCCTGTTGTTGTAAATATGGAAACTATCAGAAAGTTAGAGATATTCTGACAAAAGAGAAGTATAATCAAAATCCAACAATCTACACTTATGTGGTTTTTGTTGTCCATTTAATGACATAACAAAGCACAGCTGACTGAAGCATCACTAATTGGTCAAATATATATAGCATGCTTCTTAGTACAGTATAATATAACATTTAAGGATTCATGTCTTTTATATTGAGCTTCAGAAGTAATGTGTGCAGGTTCCATGTGGAGTACAACTCTTGCATAACTCTAGAGATTGTGTAAGTATCCTATATGTGAACAGAGTATGACACAAATTCCTATTATGTAAAACTTTCTACAGAAATATTCCAGACAGAAATAGCTCCTTCTGCATTTTATAGAACTCATAATCAATTAATTGCAGAATGGTTAAAGTTGGAACAGATATGTAGAGATCATCTAGTCCAAACCCCCTGCTCAAGAAGGGACACCTAGAGCACATGGCCCAAGGTTGCATCCAGAGGGGTTTTGAAGATCTCCAGAGAAGGAGACTCCACAGCCTCTCTGGGCAGCCTGTTCCAGGGCTCTGGCACCCTCACAGGAAAGAAGTTCTTCCTCCTATGGAGATGGAACTTCCTGTGTTTCAATTTGTACCTATTAACTCTTTTCCTGCCACTGGCCACCACTGAGGTTTAGTCTCATTCTCTTTACGTTCTGCCTTAAGGAGTTTGTACATGTTGCTAACATTCACTCTCAATCTTCTCTTCTCTAGGTTAAGCAGACCTAGGTCACTTAAGTCGCTTAATCAGCTCCAGTTCCTTAATCATCTTCATTGCTCTACACTGAACCCTCTCTAGAAGCTCCACATCCCTCTTGTCCTGGGGACCCCAGAACTGCCCCCAATACTCCAAGTGCGGCCTCACCAGAGCTGAGCAGAGGGGCAGGATCCCCTCCCCCGACCTTCTGGAACACCTGTCCTGATGCAGGCCAGGATCCCATTGATCTTCTTGGCCATAAGGTCATGTTGCTGCCTCATGGTTAACTCGTTGTCAACCAGTTTTTGAAAATGTTAATGTTTTTGAGAAGTTTCATCCTTGACTCTAGTCAAATTGCTGTGCAGAGTGATAGGCTGAACTTGCATTCTATCTCTCTAGAAGTGATTTTAGCAAGCAGATGGAGACTTTTGGAGTTAGGAAAATGAAGTAATAATTGTCTTCAATCAAGCAAAAGACAGATAGATAAAAAATTTTGCTCTCCACTTTATTAGAAATAATTTTGTCCATGGGCAGAAGAAAAAGCAAACCAAAAAGCCAAAAAAGAAAGAATTGGAATCTATAGCAAAATGCAACAAGCAGATAGAAAACCGTGCATGATTTCTGGATGCTTCTGAAGTAGTGTTACTACTAAGATTTGCTACTGGCAGATCATCAAAAATACTTGTGGTCTTTCTATTGCACTCAGTGATATAAGACTCTACTCATTTACTGTAGATATAACTTTGTCAAGAAAATTCTAAATCCATACATTTTGCTTAGACTGGCCAACAAACCTCCGACTAACTAAGCTAACTATTCAAGTTAAAAAGTTTCAATATTTTCATTATCAATGGAAACAGCACACAAATCATCAAGTTTTTGGAAGCATCCAGCCCCCACTTAACAACACCCCCCCATTCAGAGCAACCACAAATCAGACCAAGAAATGCAGTAAAAGACATTGCACTAAAAGTGAATAAACCTGTGCTGTAGGCCCTGCTTTTGCATGAATGGGTGCTCTATTCCTTTTTATTCCTTTTCTCCATGTTTTTCTTACTGGTCCTGCCCTCTGAGTCTAGATTTCATTATTAGAGTTGAAGTAGACATTTACTATTATTGTGTATAGTACTTGGAGCTTTTCTCTTCACAGAGCCTACTGATCTGCTTCATACCACTGATAGCAGCAGAAAGATAAAGGCTTATCCAGTCATCCCATACTACTGTGCTGCTAAGTCAGGTGGATTTCATCCAAAATAAATCTGAGATCCCCAAACCTCCTCAAGGACACAGACCCCATTGCTTAGGAAACCTCCCTCATGCAGCACCTTCCTTCAGAATTTGGAAAGCTCTTGAAAAGACTGAGTTGCTCATCCTTTTCACAAATTTGCTAAAACAAACCTCCCACTTGCATGATTCGTGCTGTGTAGGTTGCTCATGGTGTCTGTTCCTGTAAGATGGGGTGGACTTCTTAGGAATGAAAGTGTTTGACATTTTGTGTCACTGTGATGATATGGTGGGGCTGCCTTTCAGTAGGCGGTGGAGAAAACATACTTCTCGGATCTGGCTCACCCACTGCTACCATACGTAGGAGGAAAATGATGGGGTGCTGACTAACACTGTGGGGAAGCCTGGAAAATCCTATGAAAGCTAAAATAGGAGACTATCTTAGGAGCTTCCTTCACTTCTTGTCTTTTAGGTGTCTTCTCTTCCCATCTGTTCTGTCTACAATTGTTTTTATGATGTGCCATTTACATTGCTTATTTTGGGCTTCTGCTTGAAACTGGTTTGAAACTAGAAATGTATTTATTTTTCTAACTAGACAAAATATTGTGAAATATATGACTATACAATGACAGGAAGAAATAACTATTTGAATTTGAACATTTGCTATTTGTAGCTTTCATGATTTTACATATCTTAAAAAAAAAGACTTAGAAACATTCAGAGACACTTAAAAACACCTTACAGTTTTAAAACTTTGTCTCCATAGGAGACAAAAAGAAACAACTACTGACATTAGTATGACAAAAATGGAAACTTGATTATCTTGAGTAATGACTTTTTATATTTCCACTTTCTAGCACACAGTAAAATATGAAACAGAAAAGGCCACAACACACATTATTGTTTTACTCATAGTTACTGAATTGCAAGTTGTAAGTGCTATGCAACTTCTCTTTTTCTGTACTTCTGTCTAATTCAAAGACAATCCGTCAGTGTGTTAAGAGTTAACAAGCCCAGAGGAAACAGATTTTCTGAGAAAGCAATGAAATTGAAAAGTTATTCCTCACAGAAATGGAGGAAAGGCAAAAGACAGAATGGTTTTATAGCAAATCACAATGAAATGGATGTTAGAGCTCTCCTTGGCCAGTTCTCTTTTTTCCCTTAACTGTATTCTTCATTCTGTTTTTCCTCTTCTTCCTCCTCCATTTTTTTCTGTAAGAGCAGGACAGCGGCCTCTCTCTCCTCCAGGGTCTAAAAATCATTTATACTGTTGAAAGGAAAATGTTTCTCATGGCAGCTGAAATTTCAGTAACACTTCTAATCTATAAAATATTGGCACATAACATATATAGCCATCATGTGCAATGACCAATTTAACAGCTGATTTGCTGTCCCTCTGAGCTAAATCCATAAAGCTTTTAGAAAAATAATGATAATTTAGACAAATTATCAAGACCCTAAAAATGTCAATTTATTTCAAAGAATTCTGCTTATCTTAATTGCATGCCAGTGTATAAGGAACAGTTTAGTAGTGCTCCACATAAGATTTACTAGAAAATAGTGGTCTCCAACTGTTCAAACCGTGCAGATCCTTCTGTGGTTCAAACCGAATTCATTCAGTTTTGACTGTGAGGACCATAGTACTTATATTCAATACATGCAGCATTTCTGTTTTTCCCTTCCTGATACCTTTCTGTAGATTGGATGGATAGGACATGCTCACACTTGAAAAAGAATGATATCAAGATCCCCATAGCTGGCTCCAGAACCAAATACAGCAGATCTGTGTCAGGTTAGTGTTACAGTGAAGCTAAATAGCCTTCTTGAGCAGCAAGGCTTTCTTGGGTGAGGTGGTAGTAGCAGTGCTGTCCTGCAACCCAAACTGGTATTGTTATCTAATGCTATCCTATGGGCTGCAGATGAACACATCAGCTTGGAAAGATCTCTAGCATTCAGCCCTAAACTCTTGGATAGACATTTTCTGCCTAGATTTTATCAGTTGTATCCAACTCCAGAAAAAAATGAATCCTTTTTGGAAAACATGAAGATCTTGTGACTTGTCTTTTGCTCTTCTGTTTTGAACATGACCTATAGAAATGTTATTATCTAGCTGACACATGGACACAAGATACATGAATTCTGTTCCTGGATTTCTCTAAGACTTGGTGAAGCATCTAAGGCAAAATTATCTTTGAAAGTACTTTCCTGCTGAAACAAGAATATCTCTGTTTTCTTCTTTGTGTTTCTACAGATTCTAGCACAACTGTGGAACCATAATATTAATAATAGAAATAAACTTATTAAAAAAATCTCTGAATCTTTGGGAATATAGAAAGATGTTAAATATATACAATGTTTCCAGGGAAAACATTCATTTTTAAAAGGTAAATTCTCCATCCTTTTTACTTCTTGGAAAATTATTTTAGCTATACATGTTTTGCATCTTTCTAAAACATCTGGAGAGTGTTGTTAGGGAGAGACTAAAATTGTAGAAGGGAGAAAAGTGAATAGCATAATTATGGCTTTATTTTGGTCCGCTCGTGAAATTGAAGGATTAGTTGTAGCAGGCAGCTGTTAGTCAGGGAGGTGGCCTGAGGTCAAAAGGTTATGCTCTTGACTACAAAGAAGGTCTCTGAATTGAAGAGGAGAAGTTTTCATTTGGAAGCAGACTAATATTTTAGCTTAGTTTCTTTTTTTTTTTTTTTTAAAAAAAAGACATTTTATGGAATCACTTGAGCATGCACATGTTTTTGTATAACCCCTTTCCTCAAAATACCTTTTGAATATCTTTGTGGAATTCAGTACAATTAACAAAAATTTGGAGATCTGGAAAATATTTGGTTCCCACACATATTGTGACAACAGGCAGCAGACTGAAGGGGAAAGACTGTAGTAGTTTCCCACCAAGGGAAAGATTTTATCAGGGTCCCAGCTCTTACTAAACACCAGAAAACTCATGAGAAAGGGTGAGATATTATGAAGATGCCCATTGTGGGGAGAGCTTCTATTAGTGTTCACCCTAGAGACTCCAGTTGTGAAGAATGCAGCAATAAGAAAACACTATTTAGTAGCACAGATTATAGCTTTAGTTTTATATAGAATAAGCTATGGAGATGGGTGTAGGTTATAGTGATCTGGCTCTACTCATCCTCTAAGCTAACTAGACCAAAGTCTAATGACTAAAAGTCAAATAACTATATTAATGCAATGAAGTGTGTAAGCTGATACCTGTCCTTCAGCAGGGTTATCTAACAGAGAATCATATCCTTACATTTGATCTGCATAAAGAGAGATGATGGATGCTCAGAATAAAATACGAATAGCCACTTCAATACTTTTATTATTTCAGTTTGCTAGAGCACTTTAACAACTTGCCTCCACCTTATCAGCTTCCGCTGAGCAGAACTTTCTTCCTGCTAGCTGCATATCAGAATGCTTAAACAAGGAGTGTCATGAGCAATGGAAATGATTAGACATGACTGCTGTTTTGTGGTTGGATATTTTGGTGTCTAAAAAGTACAGTGGCAACTAACTCCACCTCTGTGTGACATCATATTCATGACTTCATTTTCTGGTGATGCTATGGGTGTTAGGAGCAGGAAAAGAGATGAGTAGCCAGGAACTCTTGCTTCCCAACAGAAGGAGGGTTGGGGGACCAACAGAAGAAGCTCTTAGATTATAAATGATAGAAGATATCAGATGGGGTTGCAAACTAGAACTCAGACTGCCAAAGCCCTTTCTACATCTTTAGTAGCTAAAGTGTTTTTATGCACAATATTGTTTTGTAAGAACATGTTGTTACCTGTGATACCAACATAGTTTTGGTCTGTACTGCACATACACTGTATAATGGCATAAAATCTCCAGTAATAAAAACTTGAGCTAGATCTGTCAAGTCCAGTGGCTTTGATCCTCTGAACAAGACATTCAAAGCTGGATGCCAGAAGTTAAGCACCTAAAATAAATAGGTGTCTGGTTCATTAAAAGTGCAGAGTACCTTTAAACTTTATTGAAATATGAAATCCAAACACAAAAACTGGTTAGAACCAACGCTTGTGACTTATGTGTGAAAATTAACACAAATATTCAAATATATATAGGCCAGTAGAGAAGAACTTTTAAAAATGTATTTAAATTTATTACTTATTAATGTAACAAACCAGCAAATTCTCAAGAAATAATACACAGGCTTGTGGGAAAAAGGTCGCTCACTTATTCTTGCTGCAGATCTGGTCTGAAATAGATTACACACTTTGCAATTTTCATTGCTTATGGGGCATGCATAAAAGTCCAGGTGTTAGTAGAATAAAACTTGGAGATTCTGAATTCTTTCTGCTCTCCAGACCCTGGAGGCAGTTTAGACTGGAATAAAAGCTCAGATTCCCCTTTAGTACAGCAAGAAGGGAGTGCTGGAGACTGTCCCTGAGGGGCTAGTGCCATGCATAGTTGAATGGCAGATTCCTGGACAATGGGATACGTGAAATCCCACACTCCTCTTATCAAAAGGAAGAAGAGTAAGGTATGAAAAAGCTGACAGCATACAACAGGTAATAACAATCTGCTTTTCAGAGGATTATCTCAAAGTATATTAACAACTTAAAACAACCTCTGCAATCTGCTTCTCATTTGGGTGGTTAGAGATTGTTGGGTTTCTGTTTCAAGGTTTTGTTTTTTGCTCACTTGTTTGTTTGTTTTATTATTACATTTTAGGGATAATGCGATTTGCTGTCCGTGACAAAAAATCTGTTTGTTCGTAGAGATTCTGAAACCTGCCAAAGTTGCAGCTAATGAAAGACAGAGTTCCCTAGGCTTGAGTTAATGTGCTTGAATCAGGATTGTCCACTTGCAATCAACACCAGTTTGCAAGATGAATGATTATCCCTATCTTTTCAGTGAGCATTCAGAAGAGAACATAAATTTCACTCTAGCTTGTATGAGATTGAAAGAACTGCAACAGGATTAGAAAATTTTATTCTATATGGGATACATGCATCTCACCCAGCTCTCACCAACTCTAAGCATTATGCACTGACCCTAAGCTCATCAAATCAGTACTCTCTGTGGTTTGTGAAGATACAAGTACCTACAAAGAACAATTCTTTTTCTCAAGGAACAGATGTATATGAGGGATGAAATAGAAATCTGTCTTTCATCACAGACTGCATGGAGAGCCTAGATGATGAGCTGAGACCAGACGCCTAACACTTAGACAGCTGACATTAAAGGAGATGAATCTGTGACTTTATCAGAAGATGAGAGGTGATTACATTGTCATGTGATCTGACAGAATAAACTGGTTCCTGAAGAATATATACCATAGACTTTTTAAATTATTTAGTTTGATTTCCCTTCTGCTAAAAAGAATACAACAGTATTTGGTATTTAATTCACTGGAGGACTACCCTTGCATGCATTTCTCTGGTATTTTAGGATAACATTTATTCTGAAAACAGAAGTTAAATGTGTCTAGCAAAAGTAGAGACAGAAAAGAGGATCATGGAAAGGGAGGAGCTTGCTATTTAATTACATGGTGCTAAATAATTGCTACTTTAAGGAACAAAGTATTATGCTGCTACTTTGAAGTGTCAACCCTTTAAAGTATTGCTGGACATAGAAATACTTAAAACAGGGGTTCACTGGGGCTTCATGCAGTTGCAGGGTGGGGTAATTGGAATCAATTCATCAATGGCTGCAGTTGACCCCACAGTAGTGTTAATGTCACAACAGAGAATGCCAAACACTATAGGGCTTTCTACCATAACCCTCATACAGATTCAAAGTTTGATCTAATAAAGGAGTTAAAGCACTTAGAGAGTCAATCAGGCTCTTGAAGTATCGAAAAGCCCCTTGGCTTAGTTGTCTTGTTTAAAGATCCTCATATGTGGGCCTTTCATCTCTAATTGATGCAAACCTCACATCTTGGTGCTTCTTCCTTAGACCAAGCAGCACCCTGCTGCTATACACTCTTCCACCAGTCTCCTCAGAAAGACTTGCTTCCCAAAGTGTATTTAACACACAGACAAAATCCATCCTACCGCCCAGGACAGCTGTGTTTACCTTATTAACAGTAACACTCCTGTCTATTCCTCACATACAATGGGTGGGTGGCCAACCTGCAAGTCTTGAGCTGTTCTCATGAGACCTCCATGCTGCATTTGTGTGACCTGACTAGCAACAGGGTCTCCTGGATGATGTGGAAACTTCTGGATAACATAAACCTTAAATACAGGAGCAAATATATCTGATGCTACTGATGAAGTTACTCTTGTTACATTATCTAGTGACACCCTTCAGCCCAGTACATGCTGTACTGGAGTTGTGGGTCCTTTGGAAGTCTAGTATCCTTTTCTGTCTATGAACCATCCCCTTCTTGACAGTTTTTGAAAGTTTGCCTTTTATGTTCAGAGGTAACTGGTTTGCCAGATAGGCAAGGTTGGAGCCATGCCCTCTTCTTTGAACTAGCGTGGTAAACACCTACCACAGGAAAAGGTCTTGAGCGCAGGACTGCCAAAAAGTAAAAGGTGATTGCTTTCTGCTTTCCATCAACTGTCAAACTTCTCTGGATGAAACCTCATACTTCAGTTTCTATCAGATATTCATAAACGACCCAGCTGGCACACCAAATACTTTTAAAGGTAGTTTGTTCTCCTCAGACTTTCTACTGGAAACCTTAATTTCTACTGTGCTGAGACATAGTTCTGACTTCCACTGCAGGGACTTGAAACTAAGCTAAACACTTTGGCATTTAAGTTGCAGACAAAGAAGCCTTTTATTGGGCCTAGTTCTCTCACTATAAATCTTGTCAGTCAAGAAAGGGAACTCACTTGTCAATCTCTAAACCATCTAAAGCTACTTTCAAGCGTAACTGAGGCAGGTGTGGTGGAGTTGCTGGTTTCCTCTTCTGGGCCTGCGGCCAAACGAAAGGCAGGAAAGAAGACAGGACAGGAAATTTATAGCCATGCAATTATTAAATATGCTGTGGTAAGTCCTGGGGAAATCTCTATGTACAAAAATCTCTGTAGAAGTTGACAGTCCCTTCTGGCTCTCCTGTACTGATGATCAAGGCAGACATTCATTCATTTACTTGGGAGTTCGCTGCTTTTCCCCTCTTCAGTGGGGAAGAATCTCAAAGTAGTGCTGAGTATGTTGTTTCCCATTCATCCTGCTGAAACACTGCTTGATTACTGGAGAATATTTCTATATATTCAGCTATAATCAGATGGCATAATTAGTGTACATACAATTATATTTTTTTCTTCATTCTCAGTGAATGAATCAAGTATTTTGGCTAGTCCATAGTTATGTTTCAGTCCAAGAGAAATGCTTGGATTAAAGCAGTGTTACACATAAAAATACATACAAAGGTAAAAGTGTTTGGTTCAAAAGATTTGGTCTGTGTTCATGAGACAATAAATCTATCTATAAAAATCTTAATATATGATCAAAAGTCTTGCAGCCTTATGAGGCAAAACACTGAGGTAGCCTATTCTCCTATTTTACTCACTGTGGCAGCCATTTTACCTGCTCATTTTTTTCCAAACAATTTGACTAATTTTGTGCAAAAAGGTCAACTATTACCTCTCCTGCTGTTGTCCTGAAAGCAGAATTAGCTGCCACAATTGCATGTCCATACCTGACCTCACAGGTCCATCCCTGACCTGGTAGGTCATGCAGAACATTGGGTTGTATGTAGATCCTGGAGAAGCAAGCAACAGAAGCATGACTTGAGGGCAGCAGCTCTCTGCTTAGAGGGGCAGTGAGCCTGGTCAGGGATATTTAATTGACTGGTCTGATGTTTTCTTACAAAAGCAGAACTCATAAAAGGGAAAACATAATTTTCATAAATTGACACAGATGTGTATTTGGAGAACTAAGTCTCAGAACATATTCTTCTAATATTCTCCAAGTGAAATATGGTGCCATTTATAACAAAAAGCTTGGGGCCAGAAATATAGAATTTAAGTAAAAATAAAGGTGAAAAAGGTAGCAATGATGTAATGCATACTTCTGATAGCTTCAGATCATTTCTACTGTCCTAACTTTAACAGGTATTTAAATTTAAACAGATAAAAAATAAAAATAAAAAACACAAGTATATATTGATAGTTACTCAGAAAAGAAGTTGTAGATTTTTATTTTTCATTCTGACTTTTGAGAAGAGTTCATTGATTTGTTTATTTGTCCTTTCTGGAAACTTCGAATCTTACAGTTTGGAGAAAAGATTTTCTCCCTGAGAGTAATGCTACCCACCCCCGACTTTAAAAGCCTGTCAAACATCTCTCTGTAGTTCTGATTTATGGTAGTCATGCCAAAGGTGGACAACACAACTCTGTGCCGGCTTGACCAACTCAAAGGGGGTGTTTATGGGCAGACATTGTGGCCTAGAGGATGTTATCGCTTTCCCACCCCCTGCCAGGATGGAATCTGACACTTCTCACTTGGCTAATGTTTTCTTCTCCCTTGCCCCTGGCTGTGGCTAAGTGATTGTTTATGGCAGATACTTTAAATCATTATCACCTCCTGGGCCTTTGAGTAGAGCTGCATAATCTGCTTTTGCATCAGGAAAGCTCTTCTATCAGTACAAAACAAGGCCAAATGTTTATCTAGTGAGATGATAGCCAAAGTGTCTCCTCTAATATTGAAAAACAAACAGCAGTTACCTCTGCTCTGTTGCAATGAGCACTGGACAGCTAAAGCCAGTATCTGACACTCAGTTCCTGCGCAGCACGTCACTCCTTGGATATCTAATCCCTATTTATTTATATAACATCAGAAATATCTAGGGAACTTTAAGGATGATAGAATATATGAATAAGCATCATAGCTTTGTTTATGGCGTTGCCTTAGCACTTAAACCCTGGTTCCTGCTGAGCTGGAGCTACAGTAACTATAACAAGAAGTTTTTGAGGTTGCATTATGGGTAAGCAGCAACTCTCAACACATGTGGAGGGAGGGGACCGCTCTGCAGAGCAGGGGATTGCCAGTGGACACCATGAAGGACACAGTCCCTTTGGCCAAGCTCTGGAAAGCAAAGCTTCTCACTGGACAAGGATTACTGGTTAGGAGGCAAAAGAGCCTCTTCCTGGATTGCCAGCGACCTCAACTCCATCCCTCCCAAAGCCCTTGGAGAAACAAGTTGGGCTTTCAGGGTTGTCTGCCACTAACATCATCTGGTTCTTCTCTCATTGTTTGCTCTCATCCTCCTGCTCACAACACTGAGCCCCGTTTCAACATTATAGCAAGGCTAGGTCAACTGCCACCACAATCCTTGCAGCTCACCAAAGGTTTCTAGCAGACGTCAAATATTTTGTTGGCAAAGGGGAGTTCAAAGGAAACAATTGAAGGACACTCATCAGTTGACTGGTAATAATCACAGAGAGTTGCTTTTATGCACAGAGACCAGGGCTATGCTGGAAAGCAATCTGAAGAAGAGCTTGAAAACAAAACTCTCACCTATTGAAAGAGTTCAAGTGGCGGTTGAATAGGTGTTGAGTAGAAATTGGCCCAAATTTCTAAGTCTTTGGAATTTTAGATCACTTCTTACTAAGTAAATGTTACTAAGTAAACACTGTCAAATCTCACTGGATGAAATCCTAATCTGACAATTTGCTTTAGATTCCGCATAAAATTTTAGACCTGGAATGGGAATGTAATGCTTTGCTTGATAAGGAGTTAGTGTTAATTTAGGAGCTGATGTATAAGCTTAAATCCTGGTCCAAATGATGTTTCTCAGAGCTTTGGCACTGCCTGGAGGTGATTGGAATCTTTTTCTAAAGCAGTGGGTGCAGAGAGGAGGGAGGAATAGAGGAAGTGTTTAGGAAAGAAATAAGCAGGTTTCATGGATATTTGTGTTCTTCAAAGGGAAGCTTGCTGTCCAAAAACATTAACATCAACAGAGATGTAATGGGTTTACATTTCTGGTTAACCATATAACACAGCTGTTACCTCACTTTCCTGTTAAATACATTGCAGGTTTAGCACATGAAATTGCACGGACATCCAAACTAATCCGAAACCTGACAGCAGAGGTAAACACAACTAAATAAAGTTATCCTGGTTGTGGCTTAAAAACAAACAAACAAAAGAAACAAATTAAAACTACTGTAATATTCTACTGGAAATGCTCAGAGCTGTCAGCAGGGCCACCTCCAGAATGACTGTCCAGAATAGGTTCCCAGGAAATACTTTAAGCAACTAAAGGTATCAAAGTTACAGTGTTCTTCAAACTGAAGACACAGTAGTTGTTTTTTTTTTTACCTTCTGCTATGTCATACAGTGGAAGATCGCACAGGAACATTTTTTGACATTATCCATGTTAGTATAGTTAAAAAAAAATTAGTCTTTCCATTGGTAGCTTTGTTTCCTGGCTTGTGCTATCAAGGCTGGACTATACCAAAATAGTGAGGTTTGCATTTTAAATCTTCAAAGAGAGCACCAGCCTGGCCTTTCACTTGTCTTGGCCTTTAATAATCTACTCACATTGGTTTTGCTACCCCTGCACTCAAATTTTATTCAGAATATTCCTGCTGCTTTAGCTGGTTCTCCCAACATCTGACACAGAAAACTGTGTCTGAAAGCCTCACATGAAATCACCCCACCCAGAAGTTTGTGAATCGGATATCAGCAATTATGCTTTCTCTCTTTTAGTGAAATCTGATTTATTCCAAATTAAATTTCATTCTCTCTCCTCTAGTCAAACTGCCTAAGATTCCTTAGGCAATTCTGTGTATTTATTTAATCTATTATATAAACAAATTATTTCCTGCCACACTGCAGTCTCTGACATGTCCACACTGCAGCCTTCCCTGTGCTCTGTTTTTGTTTATATCTTCTCTTTTTACCTGATCGGATCACTGTTTCCTAACCTGGCCTTCTCTTTCTACTGACAGATGTCTCAAAATCCTACATAGTCCCTTGTTTTTGCTCTTGCCTTGTTTATCTCTCTGAATTGGCTAAGGCCATGAATGATTCCCTTAAATCACATTACTCATATTTGCCCTTTTGCCTCTAATTCCACATCAGACTATCACTGTGAAGTTATTTTACTGATAGCTCCAATTTGACATCCTATTGCCAATTCAGACTTCAAAGAAGTTCAAAAAAATATAAATACCTGTTCTTCTTGGTTTCTCTTCTGCCGCCTTTTCTCCTGTGGGCAGCTTATCTTGTCTGTGCTTGCATTAAGTATTAATTTGAGCTGAAGCCTTTGTTGCCTCCTACATTTTTTTTTTTTTTTAATTTCAGTCTTTGAATGAAAAATTCTGAAAGAATGACCTGAAACTGAATTTCATTAAAGTATTTTTAAAGTTAATTTCTCTTCTTAAATATTAACGATCTTGTCTACTCTGAAATATTTAAGTATTCAAGATAACCAGAAATTAGGATCTCATTATACAAATTGTTATATTATAGAACACTCTCTCTTCCTCAATTCAATTCTCCCTATGACACATCAAGCAGAGATTTTTAATCTAAAGAAACCTTGTTCCAGGTTACCCTAATCAATGAGTTGTAAAGAAGCATTTGTTCTAGAAATGTCAAAATTTAGAGTTCACATACAGACATTGTGATCTTAATAACTTTTTGCTGAATTTGGCTGTACTTCTGCAGTGACCAAAACTGACTATATGTAGTGAATCATTGTGAGACCCACCCAGACGAATTTGTTTGACATGGTTGGGATTTCACTAGAGAGATGTAATTTAACTTTGGGACATCTTTATATATAATAACTTGCTTTGATCTATGTAAATATTTTTTATCTTGTTACTAGAGATTTTGGAGTGTCAGTTTAATTAGTTTTAGATTTTTTTTTTTTTTACTACCAAAGTAATATTTATTTCCAGAAAAAGAAAAAAAAAGCAACAACAAATATGCACATTTGTGGCTTAGTGAACACAAAGAAAGAACACAAAACCAGCAAACATTAATTTAAATTATGCTTCCACTGCAAAAAAAAAAATATATATGCATGAAGCCTGAAGCTCTTTCAAGAAGGATTTAGAAAACTGACATTTCATACATCCATTGTGTCCTCATAAGAACTTGGTCTCTTTCATGACCAATTGTTTTAAACTTTAATTGCCCCAAGGAGGAATTCTGCTGCTCTTAAACTATTATTTGAAATATTAAACATGATGAGTTGGAGGAAAGGGTTATCCTGTCAGTTCTACCTTCTAGCTTGATGAGACTGTATTTTCCACTGACTGTAGTCACAACTACTCATTAAAACACTTTAATCCTTTGATAGTGCAATGGAGTGGAACATCGTCTATTCATCTCTGGAGAACTCTATTCATACTATTTTAGATCATAACCCAAAATGAGCTGCTGATCTCATCAACTCTCATTTGTTTGCACCATAAAACCACCACATGTTTTGGCACAATAAATGTTCCCTGTTGAGGAAAAGCTATGGCTGGTGTAGGGGTGCGACAGATTTGGCCTGGAGGCACATTCAGAGAAGATAAATGAATACTGAGAACACACTGAAATTAATGTTATTTTGAACACTAATTTGCTCATAGAAGTAATATGCTATTTGTATTTTCTACCATCAGTTACCTTCATTTCTTGATCTTTTTTTCCTTGTTCTTTTCATTCTGCAATACTTTATAATGAAGAGTTTCTTCTTTTCAACTAGTAGTGTGAAACAGCCTATTTAGGGTGAGTTCCTGGCCTAGATGTTTGGATCATTTCCTAATAAACACAGCTGACACTCTTTTAGTTGATCAACTCAAATTAAACCTCCTTTTCCTAGCAAATAAACCTGACCTGAAAGCTAATAACACCTTGTTTTGAGGCATTGCCTCTGATTATTTTCCGAAATTAATGTTAAATGAACATTGAAAAAGATTGATTCAGCTTTTCTGCACATGAAATTTGATTCTGCCCGGAATCATTGCCCAATAATTAACTCTTCACTGTTGGAAGTCAACACATAATTACATCTGCTGTGTCAATGTTCAAATTCTGAGGAGGAAGTGTTCAATTAGCATTGTCAAATGAAAATGTTGACATCCACCATATAGAAGGAACCTGTTGTTGACTTAGAGTCAACTCGTGTCAAAGGCACAGCAGGAAATTGCCATTAGCCAATCTGGACTTTCTCAATGTTAGCTCTACATCCCACAGTCAACAGCTTCTGAAGGAGAGTAATTGAGGTAGCAGGTCAATCACATCCGTAACTTTGGTCAACCCACCTATGGCACGGACTCGCAGATGGGAGGAAGATTGCTTACACATTCCAACTCCCGGGCCTTGTACTTGACTCTTGTTTATCAGATGTTCTAAACAACCACCGGAGACTGTCGTTATTTTGGAGGCAGGAGAATAATGATTTATCTTTAAAGTTGGAACAGCTGTTTCATTTTATGAAGCATATTTTTACAAATATTCAAGGGCGCATTTAGTAATTGATATTTATTGTCATGCTCAGGAGATGAAACGGTGGAAATTGGGATTAATATTTAAATGAAGGACTGAAACATATGGAACGTTTTTAAATGAACGTAGAAAGATGTGCTGAGTATGAGCCCACATGTTGTTTCCAAAAAAGGCAATATTGGAGCTGTGTGTCATGTGCATCCCATTTTTTCACCCCACAAGTGATGGGCTGTGCCATGATTGCATTCAGCAACTGCAAAGTTGTAAGATCTGGCTGATATAGTGCAGCAGATGTATACTGGTGGATGAGTGAGGTTCCAAATGTTCTCCTTATTCAGCTGTAGGGAAATCTAGCTCCCATATGCATCTTTTAAAGGAAAAAAAAAATAGTTGCAGAACTTAATGAAACATAAAAGATTTTAGATGATGGTGCTGGGGAGGATGATTTCCATGTTATATAGAATCTGTAGCTATTTTAGTTTTAACTAAACAGATGGTTATGCTCAACTCTGAAGTATATAATTAAGTTTCTTTTCTTTTTCTTTTTTTTTTCTTCTCAAAGATAAGAGGATTCAGAGTAGTTGAAAGCCTTAGAATTAGAATTAGTTAAGCTAGTTAATTAATTAAAACCAGATCTGCTCTTATAAAGTATTAATGTATCCTGAGATTCACTCTTTCTCTCATTTCCTTTTCTATATGGGTGAAAGGACTCATATCAGATTGCTCTAACTTTTAAACTGAGGTGGAGGATAATAAAAATTAATACAAATAGCGCATACTTTTTTTTTAATGTATCTTATCTGGAGGAGGATCTTTACTGAAGATGTGTAGATAATATCTTGCAATAAATATCGTGAAATAAATGGTAACTTAAAAAAAAGTTTCTATTGTGTATTTATTGCTTAAAGAAGGGACATCCAAAGATAAAATTAAATATTCCTTTACATTATATGTATGGAGTACCATGAAAGACTAAGCATGAACTTTGTAAGCAGATCACTAACAAGGCTGCCAAATGCCATTTCACTTTATCTTTAACTGGTGTGCTATTTTTCCCATTAATTTGTTTTACATGGGTTTGAACAACTGCTGAATTCAAAAACCTGCAGAATTTTGGCAAGATATGCTAGAATATCATGCTTAAAGGACTAATATATAAAATTATAATATTGTGACTCAGCTGACAGATGGATCAGTTTCTGATATGCTGATTTGTACCTGTCTATCACAAAATAATTCTTATTCAAGAAACAAAATTTAAATTTAAATTTTCTTCAATTATTTTATAACGTAGGACTATGTGTTCTTATAAATGAATACCTACACACACACACACACACACACACACACACAAAGCATAATTTAGAACTATTTTTCCAGTTCTGAAAAAGTAATAACAAGTATTGCACCTTAAATGATAAAACACTCAAAATAGTAAATAACTTCAAAGGAAACTGGAGGCATGCTTTTCAAATTCCATTTCATGCAACCGTTGGTTAGAATATTGACAATCTGCAATTTTGCCTTTATAGTGGATAGAACTACAGATATACTGCAGTAAAGTAGAAAAAAATTGCTAATTTGATTTTTGTAACATTAAAGGAAGACGATTTTACTATACATTAACTATTCCCTGGGTATAATCACCTATAAAAATCATACATGTTAGTATACCTAAAAGTTTCCGACATTTAAGTATTTGTTCTGTGATACACTTCAGAGTTTCAGGAAAATTTTTATTTTGAACATGAACAAAGCTGCTTAAGTTTTTATTGGAAAGAAAATCTCCTAAAGAATTTGCGATAATGTCTGAGATTTGGAGGTATCATTGCTGTTCTTAAGGAGATTCTTACAGTGCTGAAGAAAGGCAACTCCGTGGGCAATGGGGGAGACATTTCCCTGCCTACAGAATAAAAACCTAGAAGATTAAAACCACCAAACAGCTCTCCTCTAGTCATAGATCTGTGTCACAGGCTTTGGAAAGGTTCAGTTTAGTTTATCTTCATGGCAATGCTTTTCTGGAATACATTCCTGCACATTCCCAAAATACCTGAGCAGTCTGGTTAAGAATGAGCAAAAATTCTGGGAAACTCAGAATGTGTGATGTTCAAAAACTTGGTTTGATCTTTCTATCCACGTGTATTGTGACTTAGCTGAATGCAATTTATATCATTTGATGAGTACCTATAGATATCTTTTGGGACAGTATAATAATATTAATTATTTTGGTTCTACCAAGAAAACCACTCTTACTGACTGTTAATATAAAGACCTTTCATTTTCATTCAGCTCTTCAAGAAGCTTATCATTACAACTTTAAATGGAATCATGAACAGCAAATGTCAGTGAAAAAAATTATTTTGCTCTTCCTATCATTATCTTTTTGCAATTTACCTCTTCTCCATCACAATTAGACCAGCTTATTTAGTACAGTAGCCCTGGAAGCAAAGATAATAAACATCCTAGTATGTCTGATAGTCAACAGAATAAGACCCTTCCAATTATTCAGGAAGGCTCAAATTGCATTTTGAGGACATTCCTGAAGCAAATGCAAAAACTGAGTTTGCCTTTCAGATATATCTTTTAATTCTGGAGAAGTAAATTTACACGACAGAAAATATATCTTCCATGGAAATCACTGTGTAGCTTCCTGCTGTAACCAGTTATTAAGTCTATGATTCCAAACCCGACTCCATGAGTGATAACCACCAAAAATTACACAGCTGCTCGGATTTCTCCTTGAGTATATGCATGGTAATAAGTGATGGATGGGAGAACTAATATAAAATGGTTGTAAATCTAGCATATAAAGTCAGCATACAATAGAAAAAGGCTTGGAGGATTTAAGTGTATATATGAACAAGTCCTGAGGGTGAGTTTGTTTCGTCATCCTCAAAATCTGTAGGAACATCTAAAACTTGTTCTAACTGATAAGAAGGTAAAGGTTTGAGTATGATGGAAAGAAGAGATGTTAGGATGGTATGAGTTTGCCGAATTGAGCAACTTGGCTCCTAAGATGTGTTTAGTGATGAGGAAGCGGGTAAGGAAAAATAAGGAATTCTATTCTAGTCAATAAAATGTTAGGGAGAAGCATTGCATGAACAGTTCATTGTTTAGCAGCATGCTTCTTTCATGCTGAATGTAATGGTAAGGGCAATAAATACTTGGGGATTTTCAGGAGACAATGCCCCAAATACTTATTTCTTTGACCAGAAAATGTTCCATTTTTTTCTATCAATAATTTTGTGTTGCGTGTAAACAGCTAGCAATCCAAGAGGAGTAAAGTGAAAAGAAATGATGGAACTTACAGATGCAAGAATTACAGAGACAGAGCTCAAAAGAAAAATAAGCCTAAGTCATTTTGAATGGACTATGACATGTTGTCTTCTTGTTTGTCCAAGTACAGGCATTTTGCTATTTTATTCCTTTAATTTTAGTTTATGAGATCGAATAAAAAAGATCTAAATGGCTTTTATATAGCCTTTTTCTTCTAAGGTTGAGTAGATTGGTTTCTTTCTTCCTCTTTCTCATACTTTTCTCCTATGGGTGAAGGTTCATCTCTGAGATGAGATCCAATGATCTTTTGGGAACTTTGGAGATGGAAACAAAGCAAGACTCATATGCAGTGGGGAAACAGAACAAATCTGCTGTGATGTTCTTCATGCACAGTTCTTTGGATTCTAGACTGAACATCTTTGCTTCCAGAAGTAATTAGACCAACCATTTGGTCTTGACTTCTCCCATCTTCCGTGCCCTGATAAAAAGCTCAGTCATGAGCATGTCTGCAGGTCAGGAAGGACAAGTGGCAGATGTGATAGGGAGTCCCAGGAGTGTCATGCGTTTTATCCCTTACACAAGTGTGGCTTATTAGTAATTGAAGGACTTCATTGTTGAACTGAGATCTTTGACATGGATATCCTTTTCTTAGCACTCATGAAGGACGGGCATTCATTTTGTCAAATTGTCCCTTTCTCAGTGATCCTTTTCCTGGGAGGGAGTGACTGGGCTTTCCAAGTCAGTTTGAACATTTTTTTTTCTCTCTGCATTCACTGCCATGGTGCATGTGCAGTGAAGAAGATGAAGTCTCCATCTGTCTGTTCTATATGCATTTTGACCTGTGATTCATAAAAGACAATACTCACTTTTCAGTTTACCCCCCTTCTTGAATTCTTCTTGCTCAGATTTTTTAGATAAGCAAATGCATTTCCCAGCTATGCTTTTTTTTTTCTTTATCTTTTTTTACCCTTCCTCTCTCCTCCCCCATTTCTGAGAAGAAGCCATGAGGGGGAAGAAATGGACTGTAAAAGAAGCACAAATGCAGAGATTTGCTGAATGATAAGATCAGACTCAAAGGGCCTCCAGGTAAAAATGGGATAATTGGACAGCATAATATCAAATGACTTTGAGACATGATGTGACTAGCAAGCATATAGTATTCCATTATATACATCCAAATACTAGTCTGTCTTCAACCAACTTTGTTTCGGGGCATCTTTCTCTACCATTTAGCTCACAGTGAAGGATGTTTTGTTCATTTAGACAGAGAGAAGGATTTGTCAGATATCCTTCAGCTTCTTTTTAGGAAGAAGTGAAGATAGGTGTTTGCAACTTTTCTCTCTCCCACACATCATTATTGCCTGTTGTGGCAGGTACTCCAGGTCGGTGAAAAGGAGTGCCCACACATCTGCTCAGTTTCCTCTCCTTCCGCTCTGGTTTTGATATAATGTTTGCATCCAGTCCTCCTTTCCTTAGCCCATCAATCTTCCTGGATACGCATCCCCTGGCTCCTCAGCTTTCAGTGCATTCCTGTGAATGGTTTTAGGGTTTAGGGTTGCTCTGGATGCATAATCCTCTTCTCATATAAGTTTTAGACCACCATAGTTACTTCTCTGAAAATAGCCACAAGAGAGTCAGTGAAGAACAGAGCTTAATTCAAGATTAAGGGTGGTGTCTGGAAAAAAAATCTTTTCTGTGCGATTTTCTATATGGTGTTTTTTTTTTTTTCTCATTAATCTTACGTTTATGTTGAAGGGAATCTCTCTATAATACAGGCTTGTATATAGTGGGAGAGTCTCAGTTTGCCATGATGAATAAAGACACGAAGGATGGGAATTCTTTTCTAATCACAATTTAAGATCCATAGCAGCTTTAAAAATATCCTTTTGCACTAAGCTGATTAGTGCTGCTCCATTATTCACAAATGTCTGAAAAACAGTCAGCTTCTATCACATTTTAACATGTGCTTCTATTTAAAATTGTGTGGAATATACAAATATATTCTGAACATGCATAACATATAAATAAAATGGTATATATGAGATGTATGGTTTGGTTGCACTACCTTGGATCAGTCACACATTCAATTTTTATTATTGTTAAGATTCCTTAGAATCCTAAGAAATTTCCTATCACATAAGCCATACCACAGAAATCAGTTTTGAATATAGCTCTTCAGAGATGTTTTATTCAGACCTAGTTGATGTGGAGAAATTATGAGAATTGTTCTGCTAGGAAAAAAAAAAAAGTGTTTACACAAGACCGAAAGATTTTTCTTCCTCTTTATGAACATCTTAAGTCATTAGAGGACTTAAAAGCCTATAGGAGCGTCTGCCTCAGGGTAATGGTGCTGTGTCACTGGCCTTTCCTGGAACATTTAAGGTTAGCTATAAAAATTTTTAGTTTTATGCACGGATAAAGCACAGAATTAAAGACTTTGAAGGTGACAACAATTAAATTTTGGGAGTGTTGAGCAAGCTGCAACCCTTTTAACTATCTTTTCTCAGTAGAAGTGAGAAAGTTGCAAAGGCACCTGAATCTTTGTATGAGGATGGTCTGTGCAAGGCCAGCGTTAACTTTTCTGCTGTTCTCTTTCATGTCACTGAACTCCTGATAAAATTAGTTTGTTTGTATCAGATGAAGCACAGACTGTCCTAATCCTGCATCAAAACAGGCTAAACAGCCCTGGTGTTTACTTGTCCTCAGCACTGGTAGGTGTAGAACTCTGAATCCTGTATGAGGATGCTCCCTTTCCATCCAGAATAGGCAAAAAAGACTGCTTTCTTCCCACAGATAAACATAAGACCATTCCCTCTTTTGTGCCACTCTCCAGAATCATTTTGTTGCATCACCATTTCCTATTGCAAAATCCTTGTGGTGGAGTTGCATCCAGTTTGGAAATAAGATGGTCCCACTTTCTGACCATTATACCTATTTTGTTGTTGTTGTTCTTATTTGTTTTGTTTTACTTTATTATTGTTTGTTTCCATACTCATGCTTCTGTGACTTTGATAAATATAAATATTTGTATGTGGTAAACACAAATGTCTACACAATTCTGGACTTCTTTTTGTAGTGAACAATTTTTAGTCAGTAAAGGTTCCTGAGAAGTCACTGGTCCAGAGGCTACAATTTACATTTCTCCATGTATAAGGATAGCAAAACAGAAACATAAGAATCTTCTCCCTCCAATTATTTTTGTCACTTGCCATGTTTCTTTAACTTTGGCCAAAATGGGACAACTTGATATGTAATCTATCTGTTATGTTGCCCCTAATGAATGAGGCAATATACATATATTTAGAGAATATATTTAGTGAACAAGGAAGAGACATGAATCTAGTCACTCTTGAAAGGAGATACTTTTTTAGGATACCCTGTCATTGCTGAGACCAAAACAAACAGATCCCTATATATCACAGGCATATCCTTAACCAACTACGTCTATATCCTTTCCATACTACAATGCCAGGTACCATCTCCTCTACATACATCTTCGTATGTAGGCTTATCCTGTGCCTTAATCAATGATGGTGCTGAACAATTACCGGGCTAGCTAGTTAAGTGGCTAATATCAATCTAGCAGTTTAAGTGTTTTGTTATTCTCTCTCCACAGCCTACTCCGTTCACGGTACACGCTGCAGGAACTTGTGGAAATCGGAGAGTAAATGTTGGATCTATGCATTTTTACCAATGGAATAAAATAGCTAAGATTTTGTGGAGTAAGGTAGGAGGATAGAAAGAGAGCATATTACTGATGAGAAGGAGGTGAGTGGGTTTGATATAAGAATGGATAAAAAAAAAAGTTATACACCAGCTCCTGAAAGCTTGATACAAGCCCAGTTTGTCCTGGACTTTTCTGAAAGTTGTTCATGGACTCTTCTACCAGCAGTAGCATAGGAAATTAAACTTAGGTGTTGCTGCCTCAAAACTTGTCATACTTCAGACTCATACTCTTCCAACACATTCTTTGTAACCTCTGTAAGAGTTCTGGAAAGATAGGATAAATATTGATTACAGCTGTCTGTTCTTCAAGCTGTAAAAGACCACAGGCTCATCTCCAAAACTGCACATCTGTCATATCAATATTGGCAGTGGATTTGCAATGCATTTTTACTTATTTGCTATCTGCCTGAAGTCAGGTTTTTTGTTTCCAGTGACATTCTTAAGCCTATAAACACTGCAATGGTAAATCTTGAAAACTCCAGAGATACTGTCTGAAACACATAGGCCTCAGTTTTGTCACACACATGAATATCCCTTCCATACTAACTGGTCTGTTTAGGAAATTGGAGTAATAGCCCCGGTGTATGATTGCACATCCCATGTTATTTCCAGTGTTTCAGTGCACATGGATAGATGAGGTTTTGAATCAAATCTTTACTTATGTTTCTAACTGCAGCTGAAAGTATCAAATTATCAGCATAGATCAGTTACTTCATTAACATACAAAGGTATAAATTTTTAATGTTTTGAAGCCATTATGTTTAATACTGACTTGGGGTGCCCTGTCCTCCCTCAGTTTGCTTCTGACAAATGCAGTCTTCTGGCTATAGATAATGTGAAAGATGCAGTATATCAAGTGTTAATCTGTGAACTCTTGTGGCTCCACCTGGCTCAGATCACGGCTCTCCTTCTCTGTGCATGTGCAACTGCTCTTCATGTTACTGAGGAAAGCATGCTCTTTGAAGAGGAAATACACACATCATGCCTCACTTTCTAAAGCATTCAAGATGATTTTTTGGACATGCCAGAGATAAGTAGCATGATGCGGAAAATACACATAATGCTTGATGAGGTACCATAATACTTGTTGAGATACTGAAATATATACAAAACTATTATCACTAAGCTGTCTTCCACTATACATACTGAGACTATCAATAATTACACTTGGTTTGGATTTCAGGGTAATATCTTGAACTGAATTCAAATACAGGCATAACCTAACACCAAGTCTTTTTTTTTTTCTCCTACAGGAAAAGCTGTGCTAATTCAAAAATTTTGTTTTCACTGAGAATTTTGAAACATGTATCTGTAACTACTTTGCATAACTTTTTTTTTTTTTNCATCTGTAACTACTTTGCATAACTGTTTTTTTTTTTTTAATGTTACTTCATTTTCAGTGTTTTTTGCTCACTTTCTTCTTTCCAGCTTTAACCCATCTGTAACTACTTTGCATAACTGTTTTTTTTTTTTTAATGTTACTTCATTTTCAGTGTTTTTTGCTCACTTTCTTCTTTCCAGCTTTAACCTAGAACAGCANAATGTTACTTCCTTTTCAGTGTTTTTCACTCACTTTCTTCTTTCCAGCTTTAACCTAGAACAGCATAGAAAAAGGAAGAAGGTATTGTCTAGTTTTCTTGCATTTGTAAATTATATGAAAAAAACCTAAACTTAATGTAAAATAAAAGAGTATACTCAGACTGATTGTTTTGTTTTGTTTTAGAACTCTGCCTTTGGTTAAAACGTTTTCGAACAAAAATAGTCTGATTCACACACCTGCTCAGATCTGAAAGTCACACTAGAGTAAGAATCACGATTGAGGAATGAAAATAAAAGTAACAAACCAAAAATATTATGAATATATTAATGAAGTCATAGAATGAAATATATATATATTAACTGGCAGACTAAGCATATAGCAACTGGCAGTTTCCAGACAGAGATGAGAAGTAAATAACTCCGAAACAGTTTGCCTTCATTGATTACACCATCATTTTAGGAAAAAAAAAAAAAAGAGAACAAAACAAACAAAAAAAAACAAAACAAAACCCCTCTGTGTTATGACCTGTAATGTTTAGCTTTCCTAGCTGGTACTGTGCTGTTTTCCACATTGCCAATGAGTCCTGAAGCAAATGTTTACGCTGCACTACAGCTGCCTGTGTGCTTTGTACTCATGCCTAAGCTCATATCAGGCTCTTGATTCACCTGTGTATATAAAGCTATTATTGATATTGTTGAATACGTATGTGGGAAAAATACTATATTTGGCCTCATTTCTTCATAGCTAAGGTATGAAGAGTTTTGTGTAGAGTAAAATTAGATTATAAGTGGGATGAAATAACCATTTAAAAGAAAAAAAATCTCCATCTGGAAGTACATATATCTGGAAATGGCCAGAAATCTTATTTTGAAGATAAAAGGGTAAAACATTTAACATGCAGAGAGCAAAAACGCTGCTCATCTGAGTTGTTTTTTTGGCCAGAGAAGGTAAAAAGATGAAATAACACAATTTGTCTCAGATCTCTACATCTAATAAGTCAATAGAATCCTGCACCAATTGTATTGTGATAATTTTTAAAGTTTATACTGTTATAATTTTTCCTGAGCAGCTTACCTTTTTCCTCGACTTTGTGTACCTTAAAAGGGCACAACTTCAATTAAAAAAACAACTGTGACATTCACTCAGATCTTCATAAAAACACTGTTAGATTTTATTTTCATTCCTCTCCTCCCTAACAATATCTGTATTGTTAGGGTCCTATCTCTGTTTCCAGGCACTGCCTAAAAGATATGCTTACACCTGGCCGTGATAAAGTTACATGCCTTCAGATCAGAAGACTCAGCACTCCACCATGGACGATACACATGATATGAAAGCCTGTGCTGGAATATAGTAATTCTGTGTCAGGGTAAATATACACCCTTAACTGTGCATATTTAGGGTGAAGTAATAGTTAAGGTTTTATTTTTTTTTTAAGAAAGTTAGGAAAAGTATTTATAATGAACTTGAAGAATCAACAAAAAACGTGTTCATAATCAACAAAAAAAGTTCATAATATAGAACCAACAAGAAGGTACATGGGAATTTGAGTGTTCTTCATGTGGAAGAAAATCACATGGGTCTAAAAATTACAATTGCTCTAGATACGGGGTATTTGTGTCTCAGACAGGCTTATGGTTAATGTGCAGGCTTGTGTTTTCTCTTATCTCTCCTGTATTTATTCTCTACTGGATTTCCTTTCACATTTGATGCTAAGTTTTGGCTCATTTTCAGGTTTTGATGCTGGCCAAAAATCTCAATATTTCCAGGCAAATCCTGGAGAGAAACAAGAAAATAAACAAATATTTTTGAGAAAAATAAAAGAAACAGGAAGTGCTTACTCTCTGAGGAAGAACCAGGTTATTACATGCTCCCTTGCACAAGTGTATTGTAATCCCATCTTATTGTATGAGCCTTTATTTCCTGCAGAGTAATTGTATTTATCAAAGCACAAGCTAAGCAGTGCTCTGTGAAGCAGTTATGAAATATATTTTTTGTCATTTGTTATCCTCAAGTATAACGTTTTGCCTCCTTTGTTCCATGCTAACTGAGGTCTGCTCTGAGGAATCTTCATCACTGGTTCCACTCTGATGCCTGTTGCAACAGTATTTGAGCCTATCTTCAACAAAAACCTCCTCCTCCTCACTCCCAGTTTGAGGCAGGAAAGCATTATCCACATTTCACAGACGAAAGAAAAGATTAAATCACTTCCTGCGTACGATATAGGGAGCAAGTGCCAAGGGCTCAAAACGTGTCCAGATTATGCTCCAGTGTCCTAATTATTATGGCAATTAGCCTCTTGCGTGCATTACGGTTTAACTCACTATGCATCATGTTATCTCTGCAGTGAATGTGAAAGAGCTAAGCCTAGCAGATGTTATCAGGGGACAACGCTCTGCGGGACGGTGCTTAATTCAGCTTTCTCTGTCTGGCAGCAGCAGCACATGAGCATGTGGAGCGAGAAGTGCAAGCTCGTGTAACAGAGCTGTAGCAGCAGCGCTACGAGTGCTTTTTCTAGCTGTTGTTTCCCAGGCAAACGGGTTGCAGGGTAAAGTTCACAGTTTTTATTGGACTGTGTGCATTTGATCAGTGTTAAAGAAAAGGACCAATTCCACAATGTACCTGTATTTCCTGAACAAATGTTGGACAATAATAAGCTGGAAAGAGGTAATGCTGATGGTAACACACTCTTTGATTCAGCACAGAGATGGTGATGAAATAGCTGCAACTGCCCTCTCTGCTGTTCTTGCTGCTGCCCTGTGCAAAAGACCCAGGGCTTCGATAGGAGAGAATTTTGTGAAAATGCAGTGTCGCCACCTGTGTCTTTTGCTGACCCCTAGCACTGGCATCATGCAGCAGAGCTCAGGCATTTGCCAAGCAGTAGTTCTCCTAATGCTGCTGCTATCTTACTGCTCCACTTGCTGCATCTTCCATTCTGAACGGACCCTCCTGACCCATTGAAGAGTACAGGATCTCTTTTCCTTCCGTGTTTGCACACATTTTCTACAAGGAAAGAAGATAATCACTTGACTATAGATTGATTATAGAAAAAACACAGCAATGTTGCAAAGTCCCTGATATGACTGATTGTTATAGTCCCAGAACAAGTCTCTAAATCTACTACACTTGTGGAAATTGTATTAAATATGTCCTTGGAGCTTTGACATATAATTCTTTTTGCACTAGTTTTCCAAAGACATATCTCTGAACTTTCTCTCGCATTTAAAGTTTCTGTCATCCACCTTCTGTAGTCCAGAGATGTCTGAAATACAGTAGAATACTGTATTTTAATAGTGCAAAATACACATTTTCTCATCATCCTTTATTTTTGAAAATTTTATTTACTAGGGGAAAAATCATTCTGGGGTGCTACCTGGACTGAGAAAAAGCAAGCTATTTCAAACAGGAAAAAAAGGTAAAACAGAGTAACGAAACCGAAAGATATCTCACAGAAATATTTGTGCAGCTTTAGTGACAGGCACTGCTTTACACAAGCACACATTTCATTGCAGCTTTAATTCCAGCTGTGAGCTGAGCTATGCATACACTAAAGTAAAATACAGTGAAAGAACAGCCGTATGGTAAAAACCAAGCACTGGGTATCAAGAGATATGGATTTCAGACCTGGATTTGCACTTGCACTATGCTTTGAAATAAACAGCTTGGTTGTTTTTTCTGTCCCTCTGAATAAACCACCTGCAAAATTGATGTAGTACTTAAGTGTCTCTTGGAGGCTGCTGAGTCAGCTTCTTGCAGGACTGTTTTAGAGGAATACTGGTTGCTAAAATGTTACTGTAGATACTGAAACTGCAATTCACTTTCTGTCTTTAGCATCATTCTTGTTGATCTGACTAAAAGTATTTCAGACAGTCCTGATGCTTTGATGAGCCAGCAAAACTGATATTATCCATGACTAGTGAAGTATATGGTTTGCCTAGATAGGGTTTATATTCTTTGCTTTAAATATCTAACTTTAAGCTACTGAAAGTCTAAATTTAACTTAGGAACCAATACTTCCTGGGTTATCTGTATCATCCATAGAGAGGCCTAGGCTCCTGCAAAATGACCTTTCAAGCTATCTAAAGCAGGTTTCCCTTTTACTCCATACTCCATAAGAGATTATTTATTCATTAACTATGCAAGGAGTAAAGGGTAATTAGGAATGGGATTCAGTTCACCACATTTAATTGCCTGACATGTAGATGCTTGACTCTAAACCTGTCATTTATACTCAGTAATAAGAAACAAGCACTTCAGAGTGAAAATACACATTTCTCACAAAAGATGCCTGCTTTTCCAAACAGCCATAAAGAGAATTTATACAGTTGCTATTAGATAAATCTTTCTGTTTAAGAAGTGTTGTTAGAATCATAATGTCTGAATGCCTCCTTCTAGTCTGCTCCATATCCATCCCTCAGAAGAAAAAGGAATAATAATAAAAAAAAATTACACACACACACACATATATATAACATTATTCTTAGCATTTAAGACTTTAAGTCTAACATCTTGGTTTTCAACACAGCTTTAAACAAGAATTAACCCCCAAACAGAAATTTTGGCAGCAAACCATTTTGGTCTGTCTCTTACTCTGAAGTGAAAAAAAAACTTTTGTTGAATAGACTTCTTGAGTTCAGGACTTAATTTTAAGGTAGGAATGCCAAGACCAAATAGGCCAGTGCTCAGAGCAATCTGCCTGATTCAGAACAAGAGAACAAGAACATGACTCTCAGTTTTTCTCATGCCAGATGAGAGCTTTTTACACTGAGTTGTTGGCAGTTCTTCTCTGGGCCTCCCACTCTCCCTGTCTCCTTCCAATCCCTGAAAAAAAATCTTTACTAGGTTTGCTTTAGTTTCTTTCTCCACTATAATTGAAATATATTTTGAAATCTAAAATCTATGACAAAATAGAATTCTTGTTTTCAGGCCAATGTGCCTAAAAAGTCATTAGGATGATCAGGTCAGTACAATCCATGTTAAGTACTCAAAAGCCTATCTGTTTCTAAAGATAAAAATAAGCCTGTGGCAAGCATCAAATGAGAAATATTTCAGGAAGTGGAATTGAAATGAGTTTTTCAAAATGACATATAAAAACAAAAAAGTGCTTTCTTGCATTTTCTGGCTTCACTTAATTTCCTATTCCTATGCATCACAATTGCATTTTAATAAAGATATTATTGTATTTTTTTGTTGCAGATACTCTTTTGTGGTAAAGAAAATACGATTCTGCTTTTTCCAATCCTTTGCTTATGTTGAATAAAATTATTCTAATAGTGAATTCTGAGTCAGGTTAACAAAGTTCACTCACATATCCTGATTTACCCTCTTTCAAAACACCAGAGGAATGAAAAATTATTTCATGGCCTTCTTTCCATCTTCTACTCTATAAAGCATAATTGATAGACCTGCAGCATGTTCTGCAGCATGTACCAAGCTCTGAAAACAGAAGAAAGCCCAGCTGATTTTCAAGTTCTTCTTCATTCTTTGCACGAGAGCCTGTGTTAGCTGCATTGAGTTATTGTGTGCACAAAGAGCAGCTAGTGCAGAAAGTTTCTGCTCTTTCTGATTCTCAACTAGGTGTTGACCCTGTGCTCAGGCTTGTACAACACTTAAAAACATTTTGTTCTTGCCCAAAAGTTCTTTGTGGTTGGAATACAGTTGGAATAGTTGACCTCAGAAGAGCTCTCTGAATATGATTTTCTTTCTTTTGCTTGTAGAAAAAGGTGAAAAAAAAAGAAGCTCCACATTTTCCTTCTAAATACAATCAAAAACAGAATTGGCTGCTTAAGGATTTGTTGTTCCAAAGATATTGTCATGCTTAGACCATGGTAGTTGTTAAAAGCAATGTGCTTTTACAAGAATAGGGCACACACGCCATTACTCAGATTCCAAATGCAGATGCAGATTTATTGTTAAATGCTTATTTGAATCAGGATCCTGTCAAGAATACTTAGGTCTACTAAGTAATTATCTCACTTCCTACTACCTCCTAATGTGCTAAATATGCTCACTTGCTAGTCATTGTTTAGCATCAACCGTATTTCAGGATTCAATGATTTCTGTGCAAAGCACTTTGGATGAAAAGTCTTCCGTATGGCAAATGTTTAATTTTCATTAGAAGGGATTTTTTTTTTCCAGGCTCTCCTGGAAGACAAGCTTAATTTAAAGTCTGGATCTAAATACATCATGTCTTCAAGAGATGAACATCTGCTGTTTGGACTTGGCCTTGTTCTAACTTTTCTCTGTAATGACAATATCCAACTTTTCTACAACTTTTGTTTAAATGCTTAGGTAGGGCATAATATTTTGCTCCCGATATAACTGAAAAGAACAAAGATGTTTCATTTTACTTCTTCAGATCTTGAGGAAAGACATAGCACTTCATTGAATGAGGGAATTTAAATAGAGTTCCTGTCCTATTAATTAGCACTTTTATTTAAATTCAAAGATTTTCAGGACAAGCAATATCTTTGTTATAAACTTATAGACCAATAATAGAGCACACTTATAAATATAAGCTATTTTTTGGAAGTGCTTCTGAGGAATAAATACACCTGTGTCCAAAATTACAAAATTACCCACAGGAGAAAAGTAGATTCTGATTTAGAAATGTCAAGATAGACGCATAAATTTGAAATAACTTGCCATAGATAGAAGTTATATATAAAAGTTCCCATTCTCCCTTTGAGACTTCATCAATTGTACCACATTTTCAAGGATAGAACCTTGAATTAATTTTTTTTTCTCATTGTGTTCAGTTAAAATTTGCCATCTAATTTGAAGTCAGGTTTTTACAATGGGCTTTCCTGATAAAAATGAACATTTATGCCACTGCTCAAGTTAAAGAAAAACTCTGTTAGGCAGACACAACACAAATGGCAACACAAAAGCTTTTGCTTTCTAAAGGCAACTCATGAAGTATTTCAATTATAATTATATAAGCAGGGCTTTAGTCAGCTTTGGTCTTGTTGCAAGTCATGGAATAGAGTGATGTTTTGTGGATCTCATCTAAAATATTGCTAGATAAGTCTTATGCAGATGTCTACAATAGCTCTGAGCACCCGCGTCTGCCTTCATTGTCAAAGAAGAGAAAATATCATGCCAAATAATAATTCATTTGACAAGCTATTGATGTGTATATGCGATGAGATGAGTTGCCGTTCAGGAATAACTTTTTCCTCCATCTTCTTTAAAGTGATCTTGTGGTAGCCTTTGTACTGAATGAAGTCTTGGTGAACTCTTTTCTCACTATCCATTTTCACTGTCACGGCCAGCCCATATTTTTCCATTTCAATCCAGCCCCCTTTCCATCACTGCAATCCAGCTCTGAGGCTTCTCTGACAAATGTATCCCAGAGCAGTTTAGTGTCTGTACATGTGACATATTGCAGACATAGTACTCTGAAGTACATTGTAAAAATTGGAATTTTATATGGTACTTTGAGATACTGTAGTGAAAGCACAATCTGTACAATCTGAGCCCAGATGTTCATTAATCAGCCTTGTATAATTTGTGCTTTTTATTCTTCATTGAACTGTTTTACATGAATATTTCCAGACTAGTACAGTCATCTCCAAGACAGCTTGAGTTTTCTGTTGTGTCTTTAGTCTAAGAATATGATCCAATTCTTACCTTTTTGGAGAAAATATTTTGTCTGAGCAGTTCCATGTGTGCTAAAGCATATCCATCTGGTATCCCTGAAGGGAACTCAGCATAATAAATATTACTACAAATTAGCAGAGTTTGCATCCTTGGCTCTGAAAAAAAGGTTTTAATTAACTGTATTTACTGAATGGTCTTGGGGTATGTTTTAAGACTACTCCCTGCAGAGAAATGGAGGTAAACACAGAGACTTTGACGCTGCACGCGTGTGTTTGCAAGTATGCACACGTCTCCTCTGATCTCTTTTCTTGTCCAAAATATATGTCCTGTTTTCTGGTTCCAAATGGCATATTCAACAACTTAGTCATTGTCAGTAAAGCTTTTGGATGCCTTACTTTGGCAAAATAAAATGTCAATAGTTTTTTTTTTTTTTTTTTTAACACATGACTCAGGGTAAAAGTGCTATTGCCAAGGTTTATCAGTCGTTAAACTTTCACTCAGTGCAGATACCATCTGTTTGCCTGGGAGTTGAAGCAAGAAAGAACATGTACACTAAAGCATAAACAAAGATTTCATATGACTGTGGTGCTGACTTATCTTTGGTTAAGATATTTCACAGAACAGCTATGGACCACCAGGCACGTACTTACAGATAGGTATTCACTTGGTAAATTGATGGGCTTCTTCTCTTGGCAATAGCCAATGTTAGGTGTAGGATGAACAGCAGTAGAAAAGCAGCCAGATTTTTGGGAAAGGGTAAATACAGCAGCAGAAGATAATAAAAGGCAGCTGGAAGCATTCCCAGGTGGCTAGACAGATGGAAAGGGAGTTTCAAAACAGAAGTAAAACATTGTAATACTCCAGTATGTGCAAAATTTAAGAGACTAAGCAATGAAAGACTTTAGGACCCCTCACTTCCCCCTTCAAAAAAAAAAAAGGACAAAAAAACCCAAGGAAACAAACATAAATCAAAGCAAACCAAAGAAACAAACAAAATAACAACAACAAAACTGTTCTACTCTTATGCCATCCATCTAGGTGAAAGTAAATTCCAGGTAAACCTACTCAGAGCTAAGTTTTCATGGTAAGAATCTTTCAGATTTAGTCAAAAGAATTTCGTTAGTGCTAATACTGTACAATATAAGACTGACCCACCTGCAAGAGTGCACACACTCACAGTCATGCTTTCTGGGACAGAGAAAGAATATTACTTCACAGAAAGATAGTGGGTCAGGCCTCAGCTGTTGCAAATTGGCTTAGCTACCTTGATTTCAGTGTAATTGTGCCAATTAATGCTGGACTAGATCCTTTAAATAAGGGTTTCACTTGCACAATTTTCAAAATTTTCATGTAATATCTTCTGTGTTGGAATGCTTCTCTCTCTCACTCTTCTTCCATTGCTCTGACTTTGTCCTTTAATTTTCGCAGCTGTTTTTCCCTTTTGATGAAGTAATTCAATTAGAATAACTATTTTCTCAAAAGACATAATAGAAATGAGAAAATCTATCATTTGAGTTCATGTGTAAGGCAGAGCATGCTCAGAAATGAGTTTCAGCTATTCATTTTGAAAATCTTCTGTTACAATGATACTTATCTTTTTTATTATTATTATTCACTTTGCACCTGGAATTGACCTTTATTTTAATCTTGCTTTTACACTGTCCTTGACAAGATCTAGGACTTTATAATGTGAGATTCAGTATCAATATAATTTATACTGAACGATATATCTTCCCATATATCTACAAACTTGCTCATTTCATAGGCAACGATAAAACTGACCTCTTATGCCTAAAGGAGGTCAGCTGTTTCACTCAAGGCTATTCTCCTTTTTCTGCAGTTAGATTGTTGGGCTGCCCATACAAGACCTCTGCCTGGAGGGCAGAAGTTCTCTGTTTGACCTGTAGTTTCTCTGTATTTGCCAAAGGACTACCAAAGAATGTTGAAGGACTGCTTTACAAGTTAGACTTCTGCCAGTAGGATGCATCTGCTTGACGTGACTTTGCTTTGCTCTTGCGGCAGCAGGTGACTGGGAAATAAATAATCTCCTAAAAACTTCGTCATTGTTCTGTATGGGCAACTTAAGGCCAGTAAGAGGATATGTTTTGCCTCCTTCAAACCCAGGTTTCCTACAACTGTTCTTGGACAGATGTTTAAAGACTGAACAATACATACGTGCTTTTTTTTTTTTGCTATAACTCTGTTCTAATATTTGAATGGTATTTACTGGAAGTTCCTCTTCTAATTACCTGAAATTTGAGTTTTTTCTGCCTCCAACTGTCTAAGCTTTGTGTAATTGTACATTCAAAATGAACAACAGTATGTGAGAGAGGGAAAAAAATTATCAACTTATAATGGTATGCAGGAGCTGATGCACAAGGAGTAAGCGTAGCTATTATCCCATTATCATTATCATTATCTAGTTCTAGTGACTCAGATCAGACAACCAAGGAAGAATGTGGTCTTCTCTATTGTTCCATCAAATCTAGAACAATGCCAAGAAACTATCTAATAATCTTTCCAAAGCAAGTAAATCATATGCCTTTTCTTGCAGGGATAGACAATATACCTCAATTTCCTTTGGTAAAAGCTCAGTAAATCTTAAGAATTACATTCATTCATCAAGAATTGAATGTATTTGGTGATGCTCAGGTAATATCTTTTATTATTCTGATTCTTTTTTATTACTTTTCCTTATTCCTCGCTGTCAGTAACCACACTTATTGCCACAGTGGTTTATGAAGGTGAATTATTTCATGGATTTATAATTCAAATTAAAATGTTTTAATAAAAAAAATTAAATATAACACATCTAATTAAGCAGAAATAACTCACTGAGAAGATAAGTCCCTAGAGTTGGAATTTTCTCCTCAAGACCTAGATGGACTGCTAGAAGCTAATAATTTAAATGTATTCATTTGGCAATACAAAATGTAATATTTTCATCTTCATAGCCACACGAAACACATACAGTTTCTCAGTCCTGGCTGTTTGCAGGAAATGAAGACAAACACAGACATTTAGGTATTGAAGACTATATGTGTAATTTAGTTTCCATATAATTACTGCTGCCTTTGTTGACAAAGTTCTCTCTTTTGTTTCTTATCACTTTACACTAATATCACTATATCTGAAAGCTTTATCTATACCGTTTCAAGCTGCAGGTTTCATAACTCATTCTGCTGAAAGCAAAATGATAAGGGAAGGAAAATAACCTATATTGCAAGTGAGAGACATGTAATGGAACAAATCACAATGGCTTACACTGCCATCAACTTAGAAAACTTGTGCTCCAAATACTATCTAAAAATAATTAGCAAAGAAATGATTTATACTAGTATTTCTCTTATCATACTTTCTCAGTATTTGGGGGATTTTTCTTAGTCTGATTTTCCATTATTGTCATATTTCCATATCCTTATGCTTCTTCATGAGCTAAAAAGAAGACACAAAATCCTGTACTCATTAGCCTTTGGGTTTTTTTGAATCTGATCAATACTTAGAAATTTTCCAACTAGAGTTAAGAAACCCAACAAGATTGGGACATGGCTGGACTTGCAGAGTTGATACAGATCTAGAGTATCAAGCTGTTTTTTAACATACTACTCTTAGGAAGTCTGCTGTGCTAAAACCTGCTGACCAATTCAGCCAGAAGTTACAGAGCTATAAAATATTGTATTCCAACAGTAATCCATTAGGGTTTAACATTTATATATTTGAACAAGTTTAAGTTTAGTGAACTGTATAGATTCCTCTTTGAAGCACTTTCATTTCATCCATGGTTTTTCTCCTCTGCACCTCCTCTGCATTCAGAGATGACTTCTTGAATTCTGGTTTCCTGCCACAGCTCTTCATGCAAGCCAACAATCACTGATATTTTCCTAAATCAAAGAGGGAGCTCAGAATAAGTATTCTATAAACATGTGTAGAAAGAAACGGATACTTTCAACTTACCTTCTTTATTCCTTACTATAGACCTGAGTTATGTAGTGTTGACAGCTTTCGTGGTACTGACTGTGGGAAGTGTCAACTTTTGATTGAAATACCTGGTGTTTTCATTCATTAAATTCAGCAATCAATATCTGAAAAAATATTTAAAATTAAATCCACTGGAAGCTTCCTGCTGCGCACGCACACACACACACCCACACATACCCACAGACACACAGACACACACACATTCATTTACACCACTGGGTTACTTCATTTTCGGTGAAACAGAGAGCAACTCCAGACAAGAATTACTAGATTAACCCTACCCTTTCCCATAACTTCTTCCTCTTGTTTCTAATTCACTGGTGACTTGGGATATAAAAATATCAAAGAAGTAACTTAAAGGCACCTTTGTTCTCCCCTCACTTCCATTAGGAAATGAGGAAAATACAATCCAAGTCATTGTGCCTAGACCACTGCATAATCATCCTTCATGCAGTTTTCCCCTCACTAATGGCAGAAAAGGGGTCCTGCCTAAGTCTGGAAAACTATAGCCTTGAACACTGATGGTTTTCTGAACACAGTTCAGATGGAACATACACTCAACCTTTGTGTAGCTTGGTATATTGGCTTAGTCAACAGGAAAAATACAAAAACTTAATTCATTTTTTTTTTTTTAGCAGCAGAATGGGATATTATGTAGCTTTGGGAAATCTGATAAAGATGCAGCTTCAGAGATTGGTTTGTTAATGACGGCATTCTGGTTTCTTAAAAAGACCTGTTTCTGTGCAACAATCATGTCTGAAAGAACCCCTCAGGGCTTGAAGTCTTCTTCAATACTGCTAAAAGGATAATATTTAGAACAGAGACAATCATCTATTCATCTCCAATCTTGATTTATGTTCTACACTTTGGATAACATTCACCCATTAGTGGATGATGACAAAGCCTTGTGTATCCTCTAGGCCCTGGGTTAGGATGGAAATGGAACAAGAAGTTGAATGAATCAGTGAATTCTCTGATACTGTGCAAGAAGTTTTTTAAGGTTTCTCTATGCTTTCTTTAGCCTTGCAATGTTAATGAATTCTCATCGAAATTAATTTGATCTGAAGGCGTTCAGAGTCACAGTTTAGTGCAGATTTTGACCTGAATAACCATTATATGGCTGTGAAATCCACTCCATGAGACACTGAAAGACTGAATATATAACTGACTGACTAAGTCCATGCACAGTGTGGCATAAAGTTTACAGAAACACTTGGAAATGTACATGTGGAAGAGGAAAGAACTTTAGAAGCCAGGAAGATCAAACTTTTAACACAGGTGAGTAAGGAAACCTTGAGCTTGAGGAAAAGAACATGGGGCTGGGAGAAATGTATACTAAGTACATCTGATGGCTAGTTATGACAAGAAGGGAGAGTCTTTGTTCAATGCTATAGAACAGGTTGGGATAAGAATCACAGGTGAGGTGACTTGTTTATATTGGTGTACTAATTTAGATGTAGTTGTTTACACAATACAGAAGATACAATCTTCTCTCTAAGCTCTTGGATCTCCACTAGGGACTGGGCCACCCAGTCTCATCATTCACCAAGTTCTCTGGAGGACGCAGCAGAAGGTACTGGAGAGTTTATTCTTCAGACATCAATAGCATAGATTTTTTTTCAGTCTGGTCAGTGATTCTCAAACTTTTTTTTCTTTGCTTTTTAATGGGAGGCCTTGGGATAGGAGACAGTAATAATAATTTAACTCCATTGCTCTCAGCAGCCATAGGGTTTGTGTGCTCCTGCTGCTTGTATAGTCCATTTTTTCCCACAATCAAAATGATTTCTACACAGATTCTCCTTCACTCTAACTTCAACCTCTTTTTGTGGGAATCTTCCTTGCAGGATGCCCCTTCTTTTCTCTTCATTCTCATCCCCAGTTTGACATTTTGTTTATTTTTTTTTCTGTTGTTTTTCTTGGCACAGAGAAAGAGAAAAAGAAGAGAAGAAGAATTTGGTCCACAGAGGACTCCAGCTTGCCCTGGGACACTGGAATAGATCTGGTGAAGCCTTTCACATTCGTTTGTCTTTTACTATGTTCTTTATTTTTGCCTTTCCAATTCACTCTTTCCTTTCTTTGTCCTACTCACCTTCATGGTTGTAGGATAGCATTCTTAAAAGAGGAACTTTTTTTTTTTTATTATTCTCTCATTCTTCTGTTTTATTTCTATTGCCTTGTTTTAACACTCTAAGCGTTCATCAGGGTACTATCATTTTTATTAGTACAAATTCAGTATTCTCAAAAGCAGAAGCCCTAAAGCATTGTTATTTACTAGCAATGACCTATTAATGCATGAGTGGCTACAGCCCTTGCCAAACTGCTTAGTATCACTTTGCTGGAATTTTATCCAGAAGGTTAGGACTATGTCAGATGTGTTTCTGAAGAGTGGTTGTATTACTTACAAAGATAATATTAAGTTGGTCTTGCTGATAAGACGCATAAATATTTGCAAACAAATACACATTTTTTTTACTTGAATACAAAATATCAATATTAAATATTAAACTTTACATACATTACTAACTTCTCAGTGACATTAGGGTGCGAGCATTCTTCACAGAATGGTGATCTGACCTTTACACTTCTAGTCAGTGATTGTATTTTCTTGCATGCAATATGTTCGTATTCAAAATTACACTTCCTCCTGACATGGATTATTCATAAGAGATAGGACAAACAAATGATCAATTCTTTAAAAGCTATTTTTCTGCTCCTCTGCTAAGTCTATTTTTTACTTTACAGATGTTAAAAGAAGAGCCTTTGTCTATTACCACAAGACAAGTGACTGAAAAGGCAAATGAAAATTTATTTATGCACATTTTAGGTCCTTATTTTGTTTCAAACATAAGCAGGATGCACATGGAAATTCATTCCAATAATATTAAAGGGTCATGATTGGGTTTCGGGGAATTAGGACTTATCTGGCATCTTACTTGAAAGGGAATACATACTCACAAAGTGGAATGGAACTTCTGGAGTTAAGTGGAAATGTTAACAGAGGTATAAAGCTAGGATTTAAAGTGGAAAGGGAGAACTTCACCAGAGAGAATATATTTTTTAACTCTGTCTTGACAGATGTAACTATCAGCAAGTTAAACCTGGCGGCCATAGGGAATCCTGCCTATGACTGTTCTGGAGTCAGTAAAGTCAATGTTTTAGATAAATACTTGCCTTTATTAGGTGTTACTCTGCCCCACCTAATAGGCAGTAATCAAACAAATCCGTCACCAATTAAATACACATACAAAAAAAACATTGTAGCAGTAGGTGATCTAGTACTGTCATGAGTTACAAGCAGTTGAAAAATGCTGCAGGATAAATACAAACAAAAAAGAAGGAAATAAATATGTTCCTACATTTATGAGTTGTGCAAACTTTTTAAATATATTTCCCATCTTTTCTGACATAAGTAAGCAGAGCTGTTATGGATATTGGCTTGCTGGCTACAGTGCCTGGCCAGAAAGCTGTAGCACACAGAGAAGGATGGCGCACCACAGTTCTGCAGAAGAGAAAAAATCTCTGGCATTAATTAGTTGACATTACTGATCAAGACTGGCTCCAGTATTTGGTATGGGCTAGCTAAACTCTAGCTTTTAAAACTAAATTTTAAAACAAGGTTTTACAACATGCTCTCTTCTGTTGACTATGAGGGAGGAGACAGCAGAAGTGGAACAAGAAGAGAATGAACTTCTCTGCCCTTTAATGAGGTGGAGACTAGAACTACTGAACTAGCAGATAACATTTGTATGCTCATGTTCATATTTCTAAAAAAATTTACCCTGCTTGTGAAATCACTTCTTAGCTCCTGCTTATCTTTTTGAATGTTGAATGCTTCCAGCTCATGAAAAGGATGTTCTATAAGAATCCATGTACTGAACAGAAAAAAATCCTTGAATTTACATTACTGGCAAACACAGTACAACTAAAGCTCTGTGACCATGAAACAGGAATGATAACGAAAAGAGATACCAGCATACTAGATCTATTTAAACTGATAAACCAGACAAATAAAATGGATTTTTAAAGAGTTTAAGATTAGTAGATTAAAAAAATATATATATATATGATCTCTGAAGCAAATTTCTAATCTTATCCATAAAATGTTGCTGTATAGCTTAATAGCAGAAATTTCTATTATGAATTTTTCAGAAAAAAATGCTGGAAGATACTGAAGATGTAAACTTCATTGTGAATTATGAAATACTGAGAAACACAATTCTATAAAAGTGCTCTTTTGAGGTGATAAATTCTTACAAATAATAACCTTCAGCAAGCCCAAACACCGTCTTCCAAGCACTCCTGCATGAGTGTGCTGTCAATCGTTATACTCAATTCTGTAATTTTGACATTTTCTACGTTAATGAAAGAGCTTGTATATGAGGAAATCCAAGTTCATTAAAACATTGCCAGCTTTAAATGTATTAGACAAAAAGAGGAAACATCCAATTCAGACACACTTAACACAGTTTAACCTTCATTTAGCTTGTGTGAATAAATCATTGATTTCTAAAATCTCTGAAGAATCGTGTTTCATTTATTTAAATGTCAGATACAAAATCCATTTAACCGATTCAACAATTCAAGTATTGTCCAGACTTTAACCGCACTCTCGAACAAAAGACAGGGCACAGCATGTCCCAGGGTATGTCCCAGTGGAACAGTCAAAACCTTGTCAGTAGAAGTAGGTCATCTAATCTCACTTACTTACCTTAAAGCAGAAAGATAAATCTACATGGAAAGATCATGACTATCTTGAAAGCCTAATAAATTGAGAGACTTGTCTAATGTTTATTAGTTAAGACAAAACTCTCTAGTTCTGAAAGTGCTATATTTCCAGGTTAATGAGCCATGACATTAGTTCTATCTCAATAACACTTTCAAATTTATGTTAAATGAAACTGTACAAGCACTTCTATTTTCTTAAAAACTAACAAAATATTTGATATTTTGTATGGCTAATGGTGAGTAGTATAAAATACAGACTTTTGTGAGAATTGCAATTAGAAAAAACATGATTAATCTAAAGGAAGGACATGAAGCAAAGCAGCTCACCTCTTGCAGTTCATAATTTTTATATTATCAATATCAGTTTTGAAAAAATGACAATGATGAACTTTGTTCCGTATGTAATCTAGTCTTGGCCAGAGTCTAGTCTGATAGTCTAATTCAAATAAATATTTTGTGTGAATCCTATCTGCCAAGAAGATGTTTGCAAAAGCTGTATGCCCATATAAATATTAATCCCAGACCATATAATTTCACTGTGCACAAATAAATAAATCTTTCTTTAGGAATAGAAAATAGGAATTGTTCAGCCAAGCCATTCATTTTTGCTATTTAGTCTTGTCAATACAGTTTTAAAAGGAATCTTCTATATGTAAACTGAAAACAGATAATTTCTAAAGGGAAGAAATAGTTTCTTCTTGATGCAGCATAATAAGACATTGGGTTTATTATGTGCTATTCAAGAGGTTAATACACTGAATATCTGAATAAATCCAGGAAATAATGTTCTGGTTGAAAAACTGCCAAATTCATAATAACCCAAGTGACCATTTGGAGACCTTTTGAAGTGTCCAAGAACTAAACTTTGCACTGGGCTACTAGTTTAATATATTAGTTTTGTTGATACCACCCTATCCCTGGTAAATTTTAATACTTTGATCTCTTCCAAAAAAGCGTATGGTTGAAAACATTGATTTATTTTATATTGTCTTTGTATGCTTCAAGTTAAAAGATTTGAATGATTCATGCAGATTGCAAATAAGGTTAAAATTTGACAAAATGTAGATTTCAAAAATCTACGGTTGGTCACCCATGACTCCCTTTCCAGACAGCAGAGTTAGTTAACAGGGGTATATTTCATCACAGCTTAAAATAGTTGTCCAAATAGGTCAAGTGTATCACCCCTTAAAAGTGCTTTCTGTCTATTGACATTTGTGAGCTCAGCTATGAAGATCTGCTGCAGAAATCTTAAGCTGAGTGAAATAGATAGATGTTCTGTCTGATATAGTGATGAAAAAGAAAGTGAGAGCAGAGGTCAAAGACGACTGACTATCTTAAAGTTCCCCCCAATAAAGGAAAAGTATATTTAGAACAGTTAAACTCAAGGGGAGCAAGTGGGTCAGAGAGCAGAAAGAAAATAATTATTGCAATGGAGACGAAAAAAGGATCAATAAAGTAAATCACAAACAAGAGAAAGCCGAATGGGTCTTTACTGGTATTGAAGATATCTGTTGTTGTAGGTTGGCAGGATTGCCAATAATGACAGTTCTTGATTCCAGACCAAATCATTTTATGAATGTATCTGAGAGGACTTATTTCACATCGTGAAAACAATATGTATTTTTAAGTGATAACAAGTTCATCTTCATTGAGCAAGGAGAAATAAGGCGTGGAAAACTGACTCATTTAAAAATTTGATACAAAAAGAAATCAGTGTTTGATTTAGAAGGTGTGTCTGACAGCAAATTTTTATTTATATGACTAAATTTCTTAAAAACCTGGAAAAAAAGAATGAAAATGTATTGATAAAAATAAAGCTACTAGTGGCAAATTCCAGTGGCAATTAAACCATTGCTGAACACTACACATTTTCAAATGTATAACAGGTAAAGAATAGAATAATTAACTATATAAGGAAAGTGACAGAGTCAAAGAACAAAAGCAAAATACTGACGTGTTGCTTATCTATACCTAAAACAATAGTAACAGAATAAGAAATTTATGATCGAGTTATCACAGTTTAGCTAATTGTTGTCTGCCACCTAAGTCAAATTGCTGTTGTTTTCTGGTAAATATTATTAATACATTCCTAATTCTGAGGCAATAAAATAATCATGAAATCTTTAAACTGATTTTCATTAACTCACACCTCAGATGATAGTCTAAGAACATATGCATAGATATTACTGTGATCATACAATAACTCAACCTACGTCCTGTCAGACTGTGTACTCAAGTCCTTGAGCAATGAGATCTACCTGGATTCAGAAGTATTCAGGAATAAAAAAATACCGAAAAGTTAATCTTTATTTTCTTCACCTACGAATTTATAAACTGCTTAGGAAAATTTTTCTTTCAAAAAGAAAAATTATTTTTGAGGCAACAAAGAAAGATAGAGTTGACCAAAAGTCAGCCAATCTAACTTTTGGGAAATAATATTTTTCCTTAGGAATTAATTTAGTCCTACTCAGATTAAAATCATAGGCTTTCAAAGTATGGATCTGAAATTTTGCAGGCTATATTTTTGAGTTTTGTTTTTTCCCTCTTATTCACAAAATACTATGCACAAACAAACATGTCTTGCAAGCAGAACTAATACGAATAATGGTTCAACTGGTCAAAACAGATTATTTCACTACACAGTTGCAGCTCTCTTCAAAGACCACTATCCCAATACCACAAACTACAAAAACCTGAGTAATTACTTCTTTGAAAGTGAGGTTCTAGACTACAGGATTCCTCACTGTAGTTTAGCCCAGGACTTTACAAACTTCAGGATTACAGTCTCCCAGCTGAATCCTTCTTCCAAGGGAGAACATAGGAGCCGTAGGGAGATGGAGCCCTCAATAGCAGTTACTTAAGTAAAAATCCACTTAATCTTTCCTTGAATTTGGTAAAACAGTCATTGAGCTGGAAATGCTTCTAAACAGTCTGAGTTCAATAAACCTCTCCTGAATTAATGCTGTTAATTGAATTTCCTAACAAGTTTTAAAGGAAAACCTGAAATATTTCAGTCTCTGGGTCTTTCAAATAGTAAGTGACTGAGAGGTATATATATTTATACAACTCTTCCCTATATAAATTAACTAGTTTATTGGACACACAAAGGTCCATTTAGAAACAGAAGTTTTAAAAGAGTTTTTGATTGTTCAGCAGCCAACAGACTTATCTGTTTCCAGGGGAGTCTATTTGGTGTTGACACATCATTCTTTTGTCTAAATAGAAAGTGAAAGCGGATCTGTTTCAAGAAAATATGATTATCAGTTTTGAGTCCTCATGCAAGATGGAACTATATAAAGGAAACATGTTAGCTTCTTGTATTGCAATTGGCAGTATGATTTTTTTGTTGTTATTTTTTTTCCTTTAAATTTCTTGCAGTTAAACCTAAGCAGCCATCTTGGAAATCTGTAGAAGAATATAGATATAATCTGTTACAGTCATGGTAATCTGCAGTGATTATTTCATAATGCAGAAATGTGGAGGCATTGAACCCATACCTGAACCATCAACTTCTTGGAAGCACATAAACAATTTCTTTTCCCACAAAGATTTCAGCATGACATTAAAATTCACACCTAAGGCTGCAGGGTAGAGATGTTAGCAGCTCTACTGAACTAAAGAATACTCAAGACAGAGATTAGTTCATTCTATTAGACCGACTTGTCAGAATTATTTTCACTTTGTAATCTTTCCTTGGAGTTCAATAAAGTGTTTCCACAATGGATGCATTAAATAGACCATGATTCTTTGGCTTTAAATATAGATCTAAATACTAATAAATGATTAGAGTAAATGCAAAGTTATATTTTGCATGGTGTACTTGTCAATGACATTTCATGCATTTATCACTTGGTTGAGATGTTTTAAAAAAACTGTACTTTTAAATGTCAGAATACATGTGCTTGTGGAATATATCTGGCACTCTCAGAGAAAGTCTGTCACACTAAACAAATTTTTATGTGAGTTATCTGATAAGTGGTCTGTATTCCTGCAGAGCTCTCATGTAAACCTTAGAAAAATGTAAGAAAATCTAGTTATGATCACAATATGGTCCAGGACGTTTTCAAAAGCCAACTTTCTCCAGCCAACTTACTATTCCAGCCCTGGGCGGGACTCCTCCCTGTGTTTTGGGAGCCCTACAAGTTGTTTCTGAAATTCCAATATAATCACCAGTCTTATATGAAAAATCCCATGGAACAGCCTGATTGGAATGTGTGTACTTTAGAAAACTGTATGCTTTTTTGAGGATTTCTTTTTGTAGCTCTTTCTAGTGGATTTGACTCAAACCTCAACCTTAGAAGTACAGAAATATTCTTCTTCGCAATCTGTCAAAATAGGGACGTTTGTTCAATATAAGAATGAACATATTCACATTCCCTTTCATACGGTACATTCCTCATGCCACATCCACAAGGCCATCTCTTTAGTTTTCAAAACATGCCGTAAATGATCCCCGGGCTGCTCACGAAAAAAGAAATCAACATCGAGCTAACACCTTTGACTACTGTAGTGACCATCACAATGATCAATATTATCTCCTTTCCTTAAAAGGTTTTGTCTGCCTATATATATCTGTTTCACCTACAAAATTGTCCTTCAGCCTTTGGTACTGTGGCTTCTAAGTGATCCTTGAGATGCTACAATCAGGATCTTGTGTGATTTCTTTCAATACAGACACCATGATGACTGCAAAACATGGAAGGAGCATGTCGTTGAGATCAAGATTAGTATAACTACATAAAAAGCACTTAACATGGGAAAAAGGTATTTAACTTCCTGGCATATTTAGTGACAATATAGTCAACACCATCAACAGAATTTACTGCGCAGGTGAATTCATCCTAAGAGGATGAAACCTAATCTTAAGTCTGTTCAATAGCTTACACATATAAAGGACAGAACTGTCAGGTATGAATTCACCTACCACCACCTTCTAAAGCTACACCTGGATAAAAAATTATTGTGTCTTGAATGACACTGGATATCTAGGTCACACCCTTATCCTGAAACTGAATTCCTCCTTTGGCATGTAGAGGGTAGTCCAGACTATATAGATTACTTCTGTCATTAATAGAGAGAAACAAAGTAGCTCTGAGAGAAAATTTGGAAAGCTTATGTAAGTGATGAGCTGCCTGAAACTCATAGAGAAGATATCTACATTCGGATGCATATTCAGATATCTATAGAGATCTTCTTGGGGTTATACAGAAGATATTTCTCTTCATTTGAGTCCATGATGTGACTACCTCCAAACTACTAAAGCCATTCTGTTTCAGGGAGTAATGCCTGACCTCAAGGACAAATGTCTAAAAGAGGCATATGACTACACTAGTCAGAGAGACTAGAGACAGAGAGAGACTTGCCTCTCTCTAAAACTCTGATCTTGCATATGAAGGTCCATGAATGACTTTTTATAGGATCTGAGATGAGCACATCATAGAGCTTTTTGATGAAAACTGTATTTTTATGATGATCTTGTAGAATGGGGATCTCTGAGATCCTGAAACTAAGTCGTTAATACCGTAGAGCATGAATTTCTGTGAATGGTCTCGCTGTTTCTCCAAATATTCTCTCAGTTAAACTGCTGACCCCATATACTCTGGTGCAGATGAAAGGCACCAGTTGAAGAATTGTCTGTATCCTTTCCAGAAGGAAGCACTTTCTGAAAAAGTACTAAAGAACTTATTCTGATTCAGATGGTGGCTAAACTGGTGCTGATCTGGTAATTGCTCTTTTAAAACTCACTTGCTACAGGACTGTATTCTAAATTTAGCATAGTGAATGTTTTTGTTCAAAGACTGTGCTAGTCAACAATTTCCAGTGCTGGAAAATATTATGAAGATGGCTGGGAACAGCAGGCTGTCTGTTTTTTTCCAGCAGCATTAGAAATTACCAGCTCTGAAATGAAAACCAGTCTCCCGTTTAGCATGGAAATGAAATAAGAATGATCTATTTCTCTAACACAGATCTTGAATTAATTCTGACTTCTTGTTGGAAGCATAATTCATTTCCCTTTAATTTTTATGTTCTTGAAAGGTTTTCTAATTAAAATTGGAAGATGATGTGATTGGAAAAGTCCGACTTTGTGTTGGTTATTTCTTAAGCATAAGAAAAAATGTTCCCCAGTGGAAGCCTCATAAGAATTGGTTTGTAAGTTTGATTATATTTATGATGCAGGAGAGAGGAGTGGGGAAAGGGGAAAAGAGAGATAGAAAAACAGAGAAACTAGTGGAAAGGTAAAGTTGAAAACAGAAAGCTGTACAGGAAGACAAAGAATTGGTGAAACCCTAGCTCCTCTCTGAGCTGATCACCAAACTCCTCTCTGATCACCAAACATATTCTGCCTACTATGGAAAGGAGCAGGCTTGGGAGGACAAGTAGGGGCATAAATGCCCTCTTGCCTAGCCTTACCAGGCTGCTACTGCAAATCACATTTGCAGTGGAGGTAGACAAGGCTTGGAGATAGCCTTGGGCATGGGTTAGGTATAAATTACAAAGGGCTCGGGTTATTAAAGAGGATTGTGGCTTCCATGTGAAGAGGCAGTGCAATGTGTTCAAATGTGCCTGACTTAGAGATCTTGCACTATCATGCTCTATCTATCTGCATTATTATTTCCTTCTTTAAGCACAATCCAGCAGAGACCCCCAGGGATACAGATATTTTGTCTGCAATGGGTGACACTAACTGAAGTGCTGCTAACTGATGTTATTCAGCAATATTTCAATGAAAGAATCTGATCCATCCCAGTATAAAATAATTACCTCTTTCAGAGGGTTTGAGAAAAGCTCAGTATTTGTATAGATGTAGATTAACACATATAATAAATAGAAAATTGAAATAGGTATTCTAAAAAGCATCTTGAAATCAATCAAAAAAAAAAAAAAAACATAATATGCCAAAGTGATTTATATCAGTTTATTCCATCCTCAACTAGAGTAAAGGAGAATACTTTATTTTTAGAACATGATTTAGGACTAAATCTCTGTTCAAGGCAGCACTGAAATAGTTGCTTAATTTCCATTGGCACCTGTGGGACCTAAGCACATGATTCATATTATACACATGCTTAAGTGCTTCCCTGAATAGGACTGTGACACAGTAACCCAAATCCGAAAGTATATTAATATATTATATGCAGTCTCTATAACATGCCAGTTAACCAAAACCAAAACCAATACTTGTGCCAAAAAATTTCTCATGATATGCAGCTTGCAGAATGGTACATTGTAGGTTTATTATTATAATTCTATTTTATCACTGCAGTTCAGCTGATTTCCTGAGAGAAAAGATAAACATGGTAGACAAATCAGCACTTTATGATTCCTCTGTACCTAAATGTATTTATTTTCAAATAAGCTTAAGAGCATTCCATTAGCCTTCTGATAGTCAACAAACAGCTTAAAGAAAGGTCTTGCTATTTCCAGAACTTCTAAAGAGTAGAAAGAAAAGGGTTCCTAAGACTTTGAAACTTTGTCAAGATTCAGCAGAAAATCCTCAAATATAAGCAGAAGATGGAAACTCAGTATCCTGCTCTGAAAAGTAATTTGACTAAGACAGATCCGTAGTTCACTAGGAGAGAAATACCGTCCCCCATGTGACAGCTAGGACAGGATATATTTTAAAACTATTTCCCTATTTATATCAACTTTTTAAGCATTTCCAATTTTACGTTTAGGAACTTTACTTCTTTGCCAAGTTGGAATACAAACTTTCAGAAGTTGAAAACTTCTTTTTTTTACTGTAAGTCCAGAATTCAAACTTATGGGACAGATCTAAGGGGTCCATATAAACCAATATTTCAAGTAAATCTTTTGGAAGTTGTACAGTTTGAGCAGAATTAGGGGATCACAAGGAATGGGATACTTCTAAATTGCAGTTCTGGGTTTAGGAACTGTGAGAAATACAAAGTCCTGCCTTAAGTAGCTTTAGCTCCTAAATGGTTGTCCTAGCACAAAGGCTAGGACATGGCTTCTAACCACACTATCACAGGGAAATAAGGCCTGAACTGCCCTTTGCACTAAATAGAGCTGAATTTGGAAGAGTAGAGGATGACAAATAAGCACACTTGTAGCATCAAGGTAATAGGTAAGTGTGGATGTGCAAGGCATAGGTTAAGATGAAGTTAAGATGAAGGCATAGACTGAAAGAGTTTATGACATGGGGAATCTCTATTTGACCAAAAAAAAACCAACAAATGTAGGACTTGAAAGTTGGGATGTCATGTGGAAGATAGCATACTTTGAGAGGATGGGAAATGGAGAAGACAACATAAAATAAGAAAGGTCTAGACATTCTGATGGACGAGATTATCAACTGCAGGCAAATATCACTTCTATATGATCTTCACTTGAGTGCAAAGAGACTAAAAGCTGTTTCTCACCATGTAATTTTATATCAGGAGAGACTTCACTGATGAAATGGATTAAGGGTATTTAGTGAGACTTGGAAAGGACAAGAGCATCTTATCAATTCAGTTTTATAAAATTCTTGTAATTACTTTGGTTTAAAGAGGGCATAAAATATGACTCTGTTTTTTAAAAGTAAAGCACTCCAAAGAGCAAGATCCTGATGATTCTGATGGTAGCATACAAATCCCTTCACTTGCTCACAGATGATGGAAACCACTCCTAAAAGAGTTGCATAGATATTACCATGAAGAGAAATTCATCAAAAACATGGTGAACACAAGATCACAAAGGTCTAGAGAACATTACCCAAGAAGCTGGGTGTTGTAGAGCTGCAAGAGTCGGTTGCCCCTCTTGGATTTGCACTGAAGCCCGTATGGCTGTGGCATTGCAAACAGCCTCTAACGAAACTACTGTACATATTAGATCTGACTGGACTGATATTTGAAATATAAATCATAATTTACATGATTTATATTCATGGAAAATACTTGCATTTCATGCTGTTAGGATGGACATAAATATAAACTTTCCAGATTTCCTTAGTGTCATTAAAATTACCCCCATATTCATGAGTGGAAAAAACAAACTAGATCCTTAGCTTACATGATCTAGCACTCGAAGCCCTGGCTTTAGCATTTATTTCTTTCTCTCAGAGGATTTATACAAAAGACAACCACTTCAAATTCAGTACTGATTAGAAATTATCACCTACTCTTTCTATTTTTTAATTACCAAGAAAAGAATAAATAAAATTCCACACATTCATTTACATGAACTTTTTTTTCCCCTTTCTTACTTTATTGTAAATAGTGGCAAAGTTCTATTTACATTGATGTGGTACACAACAAAATTTGGAATTTTGCAGTTAAAATGTGATGTAAGAGAAACAGATTGTGAGTGTCCATGGCATCTAATATTCAATACTATATATGGCTAAGGACAATGGAAAGTGGAAGATTCCTTACATAAATAAAAAGGCATATCATACGTATTATATCAGTGCTTTTCCTGGAAATGGTAGATCTACCCTGCTCCCAATCAGTGTCCAAATCTGTTCTGAAAGTAGAAGACGATGAGCAAAGATTCTTTCTTACTTCATTTGGACAGACTTTATTTCCCTCCATAAGTCAGATTGAATCTTAATTGTGTAATAACTACTTGGAAATGGAAAGCAACATTTTTTTTCCAACCGCTTTCTTCAAAACTATTAGTTTGGAATGAAAAAGATTAGCTGCAGAGTGGAATATTTTATTATACTCCCCTGCAGTAAAGCCTTGCAATCTGAAATAAGTGAACACAATGCATTCCTTGTCTCAAATATTTTTTTCTGAAACAAATTTCTTTTAGAATATGGTGCTTATCATGAAATGTCTGTTCAGACAAGGACTATGAGCTAGGTGATAACAGACCCAAAATGCAGACATGCTCAATCTGTCAGATGCTATTTCTCCATTTCTCTGCATTGCTGTGAGCCTTAAATCACCTAGGACAAAACATCAGTTGTAAATGTTAAGAGTCTTAATGCACTCCAAGCATTTTAAAAGCCTCAGAACTTTTGTTCAGTGAGTGAACAACATTACCTTACAGACTAAACTTTTGGGGTTTTTTTCGTTTGCTTTTTTGTTTTTTTTTTTTGTTTTTGCTTAATGTATGTGACTAGATGTGCTTTTACTGTAATGAGCAGAAATTGCCCTTAAGGTCACCGATAACGCTTTGCATCTACAGAACCATTAACAAATATTCCCATAACTTCACACCATATTTTTGAAAGTCTTACAACCCTTTTCTTTCATCAGGTCAACTAAAGAATCAGTTTCCTTATGAGCCCATTTTGGAGCAATGGCAGGACTCTCCAATTCAAGACTGAGGCATGTGGGTGGCAAGATTGTGAAGATTTTGTATGCATTGTGGATAAACAGGGTATTTCAGGCTTTGGGATGTCCATCTGGCAGTTCTTCAAGAATGCAAAAAATCAGGCTTAAGTGAAAAATTCCGTATTCTAAAACAGCTGAATCCTTTTTAACAGAAGAAGTAAGAGGCAAGAGGAGGCAAGGAGGCAAGCCATTACTAAAAGCTAAAACCTTAGTCCAACAGAACAGTTTTGAAGGCAAGAGCATCCCTCTTTTTTTCTCCCTGTGATTTTATCAAATATGATTGCCATGGCTATCTTGGGAAGTGGTTATCTCTATGTTCAACATAAGATTTGTGTGTAGCAAAGGCACAGTAAAAGCTTGGAAAATTGCACCTTGCTCATTATGACTGGAGCACTGAACAGTCTGATGCCTGAGCAGTAAGTTAGTAAGTGACCCATTGCAGAGGTTACTTAAATATTTGGAGTATAAATGGTAATGTCTCTTAACATATCGCTAGTAGTAAATCAGTAGCTTGAATATTCTGTCACAAGAACAAAATGTTACATAAGTTAATGAGAAGAGTCCAGACTGCTAAGCAATATTAAGATTGCATTAATTGAAATCTATGTGTAAGCATTTAACAGCATTTTCCCTTTTCTGCAATTAAAGTCTATAATCTTCTGAATGTTTTACACAATAACTTTGGTATAATTTCCCTTTTAAGAATGAGAGAAAATCTGTTTATTACTTTTCATCATGGCAAGACTTTGACAGGAAACTTCACAGTTCTACACTTTCCTCTGCTTTTTAAAAATATATATCTTGTCAACCCAAGCAAACCATTGCCTCCATAAAGAATCTCAAAGATATAAGTCTTTTCCCAAAAGACTCAAAAGTAAAATCAGGGCTTTAATATTCTATTATTCTACTCTATTCTAATATTTTAATATGATTACTAAAAAAAATATATTTTACTAATGTGTAAAGCATGGATTTTTAACTTTTTTTTAGCCATGTATCTTTAGATATGAGTCTTTTCTTTTGATATGAATCTGAATTCCAGTAGGGGTTAATAAGATTCATCTTTATCATCTCATGTAAATCTACAGAGACTATTGTCTAGAATTCCCTTCAACAGTTATTTTTCCAGAAAGTGATTCAAGCCTCCCATCGAGATATTGTTCAGTGAGTACAGTTCATTAAATATAGAGGGAACTTAGGCTGACTATATTCCTAATAGAGATGTCAGACTATACCTAGTAGCCTAAATATTTATGTATGCTATTCATTACCATTTCTGTAACCTGAGCCATACTGTAGCTGCTTTTAAAACATAAAGGCAGGCAATTTTTCCTTGATGTTTCTCTGCATGTGGAGTTTCTAGAAAATTTCAATTAATTTGTCTTAAGGTTGAATATTTTCAAATCAAAATAAAGCCAATAGAATTAATAAATACTCACACCTGAAAACTTGCAGATCTGAGTATCATAAAGGAAACATATATCATTATCTTACAATACATCCTTAGAGTCAATTAAGACTCCTATTCTGCACAGAGAATGTCACTGATTTGAGCTTGTTTTTCCTACAGCAGGATTATTTCATATGTTCTTCTGAAATGTAGTAGAGCAAGCCAGTTAAATAGCTTAGTGTTTAGTTCCCTGAAATATTTTTTTTTTCATTTGAAGGCTTGTTTTAGTGGATAGTGATGACTAAAAATTGGATCAATGTTTTCTGTTCAGTCAGGCTTAAGTTTTCTTATACATGGATACAACACTATATAACCCAATCCAAAATAAACAGCCCCAAAAAACCCAATCTAAAATAAACAGCCCCAAAAAATCTCTCCCTTGAGTTCAAGTAAAATGGGAACAGAGAAATGGGAATGGAAGCAGCATTTCACGAGACATGCAGCCTCGACAGACTTGTAGTGCCAAACACTATTTCAGTTGAAAAGAGCTGAGAGGTTCTGACATTTTTTTTTTTCACTTCTTCTCATCTATAATTTCATGTTCACTTTTATGTCATGGCCATAAAAGCAGCTGCTGTTAAACCACATAGAAAATGATTCCAATAAAGTTGAATTTTTAGCAGTAAACAGCATCCTTTTACTCTGTGCAAGTAGGAGAGATGTACAACTTTTATATGATACCAGAAGCAGGTATACTGCATTACCAGCAAAGTTTTCTTTGTAACCAGAGTGTAACACATAGTAGGGTACAAGTTATGCATGTTTAGGAAAGCAAAGATTATTCATGGGAAACATCTGGCTGTAAGACTGACAAGGTATTAGAATAATTTCAACTTAAGTCACATTTTCTCTTGTAATTGCCCTAAGTAATTTCAGTCTATATTGACTTGTGGCTATTGAGTGTTTTGCATGCTGAGCAAAGATTCATACTTCTACATTTTTTAGGCCTTTCTACTGATACTGTCCCATTCAGGGAAATTGTATTCAAACAATCTTCATCACACTGAAGACAAATGGCACAAAGTTATCATTCATTTCTCTTCAAATCTTGTTCTTCCATTATCATAGAATCATAGAATCATAGAATGCCTAAGGTTGGAAGGGACCTCTAGAGGTCATCTAGTCCAACCCCCCTGCACACGCAAGGCCACCTAGAGCACGTGGCACAGGGCTGCATCCAAGCGGGTCTTGAAGATCTCCAGAGAAGGAGACTCCACAACCTCTCTGGGCAGCCTGTTCCAGTGCTCTGTCACCCTCACCGTCAAGAAGTTCTTCCTTAAGTTCCCGTGGAACTTTTTATGCTTCAATTTGTGGCCATTTCCTCTGGTTCTGTCAGTGACCACCAGTGAAAAGAGGCCAGCCCCATCTTCCTCATTGCCTCCCTTGAGGCACTTATAGACACAGATCAGGTCCCCTCTCAGCCTTCTCTTCTCCAGGCTGAACAAGCCCAGCTCCCTCAGCCTCTCCTCATAGGGCAGATGTTCCAGGCCCCTGATCATCCTCGTGGCCCTGCGCTGGACTCTCTCCAGCAGCTCCACATCCCTCTTGTACTGTGGGGCCCAGAACTGGACACAGTACTCCAGATGTGGCCTTACCAGGGCTGAGTAGAGGGGTAAGATCACCTCCCTCGACCTGCTGGAGATGCTCCTCTTAATGCACCCCAGGATGCCATTGGCCTTCTTGGCCACGAGGGCACACTGCTGCCTCATGGTCAACCTGTCGTCCACCACGACGCCCAGGTCCTTCTCAGCAGAGCTGCTCTCCAGCAGGTCGGTCCCCAGCCTGTACTGGTGTCTGGGGTTATTTCTCCCCAGGTGCAGGACCGTGCACTTGGCCTTGTTGAATTTCATGAGGTTTTTGACCGCCCAGTTGTCCAGTCTGTCCAGGTCCCTCTGGATGGCAGCACAGCCCTCTGGAGTATCCGCTACTCCTCCCAGCTTCGTATCATCTGCAAACTTGCTGAGGGAGCACTCTGTGCCTTCATCCAGATCGTTGATAAATAAATTGAACAGGACTGGACCGAGGACTGACCCCTGGGGCACTCCGCTCAACACAGGCCTCCAACTAGACTCTGCACCGCTGATCACCACCCTCTGAGTTCTGCCATCTAGCCAGTTGCCAATCCACCTCACCGACCACTCATCCAGCCCACACCTCCGGAGCTTGTCCAGGAGGATGTTGTGAGGGACGGTGTCAAAAGCCTTGGTGAAGTCAAGGTAGATGACATCCACCGCTCTTCCCTCGTCTATCCAGCCAGTCATCCCATCATAGAAGGCTATCAGATTAGTCAAGCATGATTTCCCTTTCGCGAATCCATGCTGACTAGTCCTGAGCACCTTCTTGTCCTCCACGTGCCTGGAGACAACGGCCAGTATCAGCCGTTCCATCACTTTTCCAGGTACGGAGGTGAGGCTGACCGGCCTGTAGTTGCCCGGGTCCTCCTTCTTGCCTTTTTTGAAGACTGGCGTGACATTGGCCTTCTTCCAGTCCTCCGGCACCTCCCCCGTTCTCCAGGATCTTTCAAAGATGATGGACACTTAATTCATCTCTGTATATGAAGTCCACCATCTGCACAAGAGCCAGACTATGATTATGATTATGTTTGATTTTTTTTTCCTACAGACCATATGTCAGATCTTATCTGGCACTTTTCGCCTGCATTCGCTTTTTTAATTATAAGGTTGAAGGCTGTTCTTGATATTCCAAATTCCTACTTTTGTTGTCTGTAAAATCATTATACTTTACATCCTGGGCCTTAGTTCTCTCCTACATATCTATGTGCTTATGGTACCAAGATATTACTTATATATAGCTTACAAACTAGAAAATAAAATATTTAAGAAAGTAAGCAGAAGTTCAGTTTATAAAGGACTAAAGGATTTACTAAAAGGAAACCACAGATGTTTCCTTACTACTGCTAAGAGTTCCGTGATGTAAATTAGGATATAGTGTTGTGCTATACAAAATCAAATAAAAATGAAATATTTTACTTTGAATTTAAAGTTAAACTCCCAAATATAGGAGTTTAATGTTATTTTAAATATTCTGCATCAACCCTCCTGGGCTTCAGCTATCATTCCAGAAGACCATGCATCTCCTTGTCCTGATGTCAGCATATTTTAGCATACCTGATATCCTGATACCCCAGCATATCTCATTAAGTGCTTATAATTATAAGCCAATTAATGCCCAATTAAGCCCTAGATGTCTACTCCAGAAAAAACTCTATTGACCATTATGGTAGCTTAAACGTCTACTGCATATTTAAAAGTATGCCTATGTAGTCTAAATTTAGACACAGTCTTGAAAACTGAAGTCTGCACTATATTGTGTAAGGGGATAGAAGGGATATTTTAAGAAGTCTCTGACATTCATTTTCATTTACATCAATTTTTTGATAATTCTAATCCCTAAATTCCCAGGAAATATCCCAGGGATAATTCTAAATCCCTGATATCCCTGAAGAGGGATAGGCTTTCCAGTTACCCTCATTCAAATACACAGATTTAGGCAGACAGAGTTGAAAGTGAGCAATATATTGATATTGATTAGCAGTGAACAACAGTAGCTGACAGCTCTCTACACTAATATTCTAGAGAACGGTTGACCTTTGCTTTTGACCTTGTGCTTCACAATCAAAAGTATTCTTGAGTGTACTTTATCCAAAAGTGTTGTATTTTGCAGTCTGATAACTTGTGGTGCTTGGTTAGGTTGTAGTTCAAAGTGGAAAACTGTTCAGGTTATCTGACAGGAAGATAGTCTTACTTTTGATGGAAGTAATAGCAGGTGTGGAGAGACCTCTTCAGCAACAAAATGATCCAGCACAATTTCTGTATTAGTAGAACGTGTTTTGGTTTCATTTGCATGAAACCTTTTCCATTCATGTGCATTTGTCAGTTTAAATGATCTAACTGGTAATATTATATTAAAACACACAACTTTTGGAAAGCAAAGCTTGCATTTGAGGGGTAACTGTTCACATCATGGCCAACTCTTGTTGGCCAAGTCAATGAACAGTTGAAACAGAACAAGATTTGTCCCTTACTCTACAATTTTTATAGCTTCATTGGATGCTTTTAAATATCAGGATTCTCTACTTTTTTTTTTTCTTCTTCCCCTTCATCTCTCAGAAACTCAGTTTTCACTCAAAAGGGCAAGTTTTGGGAAAAAAAAAAAAAAAAAAAAAGGTAAAATTTCTCCAAGAATTTGTTCTTGCTACTCTGTTTGTTATACTTGGGAACTAAAAGTTCATCTTTGAGCAGTATAAGCACGTTAAGTTTATATTCTACCTAATGTTGAGCTTTCAGAGAATCAGAATCATAGAACCACAAAATATTTGGAGGTGGAAGGGACCTCTACATATCAACTGGTCTAATGTCCCTGTTCAAGAATGGTTAGCAAGAGCAGCTAAAAGGTCAGCAAGACTATGTCCAGTCAGCTTTTAAATATCTCCATGGACAGAACATCCAAAATATCCTTGTCTATGAAGATTGTCAAAAGCCTTACTAAAGTCAAGGTAAACAAAATTCATTGCTCTCCCCTCATCAGTCAAGTCAGTCATCCTATCATAAAAGACTAGCAGTTGGGAAAAGGTTGATTTCCCCTTCATAACTTCATGCTGACCACTTTAGATGATCTGCTTGTTTAGATATGTCTAGAAATAGTATCCAGATACTCCAACACCTTTCTTATGTGCTTATAGAAGCCTTTCATGTCCCTTTCCAGTTTCATCTCCAAATGGTTTTAACTTTCCGACTCCATTTCTCCACGCTCAGACAGCATCTTTATAATCCTTCTGGGCTATCTGTCCCTGCTTTCACGTCTAATATATTTCTTTTTAATATTTGAAAAACTTTTCTGGCGGTTAAACCAGAAAGTAAAAAACAGAAGACCTCCAGCATAAAAGAAACCCAAGTGTGTAGGAGTCTGTTAGAATCTGTTGGTAAAGATGGAATCTGAATGAAAAGGACAGAAGAGAACTTTTGAAACATTATCAATTTGTGGTTTTAATGTGTTGAAGTGTTTGGAAAAAAATTTGTTCAAGTAAGCTTGTTGTAACTTGGAAGAAATTATGATTGCAATAATCTTTGAAAGTCTGAATAAACTAAGCATGTTTAGGCATGCCTGGGCTGAGGTGTAACCCTGTTTAGGGCAACATTTGTAGTACATAGCTGCAATGGTCACAAACCGTAAGGAAATGTGGAAGAAACTATTAGAGAAGTCTTCTTTCGTCAGGAAACGACGAAACGTACACATCCTACGTACACTCTCAGTAAAGTGCAAAAATCTCTGAAAACCAGGAATAATTTGTGAAATAGGAATTGTTCAGCACAGTGACTGGCAGCTCACACTTCTGGATCAACTGTAGCTTAGATATGTCATCACTAAAGTGCAGTGCTGATGTCAAAGTCTTGGAAATTGAAAACTATGAATGGAATATCTGGGAAGCAGCCAGTTGCCAAGTAGCTGTCTTCCCAAGAAATTAAGGAAGAAATTAAGGAAGACTGAAACTGTCTTGAGAACAATTTGGGATAAATAACAGCTCAGTTTATTTTATATTAACTTGTTTATTTTGATGCTGACCATTTGTAAGATCTCCTGCAAAAGACCATATTTAGTTGGGCACTTGATTTATTGATTGCAAGACTTAGGTTTAGCTCCTTGAGCACCTATATTGTTTGCTAGATTTTTTTTTAGTTCTTCATTGGGGAGTATAATTAGTTCTTATGAATGATCCCTAGAAACTTATCCTGGTCCATATGAGTTGGCTAAAGGGTGGCACATATATCAACTTATTCAACCTTTCTTACTCTGCTGTGCATTCTGGCAAACATTTAAAAACTTCCTACTGCATTTAAGTAGAAAGTAACGTTTAGTGGATATTTAGTGACTAAAGAAAATATCTCCAACTCCAGCTGCTATACATACAGCAATTTTGCTGAGTAACACTGATGAATACCAGATAAATATATGACTAGAAGTCTAACAAAAATGAGTATTTTTGGAAGTTGTCTTCTTAATATCACAGACCTGGGGGATGGGCTGGACCACTGGGGCTGGCATTTCTATTTAGAGCAACACATCTTGGGTTACTATGTATTTTGCATACTTTAGAATGAACAATTGACATCTAACCTGGCAAGGTTCAGACAAAACAAAACAATAAAACCCCCAAACTCTCTTGTGAAATGGAGGAAGGATAGAAAGAAGCTAGTAGCCTTTTTAGCTGTCATATCTTGCTGACTATTCTGCATTCCTATGCTACTGCAGCAATTTCTGAGGATGAAACTTCCTTTTCAGTGGTGTGTGGTGGGGAAACTACAAATTAGACCTATAGAAAAATGTAAAAAAAATCTAGGAGTAATATGGCATTGTGGTTGAGAAAAGCTCTTTATTCATAGAAAAAGATTTCTTATTAGAGCCATCAATGACCCCACCATTCTACCCCAAATACTAGATAATGGTCTGTATGAAAGATTTTGTGCTGGCAAACAGCAAGAATAATGTTATTACATCTACACCTTTATTCTCTTGAATTCTTTCAACACAAGCATGGTCTAGGAGGTGTCCTGGGGTTTAACTGAAATACAGTCATTTCACTGACATCCTAATAAAAACATGCACCTCTGAGCAGAACCTTTTCCTACTTATAAAATAAGAATAACTCGAGAAGAAAAGTTCAGAGTTAAGCCTCTGTGTATCTGCTTTGTTCCTACATTCTGTGGCACTTGAATTTGTCTTTTGGTTTTCTCCTCATCTGAACATTCTCTTGTAAATGTGGGGAGATGCTGCTCTGATGACTAAATACAGATTTTAGTGGCTTGCAGTGTTTCTGTTTCTGCTAATTATTGGTGCATTGGAATTCTTCAGGGTGTACCAAGAGCTGGCAAACACTTCTGTATTTGTACTGGAATTCTAAATCCCCTCAGTGTTGCAGTACAGGCACAAACAGAATAACACAACAAATCACTCAAGGGATAGAAATGCCAACCAAGCAAGGTCTGACTTTGGTAGTGCATCCAGGATGCCTAAGCTGCCACTGCTTTCCATTTCCTCCAGCTGCCCTGGAGGAAATGAAAAAAAAAAGAAGAAAAACAAAAAAAAAAAGGATATTAGCAATTTTAAAATTTGAACTGAGATGGCTTGTAAAACTAGGATGAGCCTGAGGAAGCAGTAGTGTTAGCTGCTCCAAGCATAGGGTAGGAATCAAACCCTCATCCCTATTTGCTCTGAGAGCATGAAAATAACTGTCACCAGTCCTGTTACTGTTATTGATGATTTTCCTTCTGCTTAGAGTAGATAACAGATAGATTTTTTCTGTAAAAAGACACTTATTTCTTTGAAAAATAGAGTTGATATTTCCTTCCTTCACTTTCCCTAATATTTTGACACTCTTCTTGCCTGAATTCTTTTATAACATAGAATCATCAGGAATTATAGGATTTTTATTTATTCTGAGTGTTACACTCATCAGTGAGAAATCAATAGCATCTCTGATACTCATGGCAAACACAAGAGCAAATTCCAAAGCAGACAGCTTTGATTTTACTATGTCCAGCTGTGCTGCTTGCACAGGTCTTTTAAGCTGTTTAATAGTAAGCTGCTACAATCCATCTGCAATGTAAACATGCCATGAGGTGCCATAAAGGTGACTAAACTAATAAGTTTCCTTTAAAATTCAGAAGTTTTGTTAATGGAAGAGATATGGTCATTTAAAATTATCACAATATACTTAATTTTTATTTGAAAAGCCTTCAAAGACAGCGTACCTTAGAAATGACTTTTCTATTTTCTTCTATCTTGCCAAACTAATACTGAGAGCTTTCTCACTATAAGAAAACGTACAGTGATTAGTTTGAGTCCTAAATCTGTTTTATGTGTCATGTCTGTAGCTGAACAACTTGCAGATGCTTAAGTATTCCTGCTACTTCAACACCTTTTCAGAAAAGCAACCTCTCAATTTCCTCCAGAAATCAACTATCAAAGCCATAATCTAGGGAATCACTGAAGCATCATTCAAGAAGCCCTTTTCCCTCTTTTGTTTACCCATTACCTTGATTGCTGTCTCGATGAGTAGACTACACACTAGTGGATCACACAGTTCCTGCTGCTCATCGTTTCCAATTCTATTAAAAAGATACCATCAGTTTGTTTCAGACTCACATGTGTTTTCATTTAAAATTGAAATCATCTCACACAGATGAAAAACTTCTTTTTGCCACCATAGGGACTGTGTAAATTAGCATATATATTTTCTTTGTTCTTTCTTTCTTTCTTTCCTTCTTTCTTTTTTTTTTTTGTAACCTTCCCAGATTGTGTGTTTACCAAGAGCAACCACTTGAATTCCTTCTTTCACATGCAATATTCCCGTTATAAAGAACAGCTTCTAGTCCATTGGGATATATCATAATTAAATAAAGTCAAAGGAGTCTTGCAAAAAGGTTTATTACATTTATATTTGAATAATAAAGGTGTTTATTCAGTATTGCAGATAATCCACAGAATAATTAGAACAAAATCTCTTCAGTCTTTAAACAGGATCTCAGCAATCTAATGAGACTCCTTTCCACGTCATTATAGTTCTGGGAGACATGTCTTGAAAGCTATCCAACAGTATAATCCCATAAACCAGGTCTACTGGGGTAAGATTGGTGTAAGAAGGAAAACCAGACTTAAGTTTTCACTTTTTTCTTCCCCAGCAATTACCTGTCTTTGAAAAAATTTCCTTTTTATTATTAATACAGAAAAAATGTCTCTATCCAGCCCCACACCCTCACCCCACTACTTTCCAGATGGAGAATGAAAATAGGAAGGTAAAATTCATGGCAGAGCTACAGAATGGAAAGTATATTAGCACTGCTTTCAAAATCCCATTCTTGAACACCAGAATTCTTGAACACCAGTGAATTTGCATATGTCTGCGAAAATTATTGATGTGAATAACACAGAATCTATACACTTTAAAAAAAAAAGAAAATAAAGCAAAATGGAAACACTTTTATCCACTTTCAAAAATATTCCATTTGACATATTTAGACCATTATTTGGGAAAGGTCTTTAGCAATCGTCTTGACTGAAGTCAGGAAACTTAAGGACACCTGAATCTGAGTTGGACCAGGTCTACCCCAGAGGTTCCATTTCTACAGAGCAATTTGAAGAACTATTTTCTACATTATCAGAGCTCTTACCTAAGCAGTTTTATTATACAGGAGTAATACGGGTGTCTGGCTTCTGTTTCATTAAAAAGGAATCACTCTTTAGATCCATTATCTCACAGTTTCCATTTCAAAACTTACCAGCTTAATTTCTGTGCAAGAAAATAGCCAAGATAAGACCGCTTAAGGGAACATGAACTTGTGTCCTTAAATTATAATGTTACCAGTTCAGTTATTTGGTTTCATACCATTCTGTCAAGAGAATGGTGTGAATTTATTTTCTTTTTGAGGAGAAAATCGTTAAATTTTAGTACAACATGGCAACATAATTCCATAGGCAATATATCAAAGGGAGTTTTTGAGAAATTTGTGCAAAACCTCCTCTTTCTCTTCTCCAAGTCATCTTGTTCCGAGATGCTTTTTTTGTGGTTTCTTGCAATGCTCCATGGCAGAGGTGGACAGTTTTAACATCTTTTTCTTCTTTCTCATTGCAAACACATTGCAATAGCATGTACACTACCCAGCATTCTTCTATAGATTTTTACATTCTCTGCTGCTATCCAAACAAATTGAATAAACTGTAGCAAAGGAATGCAGACAAATGTGTTTCTTTGTTTATAGCAATCACATAAATCTGTGTGCACTGATATTGGTGCAGGGGTCTGTGATGATCCTGAAAGAGAGATTTTGGGCAGCATATCAATCTCTTATGATCCTGAAATAATACCATGGGATCTTTAACTTCCACTTGAACAGGCACTAAAGGCAGAGAGATGGAAACTTGGATTAACTTCTTATCCAAGTGACACCTCTTGCAATGTTTTTGACCCTTACTTTAAAGCTGTCACCGGTTGCCTTGATTTATGGAAACACAATCCTTTTAAATCCTCCTCCCTCTTATCTCTGCAGGCAGTTTCCTGATTTGATTTTCTTTCTCTTAGATCATCCATATTATTCCTTGACAGGGATGTGTGGACAGCCACACTTTCGTTGGCAATCAGAAAGAAAAATGATTCTTTTTTTGTTGTAAAACAGAAGATATTATGCACATTTTTGAGTATCTTCACACAGAACACTCCAAGTCCTTCTTATTGTTTCAGGTAAGGGAAAAAGGAACAAACAAATAAAAAATCCTCCAGAAAAAAAGATCAAGCTGCTTTTTATCTTACTTTCGTTTCACAGACTAAGTATTCTTGCTAAAGTGTGCTGAAATAAAAAAAATGCAATTAATATCTCAAAGAACTGTAGTCAGTAGCAAGGAACCTATTGGGCAACCAGTGTTTCACCACCAAAAATAAAATCTGGTTTGAGCCTTAGAGATTATGCCTATAATAAGAAATAAAAATTATGACCAAGGAACAAGTCAGAGTGCTAGCCACCAATATGTGTGCTGTTTAACCATTAGCATTCTCTCTGCCACTGTTTTGTGCCACTTACCACTTTCTAGGCCATACCTGGGCACAGTTCAGGGGACAGTATATGCCTGGAGGCTGTTTCCTATAAGTAGTCTGGGTATTTTTATCCTGGTTTTCTTTGGAGAGAAGCTATTTGGTGTAGGAAGGCCATGCCATGGCCTAGGAAAACAGGAGCAGAGACCAAGCTCTGGATCTTGTTCATAACATAGATGCAGTTGGAGAGTCTTCAGCTCAATTATGAAAAAGGGACAGCAAGGGAATACAGAGGAGTATAGGAATGAGAACTGTGAGGTGTTACAGAGTACGGTGGAGTATTTCAGCAAGAAAGTTTTGGGAGGTCACATCTGGGGAAACACTGAAAATATTGATACATCCTTGAGAATGTTTAGGTTTCCAGAACGTAATGGTCAAGATGAAAAAAAAAAAAAAAAACATAAAGTCTGGTTCAGGCATGATAGGGTAGGATTGTTAGCTTGACTTTTAGACACAGATACACATCAGTTCATATATGGCAAATAAACTATTAATGCCCATTAGAGTATTAGCTTAGAGAAAGTTTATTTATTTATTTATTTATTTATTGATAAAGTGATTCCTTAGTGAAGAGAACTTTAACATGGATGCAGCTGTTCTTTCTGCAGTCATTGCATCCTGTTGCTCCAAACCAGCTGATCTGGGTAAGATCACAACCAAACAGTGCAGTCCCTGTAGACCACAAATATCTTGAACTTCCAGTCATCAAAGTTTGACCATAAGAAAATGTAATACGGACTTCTCTAGAGACTCCCCATCACTTCCTCACCCTTATAGCCCTGCCAAAAAAGGAAAAAAAAAAAGAATTGCACATTGAAGAGAGTTTTTCCTCTTTTTTGACTTTTCTCACTCTGCTTAGAGACTTTTGCGGTGAAGCAGGGGAAGTACAGTCTAAGGTCAGCATCTCTTGAACATATCCAGTGTGAAAATTAACAAATAACTTTTTAGCTTCTAACAAGGTTAACATAGCTTTCAGATGGCACAAAGATTCAGTATACGACCAGCACTGTTACTTGGCCTGTGAGCTTTTTAGGAAAAAAGAAAGAAAAGACTATGGTTGCAGCTATCAGCAGCAGACGAGTTTGCTCAATCTATTTATTGCAGCTTTCTTAAATGACTTAAAACACACAAAGCTGAAGTTGTCATTTTTTTCCCAACGTCAATTATCACAAAGTTATGGGAGGAAAGCCACATGAAACCCAAGTTCTTAGGCTCTGTTCACACAGCTGGACATGCAGAATCAGCAAATCTCTAAAAAATTCCCCAGGGCTAGCTTAGACCTCTGAGTGTTAGTGACAATGTAACAATGGGACAGTACTTGTCACAGCCTTGCCAGTAATTTCCCACCCCCTCCTAAAAAAAAAAAAGAAAAAGAAAAAAAAAAAGAAAAAAAAGGGAGAGAGAAAAAGGAAGTAAAATAAACATTCAGTCCTCTCTGACAGAAATAGTAGTTGCAAGGATATTAACTGACGGATTTGTTGAGATAGAGACCATGACCCTCACTTTGTTTACTACAGTGAGACCCCTGTCACAGCCACTGGAAGATCGGAGAAAGCTGTGGAATGCGGATTTTTTTTATTGTTTCTACACTACTTTGTTCTGTTACAGTAGCTGAGGCAATTTAAAGGCCAGCTTGTGGGAATTACCACTGCATAAATGTATAATGTGAACATTATGTTACTATCACATGCCATTCCAATATAACACTTCTGCTTCTCATGGTGACATGGCTCTAGATGGTGTGTTGTCTCCTTTGAAGTGGAGAGGATATATCTTTTCTTAATGCAGGGGACAAGTTTTTAACTGGTCAGTGGTAGACATCTTGGCTGATTCTTTTACAGACTTTTTATGGTTCTCACAATTCTGGTTCTTTTTAATGGAGAAAAAAAATTGACTTTCTCATATAAATTGTTCTGGTACTGGAAAAGGGAAAATAGTCAGTAAATATTACATTACCAAAAGAAGAAAAAATGAGTTACAGTAGTAGCCAAATGCACCCAAACTGCTAAAATATATCATATATGATTCTTTAATGATACAGCCTCTTCAGAGACACAGGTCTGTTTCTCATAGATTATATTTTATCCGTGATTGCAAAGAAAACTGCACTTATCTTAAAGCTGACTTTACTGTGAATCGAGCCTCTGAGGTGTGTGGATGAACACTCCCTTTCGTCCCTCTCTCTGTGCCCATTATCTCTTTCATGCTGTCAAAGCATCAGCTTTACCCTGCTCAGCTTGAGTTTCTATTACCTGTCACTGCAATCCCAAGTGGCATGACCTGGAGCACTGCTCTGTGCTGCCCTTGTATGTCGAGTGAAGCAGTTGTAAATGACACATGGTCTGTGCTCTCTACTTCCTTCTGTCTTTCCCACTGTTGGATCAACTGTGAGGCCCACAAAATGCTAGATAACGATTAGACAGTTGGCATAGATTCTGATGGGCTGGGGAAATAATGGAACTTTTATTTATTTACTTCTTCCAACAACTGAATCAAATGGAGAGAGAGAAAAAAAAAGCAGAGGAGAGATGGTATATGTGTCTATATAGACTAAGTAAAGGAGGAAAGTCTGAGTAGGCAAATAGATGAAAAACAACCCAACCTGGAAGAAAAGAGAGATTTACAGTCCTCCTGACAAAAGCTAGAAAAAAATAAGTGCAGTTTGATGGCAGCATGGTTGGAGCCTTTCCATTTTTTCTATAAATAAACATTCACAAGAGCTGTGTTTAGCTGAGTATCTCAAAAAAGCAAGTGGAAGAGAAATTTTTTCCAACTTTCCCTGCAAATCTTGTTCCTAGGTTTAATCTAGCCTAACCTGACCCAAAATTTTCGTTGTGTTTGACAGATGTGACTGACAGTTTGGTGTCTCATCCTTGTGTCCACACATCAATGTTTAATCTTTCATTTGGCTGGAAAATTTGCTGCATCTCCTCATTCATTTTGTAGCCACATTTGACACATACGTTTTTCCACATCACGAAACAAAAATTTCCTGATGGGAGGAACATTAAGATTTTCTGGGCATGCAAAAAGGTAAAATCTGCACAAGATCAATCAGAGAGTGAAGAAGTACATATTAGGCAGATGCTCTTGTTTTTGCTGCCTGGTGATATCGCAGTGCTGCTGCACTGCTTTCTTTGTGATCTATTTTACTTGAAAAAGACCATGTCCCATGGTACAATGTTTCCTAAATCCAAACTGGAATATAAATGTAGAAATTACCCATCTGAACTAGAAAATTGGCCTACAATAACTAGGTGTTCCTAAACTAAGCACCTGAACTGCTTATTTTGGAGAACGTATCCCAAAGTAACATAACTGTAGATCGTGTTTTCCAAAAAAGAACACTAATGTCTTGGCTGGGCCATAAAATTCTTCTGGGAGGCATGTTCTTTAGACAAGTGTGTTCCAGGTTAGATCATTGGACTGTGAGATGAAACTTCCACAACCGGCAGTGTTTTATTCCTGAGAAAGATGCAAGTTGAAAAGGGTCAAAGTCAAGTCATTGGCCATAACTTACAGGTATCCTTTTTTTGGAGAGTTAGGAGAAATCTTGGTTAGGAGGAGGTAAAGCAGTGGAGCTAAATTATGACTTGTGAATAATCATTTCTTTTGTTGTTTGAGATTTTATTGCATTTGGCACTGAATGGCTGAGTTGTTATAGGAATTTATGTTCATGCTTTATTCAAACAACAAAAAAGAATCTTTGGTTCATTTTTGAAATAAAATGAATGTGCAGGAAGATCTACAAAGAGAATGACCTCTTTCATAGGAGCTAATTTTAAAAATGTGTAAAAGTGAGACCTTACTGATCAATGAATTTGGTCAAATTCTTCTCTGTAGTCCTTGGGCTTCATGCTAAGTGAAACAGAGGAAAAAACATGTTATTTGAGTTCTAAATTGAACAACCATGGATAAATGGATTAAAAAAAAGAGTTTACAAGACCTTTTCATTGAATTTTCTGGGCCTTCTTATAGAATTAACTACAAGAGTTAGCCATCCCTATCAAAATTTATCTAAAGATTCCCTGACAAATGAACACTCAACAGCACGTGTTTTTCTGAAGGGTTAAACACACAGAGTTGAAGAGTCAGTCAAGTAGAACTAGTGTCTGTGGAACCTGTTGTGAGAAAACAAGAGATTCCCCCTCTCTCTAAGCTGTGTTATATTGCTTCTTTCCTGTCTCATCTCAAAGGTGGACCTTATCCAGTGACCATACATATTTCCCTTAAATTTCCCAGGTTGTTTTCAAAGCTGAGTGACCGCAACATATGCCTTAATAAGAACTAAGGCAATGCTGAACCAAAGTTCAGTGTATGTGGGTGTTCTCCAAGTTAGATGTTTGTATGCCCATGGCAACTAACTTCTCATGATGTTCACTTTGTTGTGTTGTTCTTGGATGACTGAAATAGAGAATGCTTTTATGGGCTTTTTTGCTTCACTTGAGTAAAGATGGAATGGTTCCAGTTGTGTAAATAGCTCCTGGTACTTATCCAGCTTTTCTCCTCACTACCCCATGGAGATGAATTTGCTTAAGCAGGGCACAGAATGAGTAGCGCTGCTGGATTCCTCCCTCCAAACTTCCCAGCACATCTCAGATCTAAACTGAAGTGTCCCTACCATTCCAACCCTTGACCTCTTCTTGAATAGAAAGAACCAGTTGCACCACATTATGTCATCGTTTTGTGTAATGGACAATTAAAAGGATTTTAAAAACACTAAACATGTGTGACTCTTCATAGGACTTTAAGTTAGGTCTCCAGAGACAGTCAGTTAATACCCCAATTAACTACACATTTGTCTATTCTTATACAAGTCCCTTGAGATAACGATGGTTCAAAAGCGATATTATATAATTAACGCAAGGAACTGGAGTCTGATTTTTCTTTTTCCCTTGGAACAAAACAGTTCTCACTCAACTAAAAGAGCGCTCACATCAGTACAGGGTTTATGAGGATTACATAAAGTGCTTTTTCCCATACCCATAGCGAGTATGAGTTTCATCCATCAGTGCAAGCTTGCATAAGCCCTGTGAATAACAGGTTACGCATGACTCTGAAATTCTAATTCATTGAAGTAGTAGAAAGAATTGAAAGTGTATAGGACACAGTAGATGATAATATATGGGTGTGCTTTTTTCTCACGTATAGTTGCAATCCACAGTTTATGAATGTTTTACTGAAGCCACAAAAGTATAATTTGTTTTGTACAATAAAGTTCTTTTATATGCCTGATAAACTAAAAAAAATAGGAATAACAACCAAAATATAATATAAAAGATGTGAGAAATAATATCTGAAACTTGCTGCTTATTTTAAAGACTTAATTGCCTTAATATGGCTGAATTTGCAGATGAGAAAAAAAAAAAAAAGAATGAGAATTAGCACTTGTAAGTTTCTGGCCCCTGTTTTTATGGACAGAGAATGACTTAGATGATTCTTGGAAAAATGATAGAGAAAGGAAGATTCCCACATCCTGAACTGGCATAAATTGTTGCAGTCATGTTTGTTTCTGGAACTGTGTTACTTACGTCTGCTGAGCATATGACATACTTAAAATGTATTTAATAGTAAAAAACATTCATTGGTGACTGCTTCTACATCTGTCAAGAATGACATTCTTTCATTGCAGATATCTAATGATGAAAGATGTGAATACGAAAAATCAGAATGTAAAGATTATCACAGGAGGTCAGTCAAAATTTTTATCTACCCTTGCCTCATCCAGTGATTAATACCTGGTGTGTAATGAAGGAAAAAAATACGAAGAAATAGCACAAATATAAAATTATCTTTGCTCTAGCATATCCTTTCAACTATCCCAAGATACATTGATGATACCTCAGAAAGAAGCAGAAAATACTCAGGGCTTCAGAGTAGAGTCCATCTTTCCTTGTTAGTTCTTTGTCACCATTAACACTTTTTCCTGAGCCTTTCAGGGTTTTTCAACTTTATTACTTAAGGAAATAGTAGTGACAATGGAAAAAGGCCTATCAGTGTGACCTTTTCAGAAAAAAAAATATACTCAATAAGATGGAGAGATAGGGTAGGCAGTGGAGTTCATTCCTGAATTGCTGCTCCTAGGATCCTTTAGCATTTTTCATGGCGAAGGGAACCTTACTTGTCACTTGCTCCACAACTAAGTTGGGACGGACGGGGATGAGTGCTATGTAAGCCTTTACTGGCCAAGCTGGTACAGTACTTCAGACCCCAAGCTTGTGTGTGAAAGTATGTGCACACTCTCCCCAGCCCGAGTCCTTCTTTTATCCTCTTCATCCTGATCATGGTCGCATATTGATTCGTGATTGGTTGTTCTGCTTGGTTTCTCTTTGTTGGCAAATTTCACATCTTCACTGCCTTTAAGTAAGTTGTTTACCTGCTGTAGTCCTTATCTTTCCAGTTGGTTCAAGGACATGGTAACTAATTTGTGAAAGTCCCAGCTCTCAGACCAGCTCTCGGTCCCCACACTTACTAATGTTGTGTTCTTTACAAAAGAATATAAAAGCAATACAACCTTCCTTGCTGTCTTTGAAGGAACCCTCTTAGTGTGAAGGATGATACTAAACATAAACATTGAGACCGCAAAAGGAACAGGGTAAAAATCCAGCTTCAGTAACATTAAAGGAGTCCTAATTTTAAGGAGTGCTGAGTGCTGACCTGGAAAATTAGATTCCAGCACAGAGATAGAAGAGGTGGCACCAAAAATCACCAGTCAGTTTTGACAGCTGAGACTACAGAATGGAGAATTACCATTCTCCATTACCAGTAGAATTCCTACCAGCTAAAAAAAAAAAAAATCCTGTCTCCTGGACCAGATACTGGCCAGGATGCTTTCCTTTAATCGTTTCTGAAAAATAAGACCCAGTAAAACATAACATACTTCTTGGTAAAAAGATATTATTTGTATTTGTACCTCATTCAGTCCAGCTGGATTAAATTCTTGCTGAGTTCATCAGACAGTTTTTATTTGCTTCTTGTCATGCTAAGTAAGATGACATTTAATATTAAAAAATAGCTTTAAAAATATATAAATCTTTGCAGCTGAAAGAGGATCCACTCAGAATGAAAATCTTAGCTTTTTAAAACAAACTTTCTTTCTTGAAGTATTTTCAGTACAAATATCCAAAGTAATGTTTAACCCTCATTCTCTCTTCTGTCCTCTTCACATGTATCCTTGCTCAGATGATGCAGTATATTTGATTTAAATTACAACTGGACACTTGTTGTTCGACACACTAAATTTTAAACATAGTAGAGACCCTTTAAAATAAATGCATTTTTAAATTTCAGACCATACTGCAGCTTTGGGGTTTTATGTGGTAATAGAACTGCTGCAAGTTTTCACTGTGTTTATGGAGTACTGTATAACAATAAAAATGTCTTGAAAGTTAAACTGACAAGCCCAGATCGAATATCCACTCAAAAATACCATCATTCTGGGAATGGGAAGCTCAATATGACACTTTACATGTCAAAAATGCATTAGGAGCACAGTCTATATAAGACAAGTCTAAGTTTTAGAACTTCACAACATATAACAATGTTTATAAAAGATATATCTGACATTCAACTTCTGCATCTGTCTATATTTGTTATAGGCACATGCAAACTTCATGTTTTATTTTCATAGTTCAGTTTTCATAATAAATTTTTTTATGGATTATATGATCAAGTAATGCAAATAACCTACCTCCATTAAAGAAATGTGACTCCACAATTCAGTAGAATGAGGCATTTTTTTGTGTGTATACCAAATCCATTACTCCTAAAAAATTATTTATCCAAAAATTAAATTATAGGCCCTGTAATTTCAGAAAAGCTGATGAATATGAGGGAGAAAGGAAGGCTTAGCAAACAGTTCAGTAAAAAATATTTAATGAAGATATACGAGATAATGCTACAGCTGGAAAGCATTCATGTTAGAAGAGGATGTTCAATCCACAACTGGCCTTTGGTTTAGGTTTCTCTAGTTCTGCCATCTCTAGATGTGTAACAGGCATAAGTTTTGATGTTAACTCCAAATGTATGTAGGATGGCATCATTTGTATAATTTTTAGCAAATTTAACTGCTAAACAACCCGATTGTCTCATTTCTGGGGAAGGTCTGATTATCTGAGGACTTTCTCACAGTGATGCCTTGTGCTCTATGCTAACAGAAATCCATGACAAACAATTTCAGGTTGATTATTAACCATGACCCAGTTTTCTGCTTTGAAGTCATACTTCAAAAGTTAGCTTTTGTGGTTGAGAAATTAATCTCTGACACACCCTTGAAGAAGCAGCTAAGATTGCTTAACTGATGCAGGTTTTGGATGTGAATTTAAGGAATCATTCAGAAAGACCCCTCTAAAGTAAATAAGGCTGAAACATCAAGGATACCTGTATGTAAAATGAACTTTCCTGCCAATTTCTTATTGACTTTGATCAAAATTTCCTATATCTCCAGTTGCTTGTAATGTGAAGATCTTTATTTGAGTAGTCTGGTGTTGTAATGTCATCTGTATAAGGCATTATTCATAGTCTTCATGTTATGTTTGCTTTGCTCAACTATGGCTTAGAAACAAAGAAGAAATTATTCAAATGAGCAGGAACAAATTGCAAGGATGAGAAGATTCCAATCAGTAGCATCAAAGGAACATGAAATACTAACGCAGGAATTCTACTGGCAAATTTAATCATTGAAATTCACAGACACTTAAAAAACAGGCATTGGCCTAATCAAAAGACTTAAAACCCACAATGTTTTCCAAGTACAGTCTTTAGGCATCTTTTATTTCCTTTATATTTATTAATTTGCAATGATTTACATTTTGAAGCTTTTCTCTGTAGCCATAAAGACTGGTAGATTACATTTTATCTATTTTTAATGGAAATGGATCTCATATAATCACAAGGCTTGGAGCTGAGTTTTCCAGAATCCATTTTTATAAGGCTTGGGTGGCAAGATGGAGGCATTATGGAGGCTGGTTTAGAAGTCTCCCACTTAATGCTTAGTACTCACTGTGTGTGATGTGTGGGGCTATAAGATCAGTAAGACTGCATTAAAAAAATAATAAATGTAGGGCTTTTCTGTGTGGTGTTTTGCAGAAGTTCTTAGTAATACTGTAAGTTTGTAAGATGCTAAAAATGTTCTATGATCTTGGTAGTGTGTTCAATATTTTTACAAACATTCCTGGATCTTGTTGAATCCTGAATCTTAGTTGAAAGACTAGGTGAGCTGGGCTTGTTTAGCCTAGAGAAGAAAAGATTGAGAGGAGATGTGATCAATATGTATAAGTACCTGAAGGAAGAATGTAGGGAGGAATAGGGTCAAACTCTTCCCTGTGGTGGACGGTTGTAGAACAAGGGGTAATGGGTACAAATTGAAACACAGGAAGTTCCACCTCCATGTGAGGAAGAACTTCTTTCCTGTGAGGGTGACAGAGCCCTGGAACAGGCTGCCCAGAGAGGCTGTGGAGTCTCCTTCTCTGGAGATCTTCCAAACCCGCCTGGATGCCACCCTGTGCCCTGTGCTCTGGGTGTTCCTGCTGGAGCAGGGCAGTTGGACAAGATGATCTCTAGAGGTCCCTTCCAACCTCAACTATTCTCTGATTCTGTGATCTTCTTTATAGACAAGTGAATAACTGAGCCATCTCTGGGTATATGAATGAGGGAAGTGGCATGGTGGTACTGGTCTTGGGATACTCTCATGTGCTGCCTGTTCTCCATCTGCCAACCTGAAAGATGACAGAAGACTTGTTAAAAAGAGAGTACTAGAACAGTATGGCAGAGGAGGACCTAAGAAATCATCCCTCAGGTTCTTTTCATTAGACCTGGGTGTTTCTATGGAGCACTCTCACTGAGACCTCATGTATGATTATCCAGAAGGCATTGACTTGTTCTGTATCTTATTTTCCCCCTGTTTTCTTATAGTATTTCTTATGTTCTTCCATATGTCTCTTTTAAAAAGAAATAGCAAACAAGATGTGTAAGGTACCAGAGAAGAAGATTGAGAAACACGTGCAAAGTGTATCATCATCAAAATGCATTGCATTTCCTTTATTAGATATAAGAAGAGGATACTTATACAACTATTATATGATGCCTTCCTTATCTCACAGGCTTCATATACATTTATGCTCTCAGCAAACAGCAAGGAAACTCTCTGTAAACTGGGATCTGGGACATGTTTAGATTGCCTAGGCCAATTTGTTAAAAAAGTGAACCTTGGCCACCACTGGACTTTTTCCTTGCTAAAACTGGTTGAACTCAGTTTTTATTTCTATCTTATCAAAAAAAAAAAAAAAGAGAGAAAAAAAAAAGAGAAAAAGAAAGAGAAAGAGAGAGAGAAATCCTTACAGCTACTCTTACTTAATCTGTACTTATTCTCTTATAGAAGATTCTAAGGTTGCACTCGGAATTTAATGTGTCCTTATTTGTCTTTAAAAACAAATTTGGGATGACATGAGTTTTTACAACACATTTTTATATTTATTTCTTGGATTAGTATATTTAAGGGCTGCGAGGAGTTGAGTACTTTTTCTAAACCACATGGGGTTTTTTGGCATTGGCTACCAAGCTGTGCGATGCTAGATAACTAAGGCTCATGAACAAAGTCACTTAATTTGAAAGTTCACCCATAGGTTAAAGAAATGCTGGTGGTGTGAGCAGGTTTCTTCTCCTCGCCTCTTCTAAACCCTTGAACATCTATTTTCACAGTTCTCCAGCTGACAGACAAATTTGTCCCCAAAGAAAGCAAAATGACTGCACTCTGCTTCTCTAGTTTTGCCTGGTAAAACCAGACATAGGTCCTGTGGCAAACCCTCAGTTACTGCTTAATTCTTTTTACAGGCAGCAGGTATTAAGCAAGCTTCTTGCAGCAGATCTTCTGGGAAACACTGGTATGACTGTAATCCTTCCAGCTGAAATATTGCAAGGTATTTACTATTCTTCTTGTATCTGAGGATGCTCCCAGTCCTGGGGTCTTGCTGTTAGTGGCCAAATTTAAAAATTGAGAAAAAAATGCACGTTCAGAATCAGAATTTCAGATAAAACAGGAAAAATCTCCAACCCCAAAACCTCTGTTGTGGGGCACCCAGGAGGGTTTGACTTTTAGCTATTGAACACTTTTCAAAATAATTTTTCCCTTAAAATTTAATTCAAGTTTTAAAATGTAGAATATAATTTCAATGAGAAATGAACAAAGCATATTTGCTTATATCTCAAAGTAAAATTTTGATTTTTTTTTTATTTTTGTTGTTCTTCTTCTGGATCATTATGTAGCCTAAGCTGTTTTTCAGATAGAGCTCAGTTTCATACTTTAGTACTGGTGATACATATTTTAAAAATATATATTTTTTCAAACAACTACAGAAATTTAATATTTTCAGAAAAGCATTTTCCAGCTTTGGAAAATCACTTTGGAAAAAAAAAAAAAAGATGAATGTTTGCAATGAAAATACTGAAAGGGAACTATCAGAAAATCCTACTTCAAATGAGCTGAGAGAGAAATAATGTAAACTTCAATGCACAGATCAGTTCCTTATAACATCCTAATCTAATATGCAGCCTAAGGACTTTATATACTTTGGTGAAAACAAAGATAAAAGAAATAGCTGTATTCTAAAGTCTTAGTTCAGTGTTTTCTTGCAAACACCTAAGTTTTGTATTTCAGTCTCAATTGACTTTATTTTATTTTGTTTTATTATTTTATTTTATTTTATTTTATTTTATTTTATTTTATTTTATTTTATTTTATTTTATTTTATTTTATTTTATTTTTTGTGGGGACCAGAGTTTTATGGGCTGAATAGTTCTGATGATAGATTCACAGAGATGGTTACGTTTTCATAGGTTGTACACATTACACATGCACTGGATTCCTGGCAAGACTGGAGGAATCTTTACTGTTGCTGTATTGATTCACTCTTACAGATTCATACTAGATGTCTGAATATGGAACATATAGTCACAAAAAGGATAAAATGCAACTTGTACATAAATTCTCCTGGTGAAGACTATTCAAAGATTAACATTCTTTTTTTCCCATTTCTTGCTAATGTTTCAGCTCCGTGTGGTTTCTTTAAAAATTTATGAGTGATGACTGCTTCCTTCAGCTTGCAGAGCTTTTCCCTTGGTCTGGCCTGGCCGTGGTTCTGCAGACTGCAGAATCAGAAAGGCTAAAACAGCTCAAATTCAAACCCTAGTAATTTCAATGGATGCCTTCAGTCACAATATAAAGCACATGCAATTGCCCTGCAGGAATTGGAAATGTTAAAATGACTTCCACATTACAGTGTTGCCCAACGTTTACCTTTTTTTTTCCCATTTCCATTCATCTTTCTTCTTCATGAGCATCAGAACTGTGTATGTTGTACCAGATGAGGTCTTACTCTAGCCTCGTACATTGCATTAATACGTTTCTCTTTCTCTTTGAGTCTCTTCCGACTTTTTCACAACTCTCAAACATCAGCAGCTCATAGTCATTCTGGGAAGCTCTCATACACTCAAACATTCTTCTTTGTTGTTTTCAAGACCTCAGTGTTCAACCCCTCTGGCAGAAAGTTTTAATAGTTCCTAAATTAAGTTCTTAGTACTGAGTTCAGAGTAGTGAGTTTCCTCCCTTCTCTATTCTTCTAACTAAAGGACATCAAATTCTTTTTGCATAGCATTCCCTCCTTCACTAGAGTGACAGTGACTTCCAGCTTCATGCTGTAACATTTTATTAGATCACTCTTGGGTTTTTGTGCCAAAGCCATAATGAAAATATTATAGGAACTAAGTCCAAGTTTGGTCCTCAAGAAATTCCACTGCAGTGTCCATGTGATCCAAGCCTTCCCATTTAGATATAGCTTGTAGTCTCTTGCTTAAACAATTCCTTAGCAAAATTCCAGTTTTTGTATAAATTGTACCCAGCCCAAGAAATATCCCCTGTGACTCAATCTCAAAACCTTTACAGGTCCAGATGTGACTGGACTTAGTGTATGTCCTTTAGGAGAAAATGAAGTGTTTTGTTAAAGGAAGGGTAAGTGTGTGAGGGTCTTTAATAAAGGACATATTTGATAATCTGGGCTTTTATCATCTTTTCTGAAATAGATTTTTCTCTAAAATTTTATAAAAGGCTTTTAACACTATTAACAGTGTATTGTCTTAACTCATTTTTTTCTCATTTGAATATATTGCAGCTAGCTTTTCTAATTTCCCATCGTATGATAGCACTCCAGACTGGCAAGTTTGTTAAAACTCTTTCGTAGGAGAGGTTATTTCCCTTCCCTTCCCTTCCCTTCCCTTCCCTTCCCTTCCCTTCCCTTCCCTTCCCTTCCCTTCCCTTCCCTTCCCTTCCCTTCCCTTCCCTTCCCCTGCCCTGCCCTCTCCTCCCCTCCCTTCTCCTCGCCTCCCCTCTCCTCACCTCTCCTCATCTCCTCTCCTCTCCTTCCCACTCCGCTCCACTCCTCTCCTCTATTATTTGTTTACAGATGTCTCTAATGGAAATGATTCTATTACTGTTCACTCCTCCCTCAAATCAGAACATATAAGACTGCGTTTTCCTTACAGTTCACATATTATTTCCTATTTCCCATCCTTACCTCTATTAGTCTCTCTGTTGAAACAGGTAATTATCTACAGGATTTGGAGTGCTATTCCTTTAGTGTCAGCTTATTCTACACTGCATAGCTTGCCGAGTTGATTCTTATTCCTTGTGTGTAAAGTGTGGTTGAAAATTTTATCTATTAATTTATTTTGAAAGTGGGCCTTACTGTGTCCTTACAAATTCTGGCCTCAGCAATGTGGCTTCTTAACTGATTGATCTTGGTTGTTTTCACACACTTTCTAAACTCTCTGTTTAATATTTTCTTCTATAATGGCCATCACTTTGTAAATTAGTATCACTTTTCTTGTTTTGTGTCTGTTTTGGAGACATCTGTCAACTGGAATAAATGGGAATTACAATTACACCACCAACTGTTCTCCCATCTATATTTCTAAAATTAAGCTCAAAAGTGTGTAGTATTAGAAATTATGGAAATATATGTTTATATTTATATTTATGTCTAAATTGACTTCTGCTCTGGACTGCTCTTTTAGGATGCATAGCTATATAGGAACACACCCAGACTTCTGTCATCAGTTCTCTAAGGGAGGACGCTCATCTGGAAGCTTTGAGATCTGCTTCTGACTGACAGCAAAGAATGCAGAAGTCCCAGCTAACTCATTAATTTTAAGTAGGAATGAATACATCATAATTTTCTGCCAAAACTTGATGCAAAACAAACCCGTTTCATGACTCAAATCCCAGCCTCCTCCCTAAGCCTCATGTGTATATTTTATTGTTATAGGGCATCCCTGAATTTCCCATCTTCATCTGGCATCAGTAAGACTAAAATGATATTACAAGTTGGCAAAAACAGAACACTGCACAGCTAGTGAGTCTGATGATGAAGGACTTTTAGTCATGGGAAACTGAAAATTGTATACTCAGCTGTAACACAAAAAAGGTCGTTAGGCCACTGTGATGCAAAAGATGGCATAGATTAGATGTGGGCTTTGGTAAGTGTTATATTCAGAAGAAGAAAGCTGACTTTTTTTTTTTTTAATGGCACACAATATAGTGCGAGTTTGTGATCTTTTTGCTTTAGCTTGCACAGATGGAGCTCTGAGCTCAGAGTTACTTTTGATTAACACTTCTGATGAGTGTCCTCATCATCTAGGTTGCACATCTCTGATCAGCTCTTTCACCCCATTTGATAAATGGGTCATTGAAAACTATAGTTTTACAGTATTAGTGAACAGGTATTTTTTCAACATAATTTCTTTGAACAATTCTGCTTCAATCCTACTGCCCCACTCAAAACACTAAGGCCAGAATATAGATAGCACCACATACCAGACAGGCACTATCCCAGGTGTTAGACCAGTAACTTAAATGAATTTAATTTTTAATATATATTTTTTAATCCTGCTGATGATCAGTTGTACAGAACAAGGTATGTACCTTGTATTGGAAAATCAAGAGGTGCAATAAGTTCTTGATTAGTTTAACTTCTTAAATTATTTGGAACCCACAACTAGGTGATATGAATCCCCGCTTTGTTTCTGATTTCCAATGTAAATATTCATATATGTAATTAATACTACTGAGATATGTAATCTTCCAATCTCCTACTGCGATACTACATTCACACCAGTCAGATCTGGTGTGAAGCTAGGAGCTGTTTCCATTTTTTAAGCTGAGGAATGAAATTTGTTCAAAAATCCTGTTTCAGCAAAAACAGGAAGGTTTTGAGGGCATTACTCATCTTCACTGCTCTAGCAACATGCACATCATGCTAAATGGAGATATGAGATCATCCAAGCAACAGACATAGTGATATTTAATATCACGGGAGCCATAGAGGAAAAATGGGCAATTTAACAAAATTAATGTCACAGTGAAAATAACAGACAAAAATGACATGAAACTATTTAAGGGCAATTGATGTGATATTCGAGCTCATATGTTAACCACGAACAATACATAACACTCTAATACATAATACTCTAAGATGACATACAAAGGCAGTAGGTGAATTTTTCAAGAGTACCAATGAGACTTAGACTTCTAAACACATTGACTTCCATTATCCCTTGACTGAATCAGTTCATAACCACAGAGTAATTTCCTTGACTGTTATACACTGACATGGTTCATTTGAGCTGCATGGAACTAAACAGATTTACAAGAGCTGACAGCTAATTCCTTACACTGTCCCCCTCCACTCCTCCATTCTGCTTACACCACTTAACTTTCTCGGCAATTGCAGTTTATTTAGGGTGACCTGTAGATCTTATAAGAGAAAATTCCATACAAAAGGTTATTTTTTATTATTACTATTTTTATGTACTTTGTACTAAAATTATTTCCCCAGTTGATTTGATTTTCTCCTTCCTACTTTAATCTACAGTGATCTACAGTAATATTTATATGATTTTCACATATCTAGAGGAGAGGCAGGGAGGTGGGCATTTTTTTGTTTGTTTTTCATACACAATATAGAATTTTTAACATCTCCTCCAAACAGTTGTGAGTTGTTCCACTGTGGGAGTAAAGGAGATTGTAGAGAATCAGTCCTCTGTGAATACAGAAGAATACTTGGAGATATTTTATAGCCTCTAGTTATTAGACTTAAGTTTCTGAGCGAACCAGCCTAAAATCTAATGAAAAATCCCCAATTTCTACATCAAGCTTGGGTAATGTTAGCTACATTCCTTGAATGAGGTCTTGTGAATTCGCATGCCTAATGTAGGCCACCGCTGTATTATTCTTTTTTCTCACTTGTCTCTATTCCAAAAAGAGGGGGAAGAGGAAATCATATTGAAAATTACTGGTACTTTTAGTGCTTCCCAGAACTCCTTTGTTTCTTCCTTATATATCAAACTTCCATTAGAAATGGTGGGAAAATGTTACAGCTATCAAAGGTGATGAAAATCCTAACAGTAATGTATCTTCTGATTTTTATAAAGGTGTCCAAGATGTCCTGACAAATACAGAATTTCAATATTCATATAGCAGATTTAGCTATTAAAAAAGTCATTTTTTATTGTAATTCCAACACCTTTGCATTTACACTGGATATTTACATATTATCAAATGTTGGAGAGTCTCTAATATACATTATGAGCTACAATGTATAACTATGTACATTCATATAAAATTGGCTATACTTGAATATTTCAAGTATACGTACTCAAAATAATGAAGGCATTGAATTCTCCAGTGTTTGAAGCTAGTAGGAAAATTGTCAAATGGTGAATTATTAAGTCTGATGATGATTGTGTTCTTGGAATACTAATGCTGTAATTGTGTTTTTACATAGTGATTTGTTTTAATCATTCTTAGCAATTAGGTCTTGAGGATTGTAATTTATAATGGTATTAACACAGTCCTATGTTGCGTCGCTATTTTTGGGAATCATTAAATGCAACATGCAAGTTACCTGATTTTTTTAGGCACATGGGAAAATTTGGCATCACAAAAGTCCTTCTCTTGGATCTGAATAGTTAAGTCTTTGATATTTTAATCAAAATAGGATAAACTCTAAAAGATTCATTAGAAGTCTGTCTTGTGTAGGAGCTAGAGTAAGAAGAGGAGCCTTAAGAGGGCAAATTTGAATTTAAGTTTTATATCTGTTGTGTGTATTTGTACTGGAAAATCCTGAGTGCATACTGGGATCCTGCTGACATAACTGCACCCTCATATCAGTCTTTTCTAAGAGAAAGATATTTTTTTCTTCTTTCTCGGTAGAAATAGATTTCAGAATAGATAGAGGCCCTCCTCAAACTACACCATATGCATTGTATTAAACTACAAATCTGTCTACAGTTTTTCCTGCAACGTAGGGATTCTTTTTTTTTTCCATTTGTTTAATCACTTTTTAACTCTTGTGAACTTTTGGCATCAGTGACTCCCTGTTACAGTGTGCTGCACAGTTTAACTCTGTGCTAAGTGAATAGATGCTTCCTTGCCTGTTGTAATCTGACATCTGGTAACTTCACTGATGCTTACGGTTTCTTGCATTACAGGAAACAAAATATAGCCATTTCTGATATGTTGTGAACAAGGGTATCACAACTGAGCTATGCATTGTGCATTGTGTAGGTGAAAACAAGTCCCTAATGGACAACTGCTAGCTCCTTAAGTAGGGCATCAGCAACCTTACTGCTTACCTTCATGGTAACACCTCACCTGGAAACATTGTGTGTTCATTTTCTAGAAGCTTTGAGTAGCATTCACTCCTAGCTAACATGTTGTCTGACATTTGCGTCCCTGTTGGATTTATTTCACCTCTCATTGTAACAGAGAGTCACAGAGAGGAAGAGAGAGAGTTCTTAGAGTTTCAGGCTCTGCTTTTAGTTGAGTATATCTCCCAGGTCACTTGTGAAATTATTACTTGTAAATCCCTATACATTGCTGTGTGTTAGTAGTAGCATTGCATTTCCCTGGAAATGTTCCATATTTCCAGTTTTTGTACCCACCTCTTTCCAAGCTGTTTAATAATCTAGTTGTTCAGGATAGTTTGGAAAAAGTGACTGTTTCCGGCAGTAGAACATCACATTATGAAACTTGAAAAGATGCCAGTTTGCCATGGGAATGGTTACAGAACAATTTAGGTTGGATTTCTAGCCAACCTGAGTATTAATCTATCAGCAAGGCTTCTTTTTCCTATTGCATGCTATTGTTCACTGCTGAGAACTCTAAATAGATAGGATACATGATATCCTTATTTAATATCCTTATTTAATCCCCATTCTCAGTAAACTAGCACACTTCACATTTAAACATCTTATGTAGCTATATTCATGTTTCAAACTCTGAAAACTTTGGAGAAAATCAAATGTAGTTATTTTGTGTCTCTGTATATTGTAATAAACTAATCACAAACCTTTAGTCTACTCAGAGAGATACACAGGAGCAAAAGGCCCCATCCTACTGTAAGTGTATGAGTGAGTGGGATATCTCTTCTTATGCAGGTTTCTTTCTTTTTGAGGAATGCTGGGAAATTCTGTAGGCTTGCACTTCATCTTTTGTTTGGTAAAAACTAGGTAAGATGCATCCCAACGTTAACGACATAGTCAAAAATAGGGTTTATATTATCATATGTGACTAACTGTGCTATCATTCACAATTCTCTATTTATTTATTGGCCATATAGTCCCTTCTCTGAATGGAAGGTATATAGTATAAGCAGGAGTTTCCATAAGTTATACAAGCAAATAAAAAATGACTCTGAAAATGTCTAACAGATGAATGGTATGACATTACAGTTTATGCACAGGGCCAGATGCTTAGAGATCTGGAGTCCGTCCATGGCTAGGCAGGTCAGCAAGGCAAAAATCCTCATGGGTCTTCAAAGACAGATATCTTTCTCTCTTCCAAGACAAAGTAACTATCCAGCATCTCCAACGACACATTATATTATTTAATTCAGCACATAGATTGTTGGGCCTAGAGACAGATTTGCAAACCTGACTTGTTTTCTGAGAAAATCAACCACTCATTCATTCATTAACATTCAGCCACTCTCTTTCCACATAATGTGTATATAGACATATTTAGACAATGAGGTATGTAAGAGAAATAAATGATAAATTGAATATTTTATTATGATAATTATCTTATTGTTGCATGCTCATACAGCATTATGTTGCATGTCCTACAGCATTAATGATCAAAAAAGCACAACAGTTCACATGAGACAGCTGGGGAGACACCAGACAGATTAGTAGGATAGGTAGATACAGGAAGAAGCATGGCAAAAAGAAAAATATATATATGGTTTGTGTACAGGAAGGCATCAGAAAACAATGCAGGTTAGGAGCATTGTATCCTATCTTCTTAATACTTCTTTTAACATCTGAGAAAACACAGGCAATGTAATGGAGTGCTGGAACATGATAACTCCTGGAAAATATTAAGAACAATAAATAAAAGTATTGGGTTCGGTAAGTTAAAGACATGCTTTCCAATTTCTTCTTTGATATTTTATAATGCTTCCAGGCATTCTCTGGCAACATGTTATTTAGACACACAAAACATTCTGAGTGAAAAAAAAATTACAAAGGGTATGAACCATTCATAAAAGGTCCATCTAAACTTGTAGAGACAGAAAGAAGAATATAATGTTTATAAATACAACACTTGAAAGGCTATGGGTCTCATAAACTTTCCCAGGAAGGGTTTGTAGTGATCATTTTCACTCTCTTTATAGAGAAATTAGGAGTATTCTAAAACTGTTTTGCATTATATGAATTTGAATGTGAAAGATAAACTGCTAGTTTAATGTTTTTTCGCCTATAGAAATTAAATGTGGGTGCAGAAGGGGTCTTATCCTGAAGAAGATGATCACAAAGAATAGCTCGGGATAGCTAAGAATAGCAACTAGAACAGTTCTTTGAGGATGATTTTGGAAATGGCTGATTCAGAAAGTGGGTGGCGAATGACTATTGTTACACTTGTCACATGTCACCTACTGACAGAATATTCCCATGCTGAAATAGGAGTTTGCATATAGCAGCTTATCTTCATTCTCCCTTTTTCTGATTGAAAGAGATATTTTTTATATAACAGAACTGTTCATTATTTCATAAGAAGATTAATAGGGCCTTGTTTTGACATAACTGGAACTAATTCCATTTCTCTTGAGGTTAAAATTAGGCTGGAACGGAAGCTAAGAAGCTTCATAGGTAAATGCAGATAAGAAAATGCATAATAAGCAAATTTAATTTAGGAAGATTCAATACAGCTATGCATCCAATAGCTATTTATATAGTGTATTTTACAAAGGGTAATTGAGAAAAAGATGAAAAATTTTCATAGAGGTATAATGGAGTATAATATGGTGAGTAATCACTATTTTTCAAACTGACTTTGAAATTTCCTAGACATATTCTTTATTGTTACAATTTGTATATTTAGTATTAGAAAGAAAGAAAGTTACGTAGTCCATGGAAAAGACTCAATTTGCTAAGGCTAAAACTCTGCTTTCATACATCTATACAAAATTGTCATTAGACTGCCTAGGTTTTCTGAATGACTAGAACTCAGCAGAAGACATTTATAGGGAAATCATAAAGAGAAGAAACTTTCCATACCTTTTAAACATTAAAAAAATAAAATAAAAATTTACTCTCTAATGATTTTTGTCAAGTTACAGAAAAACAATGCAAGATAAGTCTTCATTTAATATTTCTATGTCACTTGGCTACCTTCACTAGTGAAAATGGTGACTTCAGAAGTACAGGTAAGGTATGAATTAAATATAGAGTATTCATGTATTCAGTATGTCTAGATTAAATACACATGCTTAAAAACTGAGAACAATAAGAAGTATTTGAGTTTTGATCTGCTACAAATCTGTCTTTATAATGTCACATCAAAAGAAATATGCTGTTAGAGGTGGTCTAATGAATACTGATATTAAGAAAAACAAGTATTATTCAAATGTTTTATTAATCTGAAGGAGAGAGAGTTGGTCAGTATTCCAGCTGCACTTCCTCCATGCTCAGGAGGGATGTGTCCCTTTGAGTAAAAAGTCAGGCAAGGAGGGCAGGAGGCCTGAGTGAATGAGTAAGGAGCTGCCGGCAAAATTCAAACAGAAAAAGGCACTATACCCAGAAAGTGGAAAAAAAGGACAGGCTCCTTGGGAGGAATATAGGAATGTTGCCATCATCTTTGAAAGGTCCTGAAGAATGAGGGAGGTGCCAGAAGACTGGAAGTAAGCCAATGTCATGCCAGTCTTCAAAAATGGCAAGAAGGAGGACCCAGGCAACTACAAGCCGATCAGCCTCACCTCCATCCCTGGAAGAGTCATAGGGCAGCTCATCCTGGCTGTTGTTTCCAAACATGTAGAGGATATGAAGATGCTCAGGAATAGTCAACATGGATTCACTAAGGGGAAATCATGCTTGACTAATCTGATAGCCTATTATGATGGGATGACCAGCTGGGTAGATGAGGGGAGAGCGGTGGATGTCATCTGTCTGGATTTCAGCAGGCTTCTGACACCGTCCCTCACAGCATCCTCCGAGGCAAGCTCCAGCAGTGTGGGTTAGATAAGTGGACGCTGAGGTGGATTCACAACTGGCTGGATGGCAGAGCCCAGAGGGTGGTGATCAGCGGTGCAGAGTCTAGTTGGAAGCCTGTAGCTAGTGGTGTCCCCCAGGACAATGATTCTATGATTTTAATCTGAGAAGGGCTATTTTCAGGTTTAGACAGTTGAAGTTTTCTAAATGTTATCTATTGCCTTATAATGAAGTAATAAAGAGCTTTTGAGTATTTAAATGTATCTCTGCCTTAAATCCATTTGCAAAGGGCCCATTCTAGACCTATTTCTAAACTTAAATAGCCTGCACACAAATTACTTGTGTTTCTCTTTCAAGATCACTGCTCAGTCCTTACATCTAATAGGCCATCTGTTTCTAAATGTCTGCAAAAATGCTTTATACTTGTAAAGCATTACCATTAAAAAATAAGTTTTATTTCTGAGACATAATTATCACACACATAGTTATTTACAAGCTGTGCTCTGTTGTATACATAAAAAAAATAGGATATATATAATGATATATTTAAAAGATAATCCGCAAAAGTGAAATCCTTTAGGTACAAAAAAGAACGGCAGGCTAGTGATTGATTTCTGTATATAAGAAAAGTGAATGAATTGACTGTTCATCCTTGAAAAATAGAAAACTGAAAGGATTATGCTAGAGTTCCACAGAGCAATAATTTGTACGGGGAAGGTGATAGGGAGTGACTGCTGCTGGCAATTTATCACTTTACAAGAGCTTTGGAGCATCAAATTCTTTAGCAAGCTTTATGCTCAGACACCCAGAATAGGCTGATTATGTATCTAGCATGTAGCAGAACAGTGAAACTCATACACTGTTTTGGACAATACGTTAAAAAGAAAACTAACCATTTCATGAAAGAAAGGAATGAAAACATTCATGAAAATTCAGGAAATCACTGAGGAATTTTTCACTTAAATATGTCACCTCAAGCTTAAGAAGTCCTTTATGCGTGACTAAGGTCTTGGAGGGTGTTCTAGCATGAAAGTACCATCTGCTTCCCTATTCTGGTAGCTGCCTGAGATTTCCCACTACTGTAGACTACCTGTTTTGCTGCCTGGTATAGATGGGTTTTAGATCTGTTCCAGGACTCTTGTTCTTATGTTCTAGGAAGATTTTTTTTTCAACATATATATTTTTAAACTTAAAGGTAGCATTCACTACTAAAATTACAAAAAGCTTTACTATTCATATAATCTCTGGTGCATGAAGTTTGAGCAGGACAAAGTCAAAAGTGAACTCTAATTTTTGATTCCATGGAACCATATGGCAATTTAACCCAAGCTGTGAATTAAGCAAAACAAAGCAATCCTGGATGTGGGCTGCTTTGTAGGCCAAATATGTCCTTGGGAACAGAGTGAACAGATGGCTCCCGTGTGCTGATGCCAAAGGAGGAAGTTGACCATTTAGAATAGTTTCCTCCTGCCCTTCTTCCCCAGTTTGCTACCACTGTATTTAGATTCCAAGGGAGAAGATCTTCTGAAAAGTCCCTACATCCCTGAACAAAGAGACTGCTCTGACTACCTAAATATAATAGCTTAAGTTTCATTTTGAGTTCAGTAATGCAACACGAGCCACCTCATCTGGTGCTTTAATCTGAATTCTAGAATAGTGTATTTGGCTTAGCAGGCAAGACCAAAGAAAGTGCCTTGAGCTAAATAACCACATGAAGTAGGACACTTTTGTAAGGTTTCAGAATGACCTCCTTTTAAAAGGAGACCACATCCATGTACAAGCTGGTTTTGCTTCTCCTTTGACTTCAATACAATTCTTGACCTTAAGTGATTTTATAGAAAGCTTTGCAACTCTGAATTTCAGATATTAAGCATTTTCTCTTTCTTTTCCTTTAGCCTTATTTTAACCACATACATGAAAAAAAGAATTCTACTGTGTTTTGTTTCTCTTAAATGTTCAAAACTTCATACCAAAATTCTGAGAGCATTTTTCCGTAAAGATTCATAAAGAAGCATGCAGTTAGTTTGAAATATTGTGTGCCAGGAAGGTCCTTACGCCAGCTGAAACAAAAAGAGAATCGACTCCACTCAGTATTCACAGAGACAAAAAGATGACAGGCGAGATCCAGGAGACAATTCATCTAAATGCTATTTTAAGGATCCCAAACCATCTTTTAGGTGCTGCTAACATTCATAAAATTGCCATCTAACTGTAGGTACATTAAGCGTCAATTGAACAGATTACAGTCATGAAGATTAACTTTACTCTTGTGATGTTTCCTCTGTCTCTAATGGGCAGAGAAACTACTGCAGACTCAGTGCAAGTGCCTGCATTAAGCTTCTGCTCTGCAACGTCCCATAGACATATCCTCTTCTTATTCAGGACTAAAAAACGAGCCTTTTAGAGGATGCTAGACACCCTAAAGTTATCCTCTGTGATTTTTCCATAGTTTCCTGTGTAACATCTAAACTGAGAGACTCCAGAGCAGAACCAGGATCCCAATCTATGTGCAGATCTTAGCTTACCCACATAAAAGTGGGATTTAAGCACATCCCAGACATCTCCCACATCTTGTTTACTGTGGAAAGATAACTGAGGCACAGGTCATCTGTCATCCACGGAGAACTTTAATGAGGTCTTTGTTCTGAAACAGTGCAGGATCTTCCATAGTGTGAAGTTCAGTTTAGATGCAGCCACAGAATCTGCATTTCTGGGGCAGCAAATACCTGTTTTGAGGATGTCCAGGAGCAAGGTGTTAAGCTCATGTGTTCTTATTCCTGAATGTCCTCATCCTCCTTTCTTTCTTAGCTCACCTGCATGACTACATGACCAGTAGGTCTATACACTAAAATTATGTATATATAAAATCATGTATATATGATAGATATATATGTATGCAGAAATTCTTTTCCCATCTGAGATTAGAACCCTTTCTGCATGAGATACTTGAATATTCACTTGAGGAGCAAGTGGAGCCTAGTCATACAATCATGTCTTCATCTTAGTTAGAACTGACTAAAATGTTAATTCAGTTATGAGACATATTTTTTTTTCTAAAAGTCTATTATCTGTATAAATCAAATGGCAAGAATTCTTTTCAAAAAATTCTAAAAATTGAAAATGTGGAGGTTTTTTTTTAGTTGTTTTAACCAAATTTAATTTTTGAATGTTAAAAGTCATTTTCATTTTTCCCATAAAAGGAGATGTTCTCAAGCCTTGAAAGTGCTCTTTGAAATTAGGACAGGCAAAGAGCAATTGCTCTGCTTCCTCAGCACTTCCCAGGTCTCAGAGCTGTCCCACCACCTTAAAACTGCTCATGAATCCTTTCCCCTTCCTCACTGACGGTAAGGTCTTCCTCTGCACTGCTGCTTCCTGGGTGTCGCCTGAAGATCCAGGCCATTAGCTTTGGTTGAACCAGGAGTTGGTGCCCCTTGGTTGCTCAGCAGCAAGCCAGGCCTGACCTCCCCTTGCCTTGCATGCTGGACCACCAAGTCAGCCATGTGCTCACAAGGGAGCAGCAAAGTGGAAGAGGAAGGGGTGGAAGGGGAACTCTGGTGGTGTATTTTGGTAGACCACAACAGCTATTTGATGAGTCTGAGCTGTTTGTAAACTGTATGGTGCACAAATCTGGGCTAGCTGACTTCCCAGTGTCCTTTCACATTTTTCTTCTACTAAATCCATCAGAGATGACTCAACCTCTGACATCAATAGATGAGAACCTGGTGTTAGGAGAATAGATCAGTTCACTCTGGTCTGCTTTGCATATTGAATTTGCTTTTTTTTTTTCATCTTCATCCCATATTTTTATTTTCTGTGCTGAGTAGGACATGAGGTCTTCAAGTAAAATGGAAGCTCCCACCTGTTCTGCAGAAGACAAGGCAAATCAAGAGGCCCAGAAATGGCAGTGGGATTTGTGAGGACATCTGAAGCATGCAAGGATGGTCCCAAGGACATGAGAGACATCACAAATGTTGTCTGATTTGTAAAAAGGTACCTCTATCCTTTTAATAAACAAAAAATAAGCATAACCAACCAAAGAAATAAGTTAGAAAAACATTGTACTGGACACTTCATTCTCTCTTTTGCCAGACAGAGGCGGAGATGAACTTCGTATGAGAGCTGTTCATCATAACTAGAAGTGATTATATAAGGATTGTCAGCAGTTTTCACAAAAAGCTATTTTGCAAAACTGATATGTTTAAATGCAACATGCTATGCTGTTTCCAACAGGAGATGCTTTGATCTGGAGAAATGAGTATTTCAATTATCACCACATAAAAAACGTTCCTTACAAACTGCTATGTTTTTTCATCCAGCATGTTAGTTTTGGCATGGCATGTCACATAGTCTTGTAACTAACACATATATAATCATGTGAAAAGTAATAATAAAAATGAGAAAAAAAGAGGAAAAATGTAAGAAAAAAAATCTGGAATCAATATTTTGTAATTTCAGTCGGGTTCACCAATGTCCTTTAATCTATTCAGCACATAGCTATCCTTACAGATAAATCTTATGTTTTTGCTTTTCCATGTCAACCTCTTTCTTGAAACCCTTAACTGAATTTATCTTCTACTGGTTTAGGTCCTGAAACAAATCTGCTGAAGAGGCTTATTCCACAGGGATTCAACTGCTATATTGACAGTGAGTTGTTAAAACTGAGTTGTTGAAATTTTATCTATATATCTTTTCTTCAATTTCCTAAACATTTAATAACTTGCTTTGTTCTTCCTCACCTCTTTTTTTTCCCATGATATACTTTAATTCAGTCGATAGGCTCATAAACTTATTCCCCAGAGTAAAATCCATTCAGAGATTTCTTTTCATATGGTGGAATTACATGTCTTTTATGTGCATAAATTTAAGATATTCAAAGTACCTCTTTCTAGGCTTAAACTGGGAAAGAGAGACTCTTTTCTTTTTCCTTTTCAAGGTAAAAAATAAACTTATCTCTTGTTAGCAGTGAGCCAAAAAGTTGTCATGTTCTCACCGTGATCACACATCATGAATTTTTAAGGTTTTCAATAATAATCTTAATGAACAAGTCAGGGAATTAGTTGGCTGTATAAGTGGTTGGGATCAGGTCACTTAAAGGGTAAGACAATCTTAAAACTAGTGAGGCTTCGGGGAAGGCTATTTAGGACTTTTCAGAATGTGTGTATAGAGATATTCAGGAAAACTCCTTAACTACATCTTTTGCTGCAAAGAGAAAGTCTCCCACTGTCTGCAAAATGGCAAACCATCCATATATAATTTAATTTCTTTTGCATAGACTTACATATTATTTTATTTGGAATAAAAGACAAAAAGTTTTCAGGACTTCTCAGTAAGCCTCTATTTTATTTGAATTTCTGCATTTTGGTAATGCACAGCAGGATAAATATGTAGAGAGACTTTGCTTGACCCTTTAAGTAATGCTGACTGACAGTGGGCTGGAAAAACACTCATCTGCAAATAAGACTTCACTTGATTTGTAGCTGTTAGTTCCCTGCAGATCTGAAACAAAACCCTTGGAGAAAATTGCACCCCTTTGTGCAATTCCTTTAGTCAGGAAAGTGAGTAGTTTGCACAAGTGCAGGGGATAACACCTGGGCGCAAGAGCAATAATATGCAAAGTGTGCAAGGGATATCCTGCAGCTGTTGAGCTGAAGGATGACAATTCACCGCTGCCACCAGGCACTGGATGTAAACTGTGGGCTTAGCTGGTGGGGAGCTCACTCAGAAGCCATTTTTCCAACTCTGCTAGCTTTTCTTTTCATCTACAAAAGAAATTTGGAGTCCTCTCAGTATATTTAAAAGAATGTTTTTATTTTTATATTATTACTACATTATTACTGATCAAGACAGAAGTCTCTAAAACACTTACATGAGAAAATTTATGTTATGCATAGAGTTTTGCCCTCATTGGTGGTCCCTCTTTGTGTGCCATGGATCTATGGTAGAAATTCAGAGCGCTACACACACGTGAGTGTGAGATCACAGAAAGATAAAATGTCAGAATGCGAAAAAGAAGAGCAGGTTTGTCTCAGAAACAGAATCAAAATTAAGCAATGGTAGTAGCAGACTGATAGAGAACAACAGGAACAACAACAACAAACATTATGGGCACAAACACCTAAGAAATGTTGTAAACAAGGATTAAATTGTGAACACAACTGATCTCTGGCAACTGCTTCTCTGAAGTTCATAGTTTGAACAGGAACTGTGTAAAGTGAGGACAGTTCAAATTCTGATTTATTAATTAGGATGAAAAGCCAAGGGCTAAAATCATTCCAAGCAAGTTAATAGTTTACCGAGATAAACACATTTCCGCAGTTCTTGTTTCCATTTGTGGGTGGGAGGGAGCCTCTCACAGCAAAATATTGACACTTTTAATACATTTAAGGCTTTCACTTCACATGTCAGTGGGGGTCTGCCTAAAGCTGATCCAAATTAACTATTTTGTACTGAAAAGGAGTTCTCTAAAGCTATGGCTAGAAATACAGAAGACTAACGTGTTTTATATACTTGAGGTCTAACGCACTCTTGTAATGGAAAATGAGTAATTTATAATATATATATATATTTTAATAAATCATTTCATCACTTGGTTTTTGTGAGAAAGCACAGCACATTACTTGGCATAAGTGGTAGGATATTGTGAAATACACAGCAGAGTTCATAACTTCAGTCCACTGCAATGCTTCAGCACAGCTCCACCGAGGTCAGCGCTGCTGCAACAAATTACCCAGCCAAGGATCTGCTATTGAACTGAGCTGTGAATTTAGTGTGCAGTGCATGTGCAGAAGAAAAGGAAAAAAAAAGAAGTCCCTGCTCATAATGAAAAGTAAGAACAAAGGCTTTGGTCCTTGCTTGGAAAAAATCATAATTCCCCAAGCAGCAAATTTTACAGTTATTGTTATTGTCAGTGGTTTCAGGATTCAGTCCTCACTAAGCCACACTAGATAACTCTTCTGAACCATTTTGCTTCTACGTCCCTTCGATACAGAAAATAACGTAGCTTAAGGGTCATGGAAGGGGCAAAGTGATATAATGAAACACAGAATCGTTCAGCATAGCTACCTGGGAGACCAAAAAGTTCAACAGAATCTCCCGGAAGGCTATTGTTCCTGTTGGCAGAAAGATCTGATGTGAGGAAAAGAAAAATTACAAACATTTGCATTCTAATTTCTAAAAAAAAAAAAAAATCCATATATTCGTTTTAACCTGTTCCAAGAATCTAAGGTACCTTGGTATAATCTTTCTGGTTCCAGTAATATAAAAACTATATCACCATTCAAATAAATAGCTAATCCTTTTTTTCATCTTGACTGCAAAAGATAAGTTTGTTCAAGTTTCAGAGGAAGAAGCAAGAATCCTTCTAAAGGACACACATGCAGAATAGCCTGCTATAAAAGAAGTTCACGTAGCAAAAAAATATATGCCATTATAGAATGGGACCCTCACTGAAAAATGGTAGAAGTGAACCTCAAGTTTATTTTACACATCATCTTTCAAAGCATATATCAAACTATGAATGGCAAATGGTAGTACCATTGTGTATTATCAGTTAAGAAAAATGTGAGATTTTTATATTACAGTTTTCTTTATGTATTGGTGAGCTTGTGTCTGCCAGAACATTATCTGTTCTGTGCAGAACATATGTAATATGACAGTTGTAAATTCAATTGCATTTTTTAGTTCTTGAATGTTCGTGGACAGGATAATGCACTTTAAAGAAATACTGTGAGACTAAAAATCAGGGGTCAATGGGTCTGGTTGGCTATAACTGAATTCTATATTTAATTAAGTGGCTGATCTTGAGAGAAAAATCATCTGCTCTTTTCACTGAACTGAAGATGTGACTGCTCAGGTCTTTTAGAATCACTCCCTAAAAGCAGAGATTAGCAGTCAAAGAATGTATCGTGAGACCAAGGAAATCCCATATTCAGCATAGCACAAGGCTTCACCTCCCTTGTTTTGCAGAAAAGTAGTGAAATCTGTCTGGTTCTAGGCATTTTGTCTGCAGATTCCTATCTTGTCCAAACTTTTTGTAGAATTTCAACCTGTCAGTGTTCTAACTGAGAAAGTGAATGTGCAAAAGCTGAAGGAATCACTTGTGACTTGAAGTGCCCATAGCTACTGTCCTGGGTTTATTATCACAAGAAGGAGTAATGATGACATTCTGGGAATATGACACTTCCAGCTTGAAAAGCGTCTTGAGAGACCTCACCCACTTACTGCAGTGGTAACTGTGGTGGAAGGCTGTGGTGGTCTTGATACACAAGAACAACTTCTGCAGCAGCCCGGGGAACTCATAGTGCAATGGTTGCAAGGCAGAAATCTCATCAGGGGACAGATGTGTGGCTTGCATGATCCTTCCCATCACAGTGGCTTTCAGTTAGTTCTAGATTTGGCATAGGCATTAATGCAAGCCCCACTCACTTGCCTTATGCACAGTTGTTCTGCACATCTTGATTTCTCACCTTCACTACTATTTTCACTTTGCCCCACCTATACTCTGGTGTTTTAGCCAGGCAGATCATTGGCAAGCAGAACAGAGGAAGCAGCAAGTCCTAGACTGAAAAACTGCAAAGTGCTAAAGCCTGAATCTCTGTAATTTTCCTGTGTTTTCCTTCCTGTGGATTAAGATAGCTGTCTCTAAATGAGAGTAAAGTACAAAACTCTCTTCCTAAAAGGATCTTTCTTTGGTTGTTTTTGCTTGTGCTTCTTTTACATTGAAAAACAATTATAAAGATTTATGCTAAATCTTCTCTGTACGGTTTTCAAAACCTCTCATCAATAATCCTAGCGTGTTAGCTGCTTCTCTTGATGGACAGGACTTGACTCTTATGGCCACATATGACAGGAGTGGAACTAAATGTACCGTGAACCCCAGCTGAAATTCATGGGCATTGTCCTTCACAAAAATACTAGTTTGATGCACGCTTTGTTTTTTGCCTTCTCAGTGGTGTGGTATTCCAAAACCAGACTTAAATTTTCCAGTGAACTCTAAGCTTACAGTTATGGAAAAGGAAGAACATATCTCTGCATAAGCATCCAAAGATATTCCATAAAACCATGAGCACAGAAAACATATCGGCCGCAAGCACCACAAAACCTGGGAGTAAGTTGCCTTAGCTCCCTTAGAAAACCACCTAGGTGCTTGCCAAGTCTGTTTTCCTTTATAGGCTAATTCTAGATTCAATAAACATAAAGAAGAGGCCATCAAATGAGCAGGGGCTATGTAATTTACAATTAGAATGTGTAACTGGTGTTTCATAAAATATGTCTATAGCTATGTCTCTGGGCTGAATTGAAAGAACCACAGATTTTGACAACTTGCACCTGCAATATGAATGTGCTGGAGTTCTAGAAACTTGAAATACATTAAGGGTACACAAAGTGTGTATTCCTTAGCTATGGCACTCTTTTGAAACTTAGCTCCTAAACAATGTTGCCAAAAGAAACAGCTTTTGTGCTTTCAAACAGCCAATATCGTATAAAGCCAGGCAGATGAATGATGTTATATTTAAGGGATGAATAAAAATATCAAAGATCTGAAGTTCCAAACAGGCTGTGCAGGCCAAGAAAACTGTATTAAAATTCACCCTGAAGAAAATAAAGGCAAATAACATGAGGAATGAACCTGAGGATTTAGTTTTTCTCCTACTAAATGTGGGTGAATGATCCTGAGACAGAATTTTGCAGTCCAATTTCCTAAGATTCTTGAAGTGTATTATTACATTAGGCTGATTTATTGACAATAAAGTTATGGGGCTACAGTTTGTGAAATTTTATGTTGAATGGGTAGTTTATTGTTATTGGAAACTGACAGCATTTAGAATCATGCTGTTGAATTCTGCTGTTGTACTGTGAGGGAAGCGGGTATTTCAGCATTGCTGGTAGAAGGCTGGGTTTTCATTCACAGGCTAAAGCCAGAAGAAAGATTATGATAACTCAGGTTGACCGTTTTCATAATTTAAGCTATAGAAATATGAAAAGTTTCTGCTTGAGTTGGCACCAAATAGTTCAGCTACATGAATGCAATTCCTCAGTGATCTATAGAATTTTATCAGTGTACAACTTAAATAAAAATATACATTCCCATATTTATGCAAACGGGGGAATTGGACCCATCATTAATCAGCAAAGATATGCACTGCTTTTAAACCCTCTCATCAGTAAAATATACAGGTAAAAATTTCCTCTCAGTTCTTCAAAGTGGTTGCCAATTCAATATGCTTTCACTTACATTTCTGTAAATCACAAATGTCAATATTATAACTAAAGACTTCAGAAAGTTAGATCTATTTGTCAGGTGTTCTGCAAATGCATGGGAAAAGTCTTTTTTTTTTTCTCAGTCTACATCCGATTTAAATCAGGAGCTCACAACCGACCATCAGAAATGATAGGAAGATGAAGGACAGTATTCATAAAAAGAACACACACAAGTTAGTTATGGGTGAGATTCATCTCATCTGCTTTTATATGAACGTTTTAAATATCAACAAGTAATCTTAGATTTACTTTGTGGGGGCTCTCCAAAGAAGAAATCATCTGACCACTTGTAGAGCAAGATCACATTCTTGGGAGGTGCTTAAGTCACTTTCTTGACTAATAAGGAATCTCAGGTTACTAGATCATAAATGTATTGATTTCATCCTATGCTTGCATGGTTGGGTATTCTGTACTACCAAGAAGAATCCCAAAGATAAAAACAAAAGAAAGAAAGGTCAGAAACTGGAGAATGAGAGACCTAGAAAGTGATGAAACAAAAGTGTATTTTCATTAGTACTTTTAAAATGCTTTATTCAATCAAAATATTCTTGTTTCATTTTTGGGATGGGATTTGTCCTGGAAGAGAGTTGCTTTAACACAAACTGATTCTGGCATGAGTCCCTAATGTTGCAATATACATCTTGGGAGAATAAAGAAAACTGGATCAGTCTCTGTCCCCCCGTCACATAAACTATAGCTTGGATATATATTAGTGCTCTTTGTGACCTTGCAGATGCTTCTACTCTGAGTATCACTTCATTTATTTTCTCCTGTAAAAAAAAAATGTGTTTTATTGTTTTCTATTGAAGCCCTTTCTTTTTTCAGCCATATTATCTGTCTTTATCAGCAAACAAGGTACCTAAACAGCATGATGCGATTCTCCAGCCATTCTTGACATTTGTCTTATACAAATATAGACGAGCTATAAATGCTCCCAGAAAAACTGAGAGGTTAACAGGTACTTTTAGCTTTGCTTGGATGCAACTGTGGGTTCCCCTACATACATCTGGATTTGCTCTATTCTCTGGTTTTGCAGACAGAGCATTCATATCTAGCAAGTGGACTACAGGGTCTCATGTATTTGGAGACTTTCACATTTATGAAAGGATGCCAAAATGATATGCTGTTATACATCTGCTTTCCAAAAATCAGGACGATGAACCACACTGCTGCAAAGGAATTCACTCTAACACTACTTCAAAAATCAGTCATCTTGATAATGATCACAGTTACTAGCCATTGGAACCATTTCCTTGGGGACCAAAGGATTTCTCTCTTTTCAAGTTCCTTAGATCGGGATTGGCATGCTTTCCTGTGCATCTGTTCTAGCTCAGACAAAGGTCGAAGGCTAGACCCTGATCATCCAGTGAAATTCCTGAGTTAAGTCAGAGATAAGTGATCAGATCACAGATTGGCCTTAAAAATCTTTTCCTTTACGATTTTCGGCATAGACTGAATGTTTTTTATCTGACTGACACTAATGTGTAGCTGTTAAGTAATTTAAACTGCAATAATTAAAAAGAAAATCATGGAAATAAACCTCCTGATATCAGTGATATTAATTAAGATTCACTTTGATGCTATTTTTCTACCGCAAATCTGATCAACCGTAGACTATGGGAAAATCATGCAAGTAGGGCAAGTAGAGTCTTTTTTTTTCCTAAGCTGAACAAAACTGTTGAGAAGTACCTGTTTTATAACAATTATACAATTCTTTTTTAATCTAAAACACTAGTTTCCTTGCCTATTTTTATTTATTTATGTTTCTTTGTGAAATGAAGAGTCTCCTTCTCTGGATATTTTCAAGACCTGCTTGGATTCTTTTTTTTTTTTTAATACTAGTTTCCTTGCCTATTTTTATTTATTTATGTTTCTTTGTGAAATGAAAGAACCTGGAGCTATGCATTGAATTAGCAGACACAACAAATTTAATTTTTGTACAAATTTATTTTTTAAAGTATTCACTCATGGCAGGTTCCTTTCTGTAGTCTCAGGTTCTCATTGCAGTCAATGAAAAAAAAGCTCCCATTTACTTACCGTAAGGAGAAATTTTGAAAGAGAAAATATAAAGCTAGTTTGATAGACCAGAAACCTACCCAAACCGCAATATCATATTCTTGAATGCAAGAGAATCTTCCACATTTGGGTATTCTCAGCTGATAGAACCATTGAATATATAAGCATTTGATACAGATGCACATGGTTTCAATGATTCTAAACTTATTAGTTTGTTTTTCTTTTTTTATTCATTTATTTTTTAATTTTTAAACCATAACCCCAAAGACTGAATGGCAGCCAACCATAGCCACATCTAGAAATGCTGCTGATGTAAACTGAATTAAATCTGATATAAAAACGAATAAGTGATTTCTGCTGAATTAATTAAAGAACTTTGTTTACTTTGAATAAAATATGTTTCTGTCAGACTCTGAAGGTAATTTTGATCTACAAGGAACACCAAAATGTGGTCACTCTGTTCCTGGGTTGTAATATTGAGATGAATAGCACCTTTCATAACAGAGTCCTCAATAACCTCTGGACTTGGTCCTGAAAACACTTTGTATGTAATTATGTTGGCTTCAGCTGAACTACTTCAGGGTGGGTTTCACACATTTAATATTAAACTTTTAGAAGTTAGGCATTTAGACAGTCATGTAGGTTTCCTCTGCAGTCAAAGGAGAGAGATAAAAATACTAAGGAGTAAGCTGCCTTCGTTCTTTCAAGTTTTTTTTTTTCTTTTTTTTTTCTTTTTAGGATGAGATTAATCATTGCTTGGAGATGCCAATACACTTGTATCAACGGCAGAAGGAGCATGAATGACCAAAATTGTAGCTTCTAGAAATAAATTTGTGTGTAAATCTAAGCACATATGTGTTGGATGAACAAGGCCTGGGTTCAATGCAGTATTAAGCGGAGACCCCACAGAGAGAAGCTATCAGTGCAATATTCACCGGTGTATTTAGTGTGGAATATACATAAGTAATGACTGATGGTAGTGGTGGTGATGTAAAGGATGTAACGATGCTGTAGCAGAGCCAAACCTGGATGCAGCTATGACACAAACAGGAATAGTCTGCAACACATACTTACTTCTTCCTTGTGTGTACCAGTATCATGGAAAGTGGGATGGGGGCTGCATCTCCCACAGAAACCAGATCATCTGCTACAAATTTACACCTGACAACGTGGGCAAGAGGGAGCATGTTAAAAACTGCCTTTGAATTGTGAAGTAAAAAAGAAGGCAAGGAAATAATACTGGTGCTTTCCCAAGAACTTCCCACAAGATACATTTCTAAATCCAGATGTAGCTTGCTGTGGACTATATAGATACTCAAAATATGGTGATGTGTGCTGTGGGGACTTTGCTAAGATTTGGGGATTTGGCATCTGTTTGTTGGGATTTGGATGCCTCAGTAAACCCTTTTGGCTAGGTTAGGTTCTATGTAGAGACAAACTTAGGCTTAAAACATTGAAGTTGCCCTTCAGAGCCTCCAGAATCCACAGCCCCCATAAAATTACGCCTGTCTGCATTAAAACCGATGTGCTGACTTTTGAAAGAAGAGCTCTTTTCCTTCATACCTGACGCATAGGTGCATCCTGGAACATACTAACACGGAATAGAGGGAACATGTAAATAAAGGTGCTGTATACCAAGTCGCTGCTTTCATCCATCTGACACACAGTGCTTATAACTCACTTTTTTTTCAGACAGATTTTGTACTTTCTTGGCCAGTAGTATGTTATCTTTAGCTACTAACAGTAATCTATTCTCACTAATGAAGTTATAACAAGTTCAATGTTTATAGTTTATGGGAGACAACCTTTAATACAAACAAAGTAGCTATTTACTGGGAAGAATAAGCATGAACATGTAATGTATACCATAAATTATTAATGCATGTGGGTTTCATTTGAGAATATTTTGCTTGCAAATTGATCACCTAGAGCTGAGATTTTCTCTAAATTAGGTAGGAAACAAAAATATCCAAGAATAAATAATAAATAGGAGGTGTTTTGGACAAAGCTATGTTTTAAAGCCAGAAAGAACATTTCTATCTATAGAAGCATTGCTTGGATGTTTGTCTTCCGTTAACCACAAGTACATATTTTCAGTAGAAAAACTGACTTTCAGGCATACACAAAGGTTTGCTCATGCTAAGGATAAACAGAACTAGATATCCTGTGTTCAGAGATAAGATAATATATGGAATCTTTTCTTGTTTTAGCACTCATGTTTTATTAAAATGAGAAGATATTTTATTATTCTACAACCACTATTGAGGGCAACTGGCATTCTTTAGGCATAACTCAGAGCAGAATTTATTCTTCTACTCCCATCTTGCTGCTGAAGCCATTAAATCAATAGGTCAGTTGCTGCCATACAGTGAGAGCCGGTTAAGACGTTAAATCAATTAGTTCAACCACTGGTTTCACTGCAAGTAGAGATGGGAAGTAGAAATGCCTTCTTAGAACCGTAGAAGTATAATTTGCTTTCAAGCAGGAAAATGAGCTTCTGTTAATTTTCCTTGGAAATTAATTTATTGTCTGGGTCATAAAAAATACATAGGGCTCTCATGGTTTGCTTTTCTGTCCTATTCAGGACTAAAAAGGAAATATAACTATCTGTTTTTCATTCAAAGTATTATTTTATAGATATTGAAATCACATCCCAAACATGATCTATAAACAAAATGTTCATTGTTATCGACATATTCCATCTATGTGCTGTGCACCTAAGTTTGGACTAACATTACCGGGAACAGTAGGTGCTTCATGAAACAGCTGGAGTTCTTCCGAGCACAGGGTTTAAAACAAGAAGGTGTCTTTGGACTTGACACATAACGTAATTTGTATATAGGCCTGTGATATATGGAGCAAAGCTAAATGCTTGGAGTTTGAACATGTTTGGTGACTCAGGATCAGATCCTGCATGACTAAGACTTGACAATTAGCCAGATATCTGGCAACAAGACAAAGCCGGGTATTCTGCTTTACTTAATCTCTTTAGGAAGGCTTTGTCCCCTTTTTAGTATCATCTGTAACTTTTCTCTGTGCCTTTCCTACAGTTTCCTCTTGTCTTTTTCATGGAACATCAACTCATTGGAGCTGGATTATCTTTCCCATTTTAAAGCAATGAAAGCAGTGAAACCTGCTCCCATTTGGGAGCCCTGGGAGCTAGAAATGGCCACCTTGATGTGCGCATGCATTCAGTGAGATTTGTCCTGCTAATCTACAATATATGCTAAGCTTATTCACAGACTGGTAGAAGGAAGAAGTCCTGACTTGCTCTGAGTTCACAGTGCTTTGCCTCAGGTAGAGCTTGGGATGAACAGGTCACAGCAGAAAAGAAAGCAGTAAAAGAAACCTCTCATGCAGGCTCAGTCAGTCCTTGCAACTTTATGTTCCCCAAGTACAGAAGAAAGTGACAAAAAGGATTCATTTCAAAGGCCTAGTTCTGTATGATTGCCTCTGTATATTTAACCTAAAAAAAAAGGGCTATATATATATCGCTAACATAAGAAAAAAAAATATATATATATTATAACAGAAGAAATTCTGTTAGGAAAAAAATCAGATCACAACTGCAAAATCATGGCTCTGTCTGAGCTACCTTGTAAGGAAAAGAAAGGGCCAGATCCAGACCAGAGGAATCTCTGGCTTTAAGGCTTGGGTGAGGGGAGTGGGGGGATATGAAATCCCGTCAACTGCTGTGCAGGTGCTGCATTAATGTATATAAACAGTAGGAGTTGATAGACTCTCCAGTTCAGAAAGTGAACTGTGTCCCTTATTTTGTTCTAGAGTCTCTTTGGTCAGTCAAAATTCTATATTATGTAGCTGAATTTATGCAGGGAGGTGGGTAAACCCTGCCAGTCCCAGTTTGCACAAGGCAGGGCCCTGAGCTGCAGGAAGAGTGCAGGCCTTTGCCTTCAGAGGGCCTGCAAAACTCCAATTCAAAACCTTGCTATTACTATTCTGTTCTTTTTCCATCCTCCTTAAAACACATGGCTTTTAGCAGGTTTATGATATATAACATTCTTCCTTATATATTGTCCTTTAGCAATCACTCTACCTCCTGTTATTATCAGTGGAAAGATGCCTGTTGTCTTCAGGAGATATTGACTGGAATTCTTGGATAGTGTTGGAATCTGACCCTGACAGCATTGGGAGCATGGGACCCAGTCTGGCAATATCTTTGTACCTAAATTGTAGGTGCTTAACAAGTCAACCCTCCCCAGAGAGGTACATTGGCTCCAACTCAGGAATACAGGCAACTAAGATGATTGACTGGAGGAGATGGTTTCTTCCCTTGGCTGATTGCCCTCCTATCCACCCAAAGACTACCTCACTCTTGCGCAAGGAGCTGAACTGCCCATGAAGCTGCTCCTGTGCCACTCCAGCATCCAATCTAGAATATTAAAACAAAATAGCTCAGATTTTCAGTTGTCAATATCTACAGACACCAAATTCATAGGCAACTTGGTGTTTATTTTAGAAGAGATTCACTAGGTGCTATTTAGGCTTACATATGGCAAATGGTATCTTGCCTTAATACATTTAAGTAACAACCATTTAAAGCATCACATACTGCTGCAGGCATTTCTGCCACTACTTGCAGAAGGACTGTATTGCTCAGCACAAAGATAAATGCTCAAAGTAAAACAGCAAGCTGCTGTCTTATGTTTCTTTTACAGCCTTTCTAAGAGACCATCTATCTGCTTTGACAACTTATCTCAGATGAAAATAGTTTTCTCTGCAATATGCTGGTTTGTCATTACAGTAACTACTATTTAGTCTTATGATCGAACAGAAAAGGAAGTAAATAAAATTTAACAAAAGAAGCTTACCTCTCTTCCTATTTTTTATTATTTGTTAAAGATCCATCATGTCATTTAATTCATGATTCTTTTATTGTTCAGTGAGAGAAGGAAAAGACAGGTATCTGATATTCAACTTCTGCACTTTTATGAGCCACTCAGTCTTATAGGAGATTTGAACAGTTGCCCAGAGCACTGGGTGTGGAATCTGGTCCTAGGGGAGCCTCAAATCCTTATTTGAGTAATAAAAAGGCAAAAAGAAAAAGATTCTTTCCAATTCTTTACTCACATTTGTAAGAACCTGTTGTATAGATCTAATACACTATAGTACCTTCTGCAGTCAAAATAATAATAATCATCATCATTATAATAAACATTTTTATAAAATAAAAAAATAAAGAATACAGCTCTATTAAATTTTTAGCCAATTTTGTAAATTCTGAAGAAACTTGTAACCACATACAAAGGGCAAATGCAGCCTTGAGAAAAGGCCACTCAAACAGGTAACATTAATGCAGACAGTTTGGAAGGTAAAGTTCCTCCTTAGGTTTCCCAGAAAAGCTGGGTTTACTTGCTCTGAGATTTCTTAACAGTAGTTTAAAATACAGAGCTAAGGAATGCACTAACCAAGCATTTAAAATGATACTCTGCAGATGGTGAATGTCTTTGCTGCCTTTGTCCATGGTATGACCTTGTGTAATCTTGTCTTACAGCTTTGGCTAAAAAGAAGAAAAAAGGCTTGTTCACTCTGTGCTCTGCTCAAAAAAAGTTAACTTTCCCAGTTTTCATGCAGAAAATAGCCACAAGAGGGCATCTTTTTTCTCGGTTTCTTCCACTGAAGTAAAAGAAGAGCTTAATTATTTCACAGATTGTTTAGAGCAATTCTTGAAAGATGACTCTTCTGGTATTTATTGCACCAAGGTTATGTGTTCTCATGAACTGCAAGAAGAAAGAGCAGCTACTAAAATAAGGCCATTTCCAAAAGCATTTCTTTTACAGTTTACAGAGAATGCAAACTGCTTATACAAATGAAGAGAAATTCATACTACTTTCTTTTCCCTTCAGTATAAAACACCTCCCATGTATGAAGCAGGTAGGCAGGTAGCACTGCTTTTGGAGCATGATTTATTCCTAGCAGAATTAAAGTTTTAGGAAATCAAGAAAGAAAATCCAATCTTCTAGATCCAAAGAAAGCTCAAAAAAAAAAAAAAAAAAAGATTAGTAGGGATTTTCCTTTTAACTTCTTCCTCATTTTCTTTGTTGAACTTCTCCTGGTGTGAAGGGCGGGTACTTGCGGGTACCTGTGATGTTCCGCCAGGATATGGGAACAAAGTGGAATACAAGTGTCATTTCCCATTAATTTAAAACACAAATTGGGTTCTATTTTGCATCACACAAATCAGAATTGCATATATACGTGAGTATGTATATTTTTATATATTATATACATATATTTTATACAGAGCCACCCACCCAGGGACTAAAGCAATATGTCAATTGTTATTCCTGATAAAGACATGTAAAATCAGGAACAAAATTCCTTTTTGAAGCTTTTGAAGCTTCATTGACAGAAGTCAGTGAAACCTATGAAACAACCTGTCTTCAAACTCCTGTGCTTATTTTGTGGGAAAATAAGACACAAGTTGGCAAATAGAGACTGTCTATGCATGTTTGCAGAGCTTATGAAAACACCACCAGCTTGGTACTACAGCAGTGAACTGCATTAAAAATGTAGGTTAAAAAAAAATGTAAGGCTGGAATTTGGTGACATGTGAAAAACATATTTAGGTCCTATCCTTTATATCCAGACCACCCATGTGACTTGTACGGCCATGGTAGGTGAGCAGAAGGTCCTGCTGAGGTTCATCAGTGGTGGAAACACCAGTATGTTTGTTCCACTGGACTTGGGTTCTGCTATTCCTTTACTGGAGCAACAGTCCTGGTCTGTTCTCTGACCACTTTGCCAGCCGGAGCCTTTCAACTTTAGCTCCTCGCCGATGGAAGTGATGCCAATTTTTGAAAGAACCCCTGTGTGTCCTGTCTGGAAGTGTCTGGTATTATCTGTGCTATGTGTTCAATGGCTCTCAGCCTGTGGGTAGCCAGGCTCTTCCTTGGGCAGCCACAGGAGGAAATATGTTGGACAGAGGGGTTTGGTGTGGGAGGGGGTTGGTCCACAAGAGGAATTCTCCCTTAGGAAGTGGTCTACAGAATGAAAAAGTTGGAGAACCCTCAACGTAGCACATTCCACGGGCAAAGCAAATACACGGAAAGGCAGATGTAGCCCCAGCAGCTCGAGCTTTGCACATGGTTACTGTTAAACGTTCCCCAGCCTCCAGTTTTGGGCCACTACCCGGCTGTTTTCCCCTTATCAGAAAGTGTGGCAGAAGGCTCAACTTTCTTTCAGCCCCCATCTACGACCCAAATGAGCTGCAGTTCAGCTCCCAGAACGTGTTAAGGGAACAACGTATGGTGCTGCGAGGGTACCCACGGCTGCCCTGGACATGGTGACCTTGGCCAGCACCTTGTGCAAGGTGCTTGCAGTGCGAGTGCAGGTGTGCCACCCGCCAGCGCATGGTGCACGGTGCGCGAGTCTGGGGTCCCTGGGTGCAGGGTGGGCAACTGGTGGCTGCAGTAGAGCTGATGTGTCCTGATTGCTGGCGCTGTGACTTGCGCCGGGACAGCGGGCGTGTGGCTGAGCTCACTGACACACAGACACACACCCATAGACAGACGAACGGACACACACAGACACACACCCCCCCGCGCGCCGAGCAGCCCATTTGCTGGCGGGGCTGTGCATGTGCGTGCGAGGGAGTGGAAAGGGGTGGTGGGGATGGAGGAAGGGAAGGGAGCCAGGGGAAAATCTGACACTCGGCGCACAAGCAGGGAGACCCTCGGCCGCCGCCGAGGCCGCCTGGAGTCCGCCTCGCCCGCAGCGCCAGCGAAACCCCTCCCGCCGCCGCCGCCGCCGCTCCCGGGCAGCGCCCGTCGCCCCGNCGCGTCGCGGCGGTTCCCCGAGCAGCGCGCCGGCCCCGCAGCAGGTAACCGCGGAGGGAGCGCGCGGCAGCCGCACACCCCGGGAGGGCGCGGAGCAGCGCGGGGAGCCCCTGCACCTGCAGCCCGCGGGCGCGGCGCGGAGCAGCCCCAGGGCTGCAGCGGAGGGGCCGAGAGGGGGGTCCCCGGGCGGGCGGAGGTCAGTGCTGACACTGCGAGTCCCCGCGGAGCCCAGCTGCTTCGCTGGGGATTCGGGCAGCGCGCAGGAATCCGCCCTTTGCGCGGGCTGCAGCAGCAGCGCCGGAGCGGGGCGCGCTGGGGGTGCCCGTGCCCAGCCGCAGCCGAGCACCTGGCTGCCCGGAGGGCTCCCGGCGCCGAGGAGATCCGTCCTCTCGCCCTGACAGCCTCTGCCCCAGCAATAGCACAGAGGGTGCTAAAGTGCCTTCTCTCGCCGCGAGCATTGCAAACTGAAAGTTGCCGCTTTTAGCACTGAGGAGCACGCGAGGTGACGGGTGAGCGGGTGCTGCAGAATCACAGCAGCCGCCTAGGTTGCCTTTAAAACATGCTCCGCTTTTGTTTGAACTCGGAAAACTTGTCCAAGAACAATAGAGATCAATGGGGCAGTCTGACCATGCACCAGGGAGCGCTTTGCTGAGACGGCAGCAGCTTAGACCTGCACCTCCTGGCAAACCTGTCAGTCAGGATGCAGGCTAGAACTTCTGCAGCTTTGGTGTCATGTCCACTTCAACTTTTGTACCACTTCCTCACAGATCTAGCCAGCAGGTAAAGAGACTGAGTTTCACTGTTAAAGCTTAGTAAAAGATCTCCCATGAGGATAATATTCCAGTGCTGCTCTTCAAGCCCTCATTAGTGCATTTGACGGTTTTTGTGCATCATTGGCTTTTAGTTAGATTTTTTTTTAGCACATTATCAGTCTGATCCAAAAGAGAATTATTCATGCAGGGTATGTAGGGGTGTTGGTCTTTTCTAAATCAAAGACAGCTGGATGTCAAAGTATCTTTCTAAATTGGATATTGGGTATGTTAATTCATGATTGCAATCTACCAAAATGAATACCCAGATTCTGCAGGTGTCACATCTCTTAAAGTTTTTACTTCAAGTGAAACAAGAACATCAAGTTCTGCTCTGCAGTGCTTTACAAACAGAAACATTTCAGCCTTGATCAGACTGAGTAGTTCGCCTTCACTTTTGTTTGAACTTTATCTTGGCTTGGACATCCAGACTAGCTGGAGATCCAGAAACTAAATTTACTTTCCCACTTCTTACCACTGGATCAGTCCAACAGGGATCCTCAGGGTATGGTGAACAGAGAAGACTCTGCATTAGATAATACAGTGAAGCACGGAGGTTGGAAGAGGTGTGTGCTCCAAATCAGGCAGAATAGATTTTAAACCAAGTTTTCCCCCTGCCAGGATAAGTGCTTTGCTCGGGGCACTTTAACCAGAAGAGGAAGCAGCAGCCTCCCTGCCCCTTTAGTGCATAGCTCAAAAGATAAGAATGAAAGACCTGGCACGTCTACCTTCATGAGATGCTCTCAGGACAATAATCCCAGCTAAAGAGAATTGTCTTTTAATAGTACTAAGGTGAATAAATCTCAGAATGTCAGGATTTTGAGTCCTTTTCCTATCTTCGGCTTCTCCTTGATGGGTACCTACCATTAGATCCCTTTTAAGAGTGAAACTTGGCTTGGATTTCACTCTTAGGAACCAGCCTTCTGCTTCTCTACAGGTCTAGGTTTCGCTGTCAGCAAAAGCTTCCCAAACACAGTCCTTGATAGCCTCACTTGCATCCTACTTCTCGATAGTTTTTCTAAGAGGTGATGTTTCTTCTGCAGCTATCACTGTGTTCATTATGCAAATTATGCTGCACCCTTGCAAGTGGATTGAGATTTTGCAGTTGAGTTAAATGAAATAGGGCCCTAGGAAAAAAATCTGCTGATTAAACTATAATATTAAACAGAAGTAAAGGCTCTTTGAAAGAGAGCTCTTTAAGCATTCAGGAATACTGCATCATTATTACTCAGGGATTTAATAATAATATTAAATCAGCACTGTAAACAGTGAAGTATTAAAAGGCCGATCCAAAGAATGAATCACTCGCAACAAAACCTGTCTCTATTTCTCATTTGGTCCTGGATGGAGATGTATGCTCCTCTGATCTTTCCATACTCTGATACAGAACAAGTAGAGCTGTGAATTCTGCACCAAGTTAGAGTCTTCATAGTTTAATTTGCAGAAGGTCATAAGCATTCAGTGAATTGTTTTGTGAGCATGTTGCCAACTTAAAGCCTCCAAAATAATCACACCTCTGTATGTTTTTTGAATCTCTGTTTTTTTTGCCCCTTTAGTTCCTTTTTTTTTGTCAAACTGTGCAAAAATTGTAATCTCAGGTGTCTTGAGCACGTCAGACTGCAAGGCAGACATGCCAGTGACCTGGGGCTCCCAAGAGGCTGATTGCTCAGCTGAGTGTTAGCTGAATTCCCAGCACTTTTCTTTGGCTGTGCTGGAATTGGCCACTGAGGCATCTCTATATGCTTTGAGGTTTCCTACAAGAGGGAATCCGTCGACACTGGTTACGCAGGCTTTCCTGCCGCTTTATCCTGGCAAGGCAGCCTGCAAGGACGCCAGGAGCTATATCTGGCCCATTGTCTTTTTAACCCATACAAAATGTTCAAGGTGTGCAATGAGTGCTATTAAGCCAATAAATCACACAGTGAATGTGCAAGGTGTTTGTTTTTCCTTGCATTATGGACTTTCGCCAATTGCAAACAAGCAATAGAGAAGCTCGGAGCGACGCCATGCCCAGGAGATGTGAAGTGTGGTGGCTGTATTTAAACTGTGTGTGAAGTAAACTTTTTCTCCTTGGGTGTGCTATATTTTGTCTTTTATATAGTGCTGCACCTCAGTAATACCCCACCTCCCCAACATTCCTGTCTGGGCTTCATTTATTTATTATAAACTTAGCATTGACAATGAGTCAGTACTTAAACCATCCCTGTATAAATCTTTAGTCCTTTCATCCTCTCCTCTCCATCCTTTTGTTTCAGAAAGGCCCCCTCTAGTACAGTTATTTTTTTGCCTCTTAGAGATGTACCACATGCACATCCATGTGTTATCTGACAATGGCTGATAGGAAAAAAAAAAAAAAAAAAAGAAAGAAAAATCCCTTATACTCTTCTCTCCCCAGCATGGATGGATCCAGCATCACATGGAGTGGATCCAGAGTGAGTCAGAGAGCACAGCTCTATTCCAAAATTCCAATTTACGCTACAGCTGGGAAGCAACATTTAGCATCGTGTGGATGTAATTTCTTTTCACAGCAGCTCCGAAGTAATTTGTGGAAGCTATACAGCCTAATGGGCAGAGCAGATAAGAATAAGCCACAAAGAACCTGCATTCCCATCTGGGTTGACTCGTTGGCTTGATTTGACTATCTGGGTGATGGGTGTGGTGTTTAAGTCTAGAATTTTAGATTGACCTTAACTAAATCCTTGTACTTTCCTGCAACATAACTGGAAAATGTGATTAAGGCTCAGAGTACTGCTGGTACCTAATAGTCAGCTTTAACTGCTAGGTGACCTACCGACAGCTTTGCTGATCACACTAAGCACAACATATTACAGGTTTTTATTTGCAACCTTCATTTACAGGAAGAATCCTAAAGGGTTCTGGATATATAATGGCCAGACACAAATTCAGGCTCTAGAGGATAATTATAGGTATATGCAGACTTTTAACTGGTCAGGACTCTGCACTGCATGAACTGCATACTGTGGATATTGCTCAGCTTTTGGTAACACACATCTCTGTATATTTTTGTGTTTATTTCTTTCCTCTTTTGTTAACATAAACAGAAAGACAAGTCGTGTGAGCTTTGCCTTTGGATGTGGTCAATTTAAAAACAAAACAATATCCAGCATTAAACAGTTTCCAATCTAGTTAGTCAGTGAATCAGGAGCCTTGCAGGAAGCAGTTGCTATGCAAAAAGAAGGGAGACTTAAAAAAAATCTATAACATCTGAGAATGCTCCAATGATATCCTTTTAATTTAGTTTTATTTTTTTATTTTTGAGAGGTGGGGAAGAAGAAAATTACCCATTTTCCTGGAATGTCTCTTTCCAAAAATCCTGAAGACTTCGAAGCTCAGAGTCCAATTTCATCTCACATCAGCATAACTCAGGACTAGATTCACTCCAAGCAGAAAGCCCAGGATTAACTTAAAATTATACAAAACCAAGGCAGGCTGTCATGAAGCAAAACTTATGCCTGTTCTCAGTTTATCTGTATTTAGTGACTTCAAGTGAGCTAAGCATATGTTTAAAGACAGACTGCTGTTGAAATGCTTTCTTGAAAGAGGCACTTTCCTAAAGTCTAAATCTAGAGTGAGATCAAGTCTTTTAAAAGTTAAATGAAGGCTAATGTGGCCAAATATTCCAGCTTAATCTTGGCTAGAATTTTAATACTTTGAAGAGCTAGATCTAATGGTATGTGCCTACCTAGCCTATTATATTCCCTTGGAATTTATCAATGACACAATCCATATAATTGTGGTTACTTTTTGTGTGGCTAAAATCCTTTTTTGGTTTTGCAAGGGAGAGACTGCAAAGAGAGAGAATGTAAAAAATTCTTTCTCAACCAAAGGCAAAAAGTTGATTTTCTTTTTCCTTCCACAATGAGGAATTAAAACAATGTCTATTGCTCTCATGCTTAATGTCAGAATCCCTGCTAAAAAGCAATATGAAGAAATATGATGATTTTTTCATATGGAACTTATTCCCTGTAATTTTATAATATACATATGTGAGGTTTTGTGAAGACTTAGAGTATAAAAGGTTTTAGAGCAGTGTAATAAAGGAAAACTGTGCTCATAACATCCTTTGGCATGAAAAGAGCTAAACAGCTACACTTAAGGGAAGGTAAATAAAATGGACAGGCAATGGTAATAGCAATACACTGCTGCAAATGTACTTTTTTTCTGAAAAGTAATGAAAGACACAGCCTAGACTGTAAGGTTCTTCCACTATTTTCCTGGCCTTCTTCACAACCTGTGCCATTGCCAGATTTCTGAATTTTAAAATATGTCTTCCACCTGCACATAAAATATTGAGACACTCCTAGAAAATACTATATTTTTCATATTAAGATGTTAGTTTTAGTGTGAAGTTCACAAAGGATATAGATTATTATGATTTATCATTTAATTTTTATATTCATTAGTTGCAAAAAAAAGAACTTTTTTCTCACTTAAAAATGTTATTAATTTAGTAGCAATATTGCAGCAGCATCAGGAGGTTCAGTCAGCAACTTCCTTACTCGTATTAACTTTGTAACTTCATCCCCTTGTATTTAGCACTACTGATGTATCTGGTTAAACAAACAACAACAAAAAAATTTACAACCATAATACAGGGCAAGAATCAGCAAGCATATCAGACTAAGAGACATGGATGCACCAAGAAAGCAAACAAAAATAGTTTTATTTGGTAGAATAAACAACAGTTGCAGACTGTTGGTTGATTAATGATGGAAGCATCAGGGCAGAGCTGAACTTGTAGCAGCATGATGAGGCTCCCTGTTGTGAAAGATAAATATCCAATTTGGCCTAATGCCTAAATAAATTATTTAGATTGAATTAACCTGACTCTTGGTTCCTGTGGCCTCCTTAGGTTAGCCGATTAATTTATGAATGACAAAGATTCAAGGAATCCACTTTATTCTGGGGAGACATGCTGTAAGGAAGCTAGACTATTTTCCAGAGGCACAAAGTCTCCACATGGATAACTGTGGAATTCTGGGAGCCATGGAGCCATACGATACTTTGGATCACAGGTGCTAAACATTTTCCTTTCAACTGGAGCAGAACACGTTATCTTAGAAAATCTCTGTTAGATATTCTATGCAGGAACACAGGTTTCCTAAGAAGGAGAAGGGACATTTCAATGTATTCATCTGTGGAACAGGCCAACCAATTATTACCTGATCTGCACGTATCTCTGCACATTAACAGTGAAGGCAGCTGTTGTCACCCAGGTGAAAGGTGTTATCTGAGAGCAAAACACTGCAAGCCATTAAGCTGCAGGAAGAGACTAATGCAAAGAAACAGAAAAGACTAAGCTATTAAGATATTTTTATTGCTTCCATTACCTTCCTAACCCCCAAATCTAACACACAATTTTTGTTGTTTGCCAATGGATTCTTAAATCTGCATGGCTTTGGTTCAGAGTTATAACTTAAGAAAACATAGCTTCTGGGTGGGATTCTATTAAAATTGCCTTGGGTGAGGGTTTTGATAAAGCTCATGTTAATTACAGGAAAACCATCCACAGAAGGTACTTTTTTTCCCCCTCTCCTCTTTCCCTCTCTCTTTTTTGTTTAATTTTGTACAGATTACAATATATTTTCTATTAATATGGTATGCTGTGGAGATGAGGAGTAAGCTTGTGCTTTAGCTCTGAGATAAAACTGCTGCACTGAGGAGCTGGACAGCCTTGGTGGCAATGATAGCAAGATAAAACAATTACTATGCTGTGAAATATTCAAGATATAATGAGCTCCATCTTAAATCAGTGTAAACTGGGAGAGGCTTAATTGGAATTACTCAAGTAATTTATAATAGTTGGCAAATGCCTTCAGAAGCAGCTAGGAACTCACAAGCTGTCTGAGGAGACAGATGTCTCTCCTTTATTTCGAAAATACATGCATATATAAAAATATGTATGTGTATGTATAAATATACCTATATATATGCATACATACACACATACATATTTTAAGCATATATTTTAACATTTCATATGCTTGCTTTTCTCTAAGGTGACCAGAGGCTGTGGTTTGCAAAAGTGTATCCGAGTTCTGTTAATAGCTGAGTGTTTTGGAGCTGCCTTTCACAGTTGCAGCAGCAGTACTTGTCTGCAACTGCTGCCTTGTCAGTGACTCCACACAAAGTCCTTGTATGGCTCAGTGCTTGGAGTATCCAAAAGACTTCTCTTCCTGGATCCGCTCCTGTTAATATTTAGGTGTTGGTGTTATTACTTACTGCTTGATACAATCCTAAATATTGAATTAATCATTAGAAGAGGGGTTTAACCCTACCTGTTCCTGAGGGAGGGCTCTAAAGGTGCAGCTTCTCGATGAAGGAGGTTGGGGGATGCTCATTTAGGTTTGGTTTGTGGGGTTTGTGGGAGAACGGGATGTATTGTGAGCAAGCTTACCCACCTGGGTTTCCCAAAGAAGACTGACAGAGCAAAACAGTGTCTATTTTCTGGATGCCATAAGCACCAAACTGCTTCAGATAACCATGACTTTGGTGTATGGGCACCCAAGAGCTGAAGCCTGTGTGCCAAGGAGCTTTGACTATGTATCAGGCCACGGTAACAGCAAAAAACAGTTTCTTACGCTGGTCTGGACCTGGATGGCTAAAGAGGCTGCTAAGAACATAAATCTCTGTTATGAATCTGATTTTTTTGGCTAAAACAATATTAATAGACAAGGATGCTTTACATAACTACTGACTGAATCATTGTGGTCTGTTTATCTGGTGTCTTATACAGTATATAATGCTGTCAGGACTGAGGTTTTTCTCAGACCTGAAGACATCCAAGGTGTTTATTTTAGGACTCAATTTATTATTTTTTAAATTGAACTCACAGTTTTAAAGGCTTTAAGGCAAAGCTGACTGGCAGTGATATTTGGAAGGCTGGTCACAGCTAACTGAGGAAAAAATGAGAGAATTGATTCATTCAACCACGTTACTAACACTGTCCAGGTTCAAGGGTCTTTTAGGCCCTCTTTGTAGTAGAAAGGGTACATTTACATCTGCTGTTCCTTGCTGCCTATCTTGTTAAGATGAGAGTCCTGGGTAATATTGTTTGCAGTATATAGATTTATTCTGCAGTTATGACTTTGTGATTATAGTCTCTAGTGACATGTACAAAAAGCAGACGTAATATATGTCATAATGCTGCCTCATCTAGAAAAAGGTAAAAATAGTGAAGAAATATCTTTCCCAATATGATACCCAGACTGCATGAGTGTTCATGCAGTCTTTCAGTGAAATTAGGCTAGTTTTCTTATGGGAAGAGTTTCCAACTTCATTGGAAGCCTGCACATTATAGACTGTGCAGGCTTAAACTCACAAAGTATGTGAGGAGGGAAAGGATACACCTCTGTTATTAAGGTATTCCACTGGAGAGGGAGAAAGAGAAAGAAGAAAAAAGGTACGACTTTTCAGAGATTTGCACTTTCAGATATAGATCAATATATTGCTGTGCTTACAAGTCTGAAGCTCCAGTGTATTGCTATATGTCATTACTTTACTAAATGGCAGCATGAGCACTAGAATGAAAGGGAAATCAATTTCCTTGATGGTTCTTAAAATCAAACATAGTGGTACTGGGTATATAAAGAATATTAGAGAAATTATATAGAGAAATTACAGTACTTTGGCTCTCTCAGTGATGGCAGCTTTTCTCTCTCTCTCTCTCTTTTTTATTATTTATTTATTTTTAATTGTTGCGATGCAGAAGTATGTAAGGATGAAGAATAAAAAATTAGGCACAAAACACTGCTGAACGGTCAAGTAACAGTTTCTGTACCTTTTCAGAGCCTGAAAGAAAAGCTGAAGTTGCACAAGTGAGCAGAGCAGGGACATTCCTGCTTTTAGTCCCAAATGTTTGGTTGCATAGAGGGAAGGAGTGCGGAGTGAGGAAAATAAATAAATAAAAGCCAGAGAAAAGTTGTCTTATTCTGGCTTTGTTTCTGTCCTTGGTTCTTTCACTGTGCTGAGCCCATGGTGGCTGCCTGTGTGTCCCCCACGGCATAGGGACTTACTCCACCAGATGAATCTACCCACCCTCATGCTTTTGCTGCAGCAGTTCTCCAGGTACTTTCAAGCTGCTGTGCACTCCTTGTCTTCCCCTGCTCTTAAATTCTGTCCTTTCCTTCTCCTACAACTTAATGTGCTTTCAGTGCCTCAGTAAAAACTCTGGGCACAGTTATGCTGCCTAATGTCAAGTCCTAATGATATACCAGACGTGGACTCCCCAAGGGTGCTGCGCTCAGGAGCGATATTGCGTGTGTGCTGTTAAGCTGTTAAAAGGGAAACAACTCAGAAACAGGTAGTGTTGGGTCTGGTGTCACATTTTTATGACAATGGTTTAAAAAAGGCCTTTCTCTGGGATAGCATTTACACCACTCCCCTCACTGGTACATCTCTACTCAGTTAATCTGGGCTGAAATATGAATAGTAATTTTCTTAGTACAGAACAGAGTGTACTTATAATTTTAATCTAGGCTATCACACAGTTTTTGTAATAATATCTTAATGCCTTAATGAGTGACAGGAGGGGAAAAAAATCCTTTTTTCCTTTTTGTGTTTTATTTTTTTTTTCCCTGCAAGGAAACTATATACCACTTAAATGTTCTGAGAGGAACACTTTGGAATATGTTTGGGTTCATTATAATTGCTTTCTGTTCAGGAATGCACATAACACAAAGGAAAGTGGGATTTGACACCTCCAAGATAAAAGTATCAGACTGCCTATAAAGCGTTGTTTGAGATTTAAGTGACATTGTGGAAAGGCTAGAATAACGGGGACACAGTGACTTTGAGCAGAAGGAGCATTGCTATCTTTGGTGTAAGCATCATCAGAGAATACCAAGGTCCTGCATGGTGCCCTTGGGGAAATCTCACAATAGGCTCTGTATTATCTCTGTTGTCTATCTTTTTTCATTCTTTTATGGCCTAAATAGCACGATGCTTGGAAGGCAGGGCCCTTTTAAACTATGCTGCTGTCCTCATTCCTCGTTCAGCCACACAGGAGCAAAGGTGTGAGCACAAGTGCTTAGGAAAGTCGAAAGGGTGCTGGCAGGGGATGGAGAAACTCCTGAGTGACATCTGCGGAAACAAAGATTCTTGTATATATACTCCTGTAGGGTCCTGCAAGGCATTGTGTCCAAACGGACTGTGATCCTCAGTCACTGTGTCCAGTGTTTCCTCCTAATCACAGGTAGCTCTTTTTTTGATCAAATCTGGCTAGTTTTGGTAGCCTCTCCTGGTGGAGTATCTGAGTTTGAAACAGGCTGTGTCATGAAAAGGTTCCCAGAGTTGGCCTGCCTGCACACCACTGCTCTTGCAGCTGTGGAGGAATCAACAACTGCTCTTTATTCCCAAACACGTTCAAGTTGAAGATGGTCACATGGTCTCAGGATGGCAATTCTCTCCCCTCCTCTCCTTCCTTCTGGCATCTTTTCCATCTTCTGCTTTTCTATTAGGCTATAAGAAAGTACCAAAAAGGTACTTGGGTTTCCAATGATGTTTCTGGAGTAAATATTTGTTCTTCACCCCCTATAGATGGTGGCCAGTGGGATTTTCTTATCAGCACACAGCTTTTAGGTAATGTGTTCCTCTTGTGGCTTACAAAAGCTATCTTAGAAACCCCAATACAGGAAACGTTAGTTTTTCCTTGTTTTGAAGTTGGTTGTTTAGCAAGAAGCTTCCTCATTTCAGAGTAGGTGTTTATTTATTAACTTTTTTCTTCAATATAAAATGATAAGTAAGGCAATTTGATGAAAAAGATGTTGGAAAGCATGGACAAACCGAGTTTTATTAAGGGAGTGTCTGAATCTCCTTTCCTTGGTGTCCTCAGATAGTGAATCTTATCTGGAAAATATGCATTAGTTTACAAACAAGTTATTGGATTCAGTACAAGGGTAACCAGGTAAGTTCTGTGGTCTGTTTCATATCAGTAGATCAAATGTCTCTCTATTAATCTGCAATGTGAAAAAAAACTTTTCATAATTATTTAAACATCTTGCATGAAAGAGGTATGTTTCCCACAAGCTGCCTATATTCTGTGCTTATAGTTTCTGGAAACAAATGTGGATGGACTTTGACAGTTCAAAAGCAATATACGGTGGTTCTGGGTGGTTTAGAGATGAATGTTACTGTCTTGAAAAGGGAAAATTCCACTTATGTAGCAATAGAAAAATGTTTTATTCTTGTAGTTTGTACGGATAGTGCGAGACTCTAATCTCTATGGAAACTTGTTTTTCTCTTCCACCTTACCAAAAGCATAAAAAAGACAACCAAACACACCAAAAGATGAGATAAATAGAACCTATTTCATAAAGCATTAACGTTATTGCACGCCATTCTGTGCTGGGATGCCCAGGTAGAGAAGTCCCAGTAAGGTCAGAGGACAAACTTGTGTTCAGCAGTTTCCCTCAAGATTATTCTAAGAAATAGATATCGCCTAATACTGAAGCCTGCTCCAGTCTGATAAGGCTTGTCTACATGCAGAAGGCAGCATGCTGCTAAGTGCACAAAGTGATGTCTTTACATGAACTCTCTGCATGACCAGTCTCAGGGTATACATACCACGTCTGCTTTCAAAGTGAAATAAGCCACTTCTCTAATTAAAAGGCTTCTGATGTACATTTTTATGGGAAGTGACTCATAGTAATTGGTATGTTGCTAATCTGCTAATCTGCCCTGACTCTCTCCTGTTGAGAATCTTTAAGTGTTTCAGTTTTAAGGTTTTTGGTCAGTTATTTCTACAAGTTGAGCAGATGGTGTCTCTGTACTGAGATGCAGAGAGCCCAAATGCTACAAGACCAGGGCTCTGAGCTCATTGGGGTGAGTATAGTATTTTCACTGAACATCTATCCTTATGTTGATGTCCATGTGTTTATTTGTATCATGGCAACACCTAAAAATCGAACCTGAGATTATGGCCTTATTGTGCTGACTGGTAAATTAACATCTGAGGTAATCTCAGAGAAAAGCAATAAATTGAGAAGGGAGAATTTGAGTCAGATTTGATTTATGAAGAAAAAAATAAAGGATTTTAATGTTCCTAACTCCTTTGAGCCAAAGAAAACTGTAAATGCTCTAGGTGTCCCTGCTTACACATCTTGAACCAGATGATCTCTGGAGGTCCCTTATAACCTTAACCATTCTATGTAAATACTTCAGAAGTTTAATAACAGCAACAAAAAAAGAAAACAGAGTATTTTTCTTAAAGTTAGGCTGTTAGCTTAGGAGACCTCATGTTAAGTCCATGATATATGTCCCTGGGCAAGTCATTTATGCTTAGATCCTAGCAAATTCCTAAAGGCGCCCAGCTGTTACTTCTTTGTCTATATAATTATTGTTAGTCAGCTGAGATTGCAAATTACCTAATTAGACAATTAGCTTGCTAAATACCTTTGCAGATCTGAATCTTGGCATCTGCCTGCCTCAGCTGTGTCTGTAAATGGATATAAAACATACACTGTATGTAGGGGCACAAGAATGATGGATTTATAGGGACATTTAGAAATGGTGATAATGGGAGCTATGGAAGTATGCTGAATAGATGTAAAAGAAAATAAATCCTACCTTGTTTACATTTTACTTGTCTTTAGATGGTCAGCTAAGTCCCTCTGTATTCAGTACAGAGAGATAAGTTGTTCTTAAAGGCAGTGCATCCTACTTGGAGACAGCTATCTAAGGCAGGGGATGAATTCCCCCCAGCAATGTCCATCTCTTCCACCTTGGAGGGAACCAAGATTGTATTTTAGATAGCTAGAGCTAGGCAAAATGAATGCCTGATTTTAAGGAGGGGGTAAGCTTCTAGTGAGAGGGTCTTCTGAAATGATCTCTCAAAGAATTGTAGAAATCACCTCAAAGAAGTTGTGTTTTGCTCCTATTATTCTTTATTAGAAGTTCAAGAAGTCCTTTGTGAAAAAATTAGCAATGTGATAGGCACACCTCCAAAGTCTGTTACACAGCCCTTTCTGCAGACCAGCAACATCCCACAAAATTCCACAGTGCAAGTACTAATAAGAAATACTGTATCGATTAAGACCTGTGTGTTCCAAGTTGCATAATACTATATTTGGAAATCTAGGCCTTCGTAATTCAATGTGAGCTGAGCCTTTTTGGAAATCTGTTTCTAATATCTTTAGCAATATGGTCTCATGCTAGCTGGAGCAATGTGTCACCTCTAGTTTGTAGCTACCTACTTAATGATTTTCACGGAAATTACAATTATGGAAGTTGTGAGATTTTTTTTTTTTTAATAGGAAAATGAAAATTATACATGAAGATACTACAAAAATGCAGGGAAATTCCACTAGAGTGGCTGGAGGTCTACATGCAAAGCAGGTGTAGCATGGTGGGGCTCTGAAGGAAGGTTGAGCAATAAAGACTAGTGAGGGAGGCTGAGATGACCCATCTGAGGCCCCTGCTAACCCATGCAATTGCACAAGTTTGCATTTCAAAGAAAGATGAGCTTAATTAGTTTACCCTCCTGTAGGCGTGACTTAGGATAGAGTCCTCCCTTGTATTATTACATTAGTTACCCTGTGGGACAGCAATCTCTTTGTGACTAGTTTGCTCTTTTTGCTTTCCACTCTTCAAAGAAAAAAGCTTACTTTCATGCTTTGTCCCTGTTGTTCTGGAAGGTCCCACCTCCAGCCCTGACAGAGTTCATCTTCACACAGCTGGATGCCCATTTTCCTCACAACTGCTTGTCACTTGTCTACTTTGCTGGCTCTGCAGGGAAGGAAGAGTGAGCGAGTGAGTCGGTAGTATTCAGGCTCAACTGCTGGCTCAACAACTACTGAAGAAGCAGGGTCAAGTGAGCGACCAGGCACTGTGGTAATACGGATCTCATGTCAGAGAGACTCTGAATACTTATGATATCAGGATAAATGTATGATAAAGCATGTTAAACGATGCTAAATTCAGAGCAGCAAAATAAGTTTTCAATGAATTTTATTTTACTGCTTTTTACTGACTTGAAGACATATTGCTTCAGGTACTCTATCACAGGAAATCAGAGATGAGTTGTCCTAAGTTTAGAGGATGATTTAGGCTTCGCAGAAGGGATCCAAAAGCTGCAGGGGCCTTTGCCAAGTGTGGAGCTCTCCTGACTCACATCCTCTTAAGTAAAGGAAGGATATGATTTAGGAGTCTCGCATACAAGAGGAGACTTTATCTTGCAAGGCTATGAATTTAGGAGCCCACTGCAAGTGTCTCTAGCCATCTCCAATGGCTAGAGACACTCCAATCTTGATCTGGCTGGTGAGCTGGATGGGAGATAAGCCAATCTTTAGTTTCCCAAAGACATGAACTAATTGTTACATTACTATGTGCTGGAAGCGCTCAAGGTAGTTCCCGCTGCCAGTTTCTACCAACACCAGATTATTCCTGGGCTCTATAAACAGTTAAGAGCTCTAATCCTTTCTATGACTCTAACTCCATGAATTCACACCATATGTTCCTACTTCAGAGGCACTGAATCACCCTCTTTAGGTAACTACAGATGCCCAATGCGGGCAGTGAAAGGCAATTCTAAGAGCCCTGTGCTTGAGACACAAGAAGGATGATTCTATGCATAAGCGTTCACAGGGTAAAACCCCGTTCATCTACACCTCACAGCAGGTGGTTGTAAAACACAATATGGAGAACAGAGAGCGATCAGAGAACAGTGGTGGGAACACAAGGCTGCCTATATATAGCAAAATATCTGCTCTGCTCTGCCTGTTACTTATCCTATTCATAACTCTGTCATTTTCTGCTCCCTCTGACTGTTTTATCCATCCTGTGTCATTCATTAAATACTTAAATTATTAAATGCTGGGAGGTGGGCCTCTCCCATCCCTCTTCATGGTGTGTGGAGCACTGTAGGGCCTTGCCCTTGGCTGGGGCTTCTAGGCACTATACCAGTATAAATAATTCACACAGTTAGATCAGCAGTGTAACATCCGTCAGTAAATCATACACAGACCTAAACAGTCTTTGGTATTGAATTGCTCTACTGTCTAATGTAGGTTCATGTAATAACTTGCTGTAGGTTTCCGAGTTAAAACCAGAAGATAGCACACTCAAAGCCTTATATCTCTGTGCTGTCTGCAGGGGACTTGGGGGAAGTCTATAATTACTAAAATTTGGAAGTCTGCCAAAGATGATTTACAGGTACGGGGAAGAATTCATCATTTGTGACACTTGAGACTTTATCATATTTATTTTGGATGTTTTCCAAGATTAATAGTAAAACATAATTTTTAAAATGAAGCAATCGGACTACATTAGTGTTTTCTATGTCTTTGCAGCTCTTGCCCAGGTGTTGCACGAGCTTCCTCTTTCCTAAGACAGTATAGCCTGTTCATGTTGCACCAGGTAGAATCAAGTCAAGGGAAACAGCTTATCTCAGTGATATAGACAGCTTTTGAGGTGTGCAAGGGTAATGCATAACAGGAGTAGATGTTATTATTAGAATTTGCATTGCACTTATTGTTGTAAGGCTCATCTGGGCTCAGAGCCCTACTAGGCTATATGAGTTAAAGCTTTTCAGGGAAAAAAATCAACTATATTAGAAAACGAACAAAAAGAATGAAGCATCGTTGTCAGTCACCTTTGAGTTAGAATGGCTTTAACTTTCACAGCTGTAAATAGTTGCTGCTTGAAGCTGATTTGATGGGGTTGCTTGGTTCCTTAGTGGTGTTTTGAAAGACTGAAAATGCTCTTGATGAACTCTTTCATGTTATAGAGGATTATTTCACTGTAACAGCAAAGTTTGAACCTACAGCACTTATTCTCAGGCAATTGTTGAAGGAAAATTGATTCCAGTATCCCTTCCAGGCCCTGATCCACTTTCACTAGAAAGACCCTCTTGTACAAGTACAGAATCACAGAATGGCTCAGTTTGGAAGGGCCTCCTGGAGATCATCTAGTCCAACTGCCCTGCTTAACCAGGTTCACCTGGAGAATGTTGCCCAGGAATATACCCATATGACTTCTGAATTTCTTTATGGAAGGAGACTCCATAACCTCCTCTGATAACATTTTCCAGTGCTCTGTTCTCCTCACAGTAAAGTTCTTTTTTTTTTTTTTTTTTCTTTTTTTTTTTTTTTTTTTTTTCCCTTGTGTTCAGATAAAACTTCCTGTGTTTCAGTTTGTGCTTGTTGCTTCTCATCCTATCCGGCCCCATCCTGTTTACACCTTCTCTTCAGATACTTATGCACACTGATAAGATTTTCCCCTCTCAGTCTTCCCCTCTCCAGGCTGAAAGGGCCCAGTTCTGTCAGCCTTTCCTCATATGAGAGGTGTTCCAGTCTCTTAATCATCTTTGCTGGAGTTGCTCTGGTAATTCTGTGCCTCTCCTGTACTGGGGAGCCCAGAACTGGATGCAGTACTCCAGAGGTGGCCTCACCATCTCTGAGTAGAGGGAAAGGATCCCTTCTCTTGACTAGCTGGCAATGTTCTTCCTAATGCAACCCAGGATAACACTGGCCGCCTTAATCAGAAGGGCATAGCAGTGGGTAATGGTCAACTGCTTGTTCACCAGGACCCTCCATATCCTTCTCCATAGAGCTGTTTGTTCAGTGCCTGCCCTGTACTGGTATGTTCCTACTGGGCAAATCTAGTTGTTAGAGAACTGTGTCCATTTGGGAACCTTGTTTGAGGGTTCCAAATGGAAAGTCTGAGTATCCAACTTAAGCTGGTCACATAGATCCTCTGTTTAATCAATAGTTAGGGTGATACCTCAGGACAGGCTCCTATCCAAGAATCTAAAGCTGCTGAGACAAATCAGACCCTGAAATGCCTTTCTCTCTCTAATGACTTTAAATGGAAACTAAAAGAATTGACACCTCATTTTTAGATGACTAAATTTAGGAAGGGAGAATCATAGCTTTAAAATCACAGTATTCCTTTAATTCCCTCTCAACTACATTTCCCCACTAGGAGTACATTGGGGGTATTGATGGCAAGATGAGCTTGGAAATCAGCATCTCTGACAGCAAATCATAGTCCAAAATATTTACTGTTCACTTAGGTTTCAGTGCTCGGAGGCAGTGAGCTCGGGTGAACCTCTTAATTGGCAACACAGGAGCCTGCTTCAGTGCCAGAAGGTTCAGCCAAATAACCTCTGCAGCAGAGTTTTTTTCCTGCTCCTTCATCTTTGGAGAAACATGCTATTGCAGCTTGGAGCACAGTTAGTGTCTTCAGTCTGCTGCTGAACTGGGGCAGGTTTCCACACTTCTGGCCATTGGCTGCTGGAGCTGATATTCCCCACTGATCACTGTCAGAGCTGCAGGAGCGTGTGGTATTTCAGTCTAGGAAAACCACATAGGGTTTGATTTAGGAAGATCATTGCCACAACTGTTGAGCATCTGGGTAGCTCTTTGTTGAAGGGAGTACAACAGCTTGCTGCGTGCTTTTATGTCACATCACAAATGCCGTTAATGAGTAAAGCAAAGACAATCTGATTAAGGAGACCAGAGTGGTTGCCTTTACTTCAAAGAGTTGGACAGGGCCTTTTAAGTTCATAACTGTGTCTGCAGACACAACATACACAAACAGGAAACTGGAGAAAAACCTCTTTATTTTTCTGCTTTCTGTAACACCTGTGTTAGCTTTTTATAGTTTCTCTCCAGCTCCATGGTGTCTTTTCCCTGGAGTGGAGCTGGGAGAGGGAGACTTCTCCGCAGCACTGCGTCATTCTGCATCAGGACAAACTTTGCCAAGGGCTGGGGAGGTGAGAACCCAGCAACAAAGGAAACACATTTCAGCATTTTAACATGTAAATAAGAGATACTAGACTCTCCAATGTCTGGAGTGCCCTTGTTTTGATTCTATTTTTGCTAGCTTTTGGGAGGTCCAGCAGCCTGGGAAGTGTGGGTGCTGAGTACAATGGCAATCAGGCTTTCTGCATCAGAGAAATCCATAGCTTCTGATTCCAAACCTTCTCCACACTAGAAATGTTACATCAGTTCTCTGGAAGAATTTATAAATGGATGCAGGGACTCAGAATCCCTCATTTCCATAGCTGCAAATAACAAGAAAAGAGAGTTTCTATCTGTGCTCTCAAGAAGACGTAGGCAAATAACACAGAGCAGCGAGAGAAGAGGTAAGCAGCAGCGTGGTCTCCTTTCATATCATTCACATTCACCCTTTGGGAAAAGAATTCCCAGAAGAAGAGTAGGCTCAAAATTGAAAAGAAACATCCCCAAGGCTTTTGGAATGGCAAAAGGAAGAGAATCTGGAGAAGCTCCCCTCTCGTGAACTGCTAAAAGAAAACAAACAGCTGGATGGCAGAAGGAGTATGCTTTGCCATTAAATATTTTCTGAAACTTTCTTCCAAAAACCATGCTATTATTTGTTTTAGTTTTTCCTTCTCACAAATTTGATTTAAAAAAAAAAAAAAGCATTATGTCTTTTGGACATGAAAGGAGCATACTAATGGTAAGAGTGATCAGTGTTAATCCCTTTTCCTGAGCATATGTCTGAAGAGAGCAAGGCGTTCATCACTCTTTTGTAGCTCTAACAACTGAAAAGGTTAATGTCTATTTCCATTTGCCTTTGGTCACTGGGATCCTTCCATCCTCAGTCCTGCAATTCTGTTACCAACAAGTATTGCAGCATTGTACTTAAGTTTCTTAAATGAATTCAGGCAAAGCTGACTGAAACAGAGGGTGATTCCACAAGCAGATCTTCTGGCATAAGGGAAAAGGTGGTGACATGTGGTATAAGGGCTGTGACAAGTACCGGAGGTCAGTGCTGCCCCTCCAAGTGTTCGACTGTAGTCACAGTGCTGCCCGTACGATTTCTGTCTCCACTGTTTCTTTTTTTGGGAGCCCGTATCTCATGGAAGCCGAACAAAAGATGTCTGTGGAGAAGTAGGTCAAGTTCTGTTCTAAAAGTATATCCCACGAGCAGGATGTTGTAGGACACTTGTAAGCATTGTGGTAAATATCAACTGCTTGCTGTTATTTGAGGACTGGTGAAACTTCAAAGATTTTCACTCAGATTTTCAAAGAATTTCACTTAGAGTTTAGCTATCCACTCCCTAACAAAACTTACCAACTAATTTGATTTTTCTTTTCTACGTGATGGTCACATTGACCTGATTCTGGCATCTAAATTCACTTTATTTATTTATTTATTGCAGGGTTTCAGATCATCACATTCTTTCCACTGAAACTACACAGTAAAAGACATTTTTTTTTTTAAATGCCAAAATATGGTGTGGTACTTTTCTGTCCTTTTCTCTGATTAGCTATCTTGCTCCACTAATCACTCTAAGGGCCTATTTTCCTCGTGGGAGCAGGGACTCTCAGGCAGACCACACGAGACAGATGGGTTGCATCTGTATTTATAAGTTAATACAGGCCAAAGCGCAGAAGTGGAGTGCAATAACCCATAATGTTTGCTAATATACTTGTTGGCCTGTTTTTGGCCCTTGCCAACTGGTACTTTCCCAATAAGTGCCCTAGCAGAAGTTGAGGGGATGCAAAGGGTTCCCAGAGGACAGTATGGATGAGGCCAAGCTTTCTTTGAAGGGAAAGAGTTTAGGTGTACGGACATGAGCTGTGCCAGACTGCTCTGCATCAGGACCTGCAAATAGCATCTGGTACATTTTAGTTATTGATAGATACAGACTTATCTTTAGAGATCTAGAGATTCAAGTCAGGACTGGATTGGGGTGACTGCACCACATTCCTGTGCACACATGCTTCTCCTCCTCTCACCTTTTGTTTATTTTGTCTTTTTAGATATGAGCTCATCAGAAGAGGTATTGACACTTACTTATTTGTAGAATATTTAACCCTGTTCTCCATAGAATTTCAGTGCAAATAAAGGCAGCTCAATCTGGACTTCACTGTTTAGAGCTTAGAGTGAGTTTCCTGACTATAACTGTACCATAAAGGAAAGAATAAAGAGTAGCTACTTAAAAACAGCAAAACCTTTTTCATTTCAGCTTTGGCTATTTTACTTGCAGGCTTATGTCAGACCCCTAAGGCTGAAAGTATTTCTTTTCTTGTCTTGGCATGAGCAGCACATGGAATATTTAAGAGGGGAAAAAAAGTCCATATGACGCAGCCCAGAATGATGCAGCCTCGCCTGTTTTTCTTGATCTGAAGCACTTTATTAGCTGGAGCACAATATGGCCTGGATGTCACGGTTTCCATCCCATTTTTGGACGCTGCACATCAAACCGGTGCAGAAGCAATCATTTCCTCATGAGCTAGGGGTGTTTGCTTGAGTCCTTTGCTGTATAACACTGTCTTGGTGACACTTTGCTTCAGCCTCTTCTCCTCTGCAAACACCCCAAAAATCACTTTGGCTCGCAGGGAACAAAGCTCCACGATGGTAATGAGAAACAGCGAGTAAACTGTTCATGTCTTGCACGATCTGCCTTGAACTCTGCTGAAGGGGCCTTATCTGGCAAGGTCAGGACTGTGATGAAGTATAACTTTGGATGGAGAATCTGCTTGAGAGATAGTGTAACCCACTGAGTGATAAGTGCTGACAGACTGGCACCCTGATGTTTGAAGTGCTTTCCCTTGCGGCAGAAGCATGTCTGTGATCCTGCCGTGTTATGGCCAGGCTCTGTCTGTTTTGAAAGCCTATACTTTTTTGACATGGAAACTCAAAAAGATTCAAGCTGAATGTACTTAGCAGAACGCTGAATTTTGGGCCATGGTTTAAGAAGATAAATTTCAAGGATTCTATATGGCCTTTCTAAAAGGCATTTGTAACAATAATCATAAACATATGTCAGTCCATTTACATTATTATTATTATATGTTTACTTTAGTGTTTTTCAAGTACTTTACCATTAAGTTATTGTGTGTAGTGCAATAGTTCATAGAGGATAAAAAAACATAAAGTTATGGTTTGGAAAGAGGGATAAAACAATAACACTGGGGAAGTTCAATCTCCTAGCGCTTAATGAATTGGGAGCATTTTTCAATATGTCCAGGCAGACTTCCTTGCAGTTCCTCTTCTTCCCTCTTTCTTCCCCATGGGTTAGCTTCTGAGTGCTCTCACCATGGCCACACAGGGAGAGAAACCGAAATATGTGACTGAGATCCACAATGGGAGGCTGAAGATTAAGTGAAATGTCCTGGGACCTCCAGGAGAGAACATCCCAAAACTCAAAGACAGAAATGGTATTATCAGAAGCCAGGCATGGATGGTTTGGCTAACCTGGGGTCTTAAGAAATAGCAAAGATATATTTTTCAGTTCCTTGAATCAGTTTACTTCAGTTATATTCAAGATACACACACACACACATATATATCTATAACTTCTGTAAATAAAATGAAAAGCTTGAGAGAAAAGGTAAAAAAAAAATCTTTCTTTCCTTTAGTTGCTAAACAAGTTCCCTATCTTGTTTCCCTTATCACTAGAATAATAATATTATATCACATCTTTGCAAGATTTCAGTAACTGGCATGACAGTTCTATCATTAGTCCTATTTTTTCAACAACAAGTGATCAGGACTTCTGATTTGGAACACAGAATCATATGTTCTTTTATAATAGATAGCATGAGTATGACCCTTAATAATATACAAGGCTAATCAGACCTGTGCTTCACTAATTGAGTGCAGAGGGTATGTCTGCAGAGATAAAAAAGGAAAATACTGTTCTTATTTTGATTAATAAAAATGAAGCACTAACAGACATTTAGATATGTTAATTTTCAGAGATTTGCAGCCATCCTCCCCTCAGTGGGAAGCAATGACAAATCCCTTGCAAGTGCTTGCATTATCAGGCTCCCAAAGGATAGTTGTCTGCACTTTCATTCCTTCCCACTCTCTAATGTATATGTACTGGGCTGCATTTTTTAAGCATGCAATCAGAAAGCATGTATTCCTCAGGACCTCTGGGTCATTACTACATAGGGTGGACACTGAATGAGATAAACACAGAGGAAGAAATGTGTTTTTTTATTATTTTTAAAAGAGCTCAGTAAGACCTAAAAGCCTATTTTTTTTCTCTCTCTCTGCTGCACAGATTTGCCAGGAAGAGGCAAGATCACATTGTTTGCCATTACATTCCAGTTAGAGTTCTGTCATTCATAACTTTCTAGTTCTTGACTTTGTAATCTTCGTTTAATATATCATGGAATCCATTTTGTGTAGCAGGACATTTTATTTTATTTCTTCTCAAGTGAGAATACTATCCCAGTACTGGCACATGCACCCAATATAGCTAATACGTTTTTCCTTTTTTAGTAATGACATAACAGCCTGTTACTGCTACCATCTGAGCGATTCATTCCTTTACCTCCTGCAGTAGAGGGCCATGCTTAGACATGTCAGGATTTTATAATGTTTCAGCACATGTTCCACAATGAAGTGAATAATGTATGGAGTAACTGCACATAAATCTTGAACTGGAGAAATGGAAGCAATTGTTATCATTTTGTATTTGTTACTCTTGGAAGGTTTTATTTGGGCTGGTATGGTCAAAAAGAGAAAAAAGTAAAGTCTTAGAGATTTTTTTTTTCACCCCATGCAACATGTAATACCAAACAGGAATCAGCAGGACTAAGCAACTCAATTATGAAGTTCATGTGATTCATTTTTTTGGTGGTTCCTGTTTTACTTCATTGGCTTTATACATAGTGTTAAGTAAGAAGGCTGCCAATTTGCCAGTTGGAAAGCCTGATATTTCTCAGGTACCTAAATTGAAATGAGGGAAAATGACTCCAGAGACCTCAAAAACTATTTTTACAGTCGTTTTTTTAAGTTCTACTTTCATTCAAATGGTCTGAATAAGCATCTCTTCTAAAGACTCTAAAGAATGCAAAATAGGATTTAAGAAGATGAAGTTAATATTTGTGTGCTAATGATCACAAGTTTCAGCAGTATTGTAGAACTGCGACCCTTTCCTAACAAATTGGTGCAGGTTCATTGAAGTCAGTGGACACGTACCAGTATCCCCTAGTGTTTACTCTCTGCATTATGCTGATACAGCTCTAGTGAATATTTGTTTCTTTATTATAAATCTCTGCATCTTTAATAAATTGTCAGGGTTGTCAGCACATTCACTGAAGAAAAAGCTAATTACTGTGAAAATAATGAAGAAAGAAAATGAGAATTAATAAACACATAATCACTGCAAACTGTAAGCCTCTCTAAGGCATTGATCATCATCATTTGATGATGAACCTTTATGTTACTATGCTTAGAAATTACATGCTTTCTAGAAACTTGAATGACTTTGAAGGAACTGAACATGGAAAAGAGTGTTATGTCTATTCATAAGTAGTTCTATTCTTATCAATGTATACATTAGATCTAAGTAGGAATGTATCTTTTTAGAAAATGAAACAAAAAATAACATCCACCCTTAGTGTCAAGTGGGAATTTTAGAAGAGAGGAATTCTTGAGTTATATTTTTCTAAGTTAAATTCAACTCAAAACTTGCATGCTTACTTCTGTAACACATTTCTGCAAGAGAATCGATTTGCCAGATGGAGTCTTCTCATAACACGAGTCAGCTATATGCCTTTCCAGAGACCAGTTCACCTTTGTGAAAACAGAATTAGGCTGTCAGTATGCAGTAGTTTAAAATAAGCTCCATACTTCACCGATGTGGTGGGTAAGATCACGACTTAGTGGTTTACAGATCTACACAGGATTTTAAAAGGAATTCATAGGGATTCCTTTGGGGCTTGACCTCATTGACAGTGTTATTGACATAACTCATTTTCTTCACTGTTAAATAATTGAAATCCATTGCTGCATTATTAAATAGCCTCAATGAGCTGCAGCTTCTTTCAACTTTTTTTTTTTTTTTTAATTAAAGAATCACATTTTCCTTTTGGGTGAATTTTGTGAGAACTGTTTTGATCTTTACAGAAATGATGAAAAAGTATTTGGTATATCATGTAGGATTAAATGATGTTTTAAAGTGAAGATTATGGATTTTTCGGGTGGGAAAGTGAAAACGAAAAAAAAAAAGAAAAAAATATAGGAATAGTTTTGTTTTTCCTTAAGAAGATTTTGTGATTGTTGATACAATTGTGATAAGCTTTACCAGAACTGAGTTAAAGTAATCTTCAATGCAGAAAAGGTGATTTGTTGTGCACTGTGACTCTTAATTTATCCAGTTGATGACAGACTGCTCATGTTTGTATATTCTACTGAGTGCTTCTGCATAATTACTAACCATATTATGAACATTATTTTGCATTAGGCTTTGTACTTCTGCAATTAATCATTACTTTGCTGATTTCTTCCTATTTTTTTAATCTGCTTACACCATAGGGGAATCTTGGCCCTGCATAACAAAAAGTACGCTTCAGATTATATTGGCTTCGTGTATTGAATACGTGCTCAGAGATATGTCCCAAAATCTATCTTGTTTCACAGCGATAGTTTATAATAAAACTTTTAGTTCCCTGGAGGGTCCTTGCTTTGGCTTTCTAGGAGTGAAAAATGCAACATGATAGATCTGTCTTTGTTTTTTTCACCTCAGATGAATGGAACAAATGTTCCAGATTTGCCTAAATTATAGTCAACATGGAATCTTTAGAAATTAAACAAGAAAAATGTTGTTTGTTTATTTAGAGGAATTCTGTCAGTATTTGGAAGTACCACAAATGCAAGAACAAATGGTTATTTAATTATTTTAAGGCTCTAGTATTGTATTTATTGGCTTATTGTTTGTGCTAAATTGAGCTGTTGTCATGACGTTAGTCTTCTTAATACAACACACAAATATGAAGTTAATATCCTGAGAATTTTTTAAAAAGATGCTGCCTTTTCAGATGTTGTCTCTCAGAACAGGCTCTGTTGTAAGAATTGTGTTAGATAATCTTTTGTCTGGGTAGCTATTGTTCCTATGGTCAGTTCACACAGGGTAATCACCTCAGCCTTTTTTCACTTCCAGCTCTATTAAACCTATTTTACCATGTCTGAAGCATTCTTCCCTCTTTGCTAGGTTCTTCAGTTTCTTTTCACAAAGATGTTCTGCAGCCGCCCAGCTGTGGCACTGTGTAAACACTCAATGGAGTTGTTAAACACATAGGTCAAGATCTCCAGTTTGGCTGACAAACCAAACGAACTTGGTTTTCCAGTGAAGAGATACTGGTTCAATAGCCCACTAACAACCAAGTTCAACCTTGCTGCTGAGAGCAAGCTACTAACTGAGAGGCAGCATTGCATTTTGGTCTGCCTCAGAGACTATCAGGTTTTGTTTTTAATGCCCCAGGTAGTGAAATCAAAGCATGAGGGCTTACAGGCAGTTTACCCTCTGTAATCACGGATTGGAGATGACTGAGCTAGAAGATACACTTAGGGTCTGGGCTAGTCTGATGTATGGGACCCGAGGGAAGAGGTTGCATCCATCTTTAGAAGCTGTTATTTCCTCCAACTTGGATACTGGACTGGGCCAAACACAACTGAATATATCCTCTAGTTCCTTGCTTGCACCATGACTTTAACAGATTAGAACAGGCTACTGAGAATGACCAAGGTACTTTTAATAATTTGTGTGTCTGTCTGTCTCTGGGTGTACCAAAGTGTCATAACTACTTGCCTTGCAACAATAGCCTTCTAAATTAAACCTTATTTTAAAAGTAGGTACTTAAAATTAACCTAAATGATCTGAGTCTACTGTGATTGATTCAGATGATAGTCCACTTGAACATGGCAATCTACCAAGGAGTGGATATGTGTGCTTCTGTTCAACTTCTGCTATTCAAATAGTGATTCTTCTTTCTTTTTTCCTTCATTTTTTTTTCCCTTTAGATGTGCCTCCATTTTTGAAGGCAAGGCTAATGAAAGACAGGCCATTCCATCTACACTTTTATTCTCAAGATCGCCTGGACCTAGGCTTTCTCTGTCCTGCTTGACTCAGATACTAAGGGAGTGGTGGTGGCCAACTAGGGGCATGATTTTAGGGTCAGGCACTGGCCTCTGTTTTGCCTAGTGAGGCCAATTTGCTCAGGAGATTTTGCTCATTTCTTTTTTATATAGACTTTCATATTCCTACACTATTTTTCCACTCAGTTGTGGAGATCTCTCACTGTGCCTCCTGCCCCCAGAGTTAAGCAATTGCTGTTGTGCTCTGGGTTGAACTCTGCACGACCAGTTGGAGGGATTTCTCAACCGAGGCATCCTGCTGTACCGCACCAGGGCCTGAGACCAATTAGCCTGAGAGCACAATCCAAGACACATGTATTTGGTTCAGCTAATGCTGTTTGTTTGTTGGGTGATGATATTTTTCTAACTTTGCACTTCACTCGTGACATGACTGACACTTCTGTAAGGGCTGGTGATGTGTCTCTAGGTATGTCATTATTATTTTAGTGTTTATTTTCCTGATTTTTTCAAATATACATCAGCTATAGCAGTGCACATTAGATGACTCTTGTATGAATTGCGAGAATATCCAGAGACTTATAAATTAAATTAAACAAATATGGCCACTAGGTTTTCAAAACAATATGGCATTACCATGACAAAATAAATCATTTTGACTTTCTTAGTCCTTAGTGGACAAGGATGGAATAGGTCTCATTTTTCCATGTAATGCTATATTTCTACATTGTGACTATTATTGTTGGATTACTCTTGGGCTTTAAATATGCATATTTCAAAGTAATATATCGAAATATGAATATTTAAACAGTTCTGATCAACTTCACAATGTACATTATTAACTCATCCACAAAAGGCATTTTCATATTTGCTTTGATCCCCTTTGATCTCAGGCAGATAACAACCAGCTTTCAGTAGTCTTTCTTTATAATGTTTCTGTTACAGTGTTCCCATGCCTAGAACTAAATCGGCTTCATTGAAGATATTCAGTGGCCCAAATGACAGAACTTGAATTCTGCATTTGTTGGATCTCTCATCCTGGCTTTTCTTTTGGCTTGTTTTCAGATTAATATTGTAAAAGTAGATAAGCTTAAAAAAAAATATATATATTTCAGTGTGTATAACCCAATAAAATTGCTATGCAGCATCAAAAGAATAAATCTCTGTGTTTAGCAGTGGCCTAAGAAGAATGCCTTTTTAAAAGCCTTGCCTTGCAGAGATTTATGTTCCTGTGGGAATGTAAGTAATACCAAGGGCAGCAGCTTCTGAATGCAGCTGCAGTTATCATTAAAAGTGATAAGTATTTGAAGGAATTTTGATATTTCAACCATGCTTAGATATCAAAGGTCTCATGTGTGAAATACAAAATTATGCCATGTAAAATATAGCTGACCCTTGATTGGTATTTACTGCCTTTTAAAAAAAAAAATCTTCAAATTGCATGCTCATTTAATGTTTAAGAAATAAATTGCAATAAGATATAAGCTCATATTCAGTTTCTGTAAATTGTGATTATTCCCCACAGCCAAGATACTGTATATACACACTGTGTGTACCTACATCTGAGCATGTATTCCTTCTCTGTGAGTCTCGTCCCATTTGAGTCTATCTTACCTTTCCTTAGTCTATTATTATAGTTACAACCACCTTACAGGACACTGTAAAGCTGTTTCTGCACTGGTAGCTACAAATGTGCAGACACACTGAAATACAGGAAATGGGTAAGCTCTGTGATTCTGGAATTCACCTACCACAAAGCAATATGGTGTAGATCCTATCAGTATTTAACATCTTTTTCCAAATAACATGAAAATACAAAAAAAAAAAAGGATTTTTGTATATAATCTTAGTGTACAAAATTGCCTAGTAGGCTGATGTATTGCTTTATGCTTTCACTGATGTGAGGGAGAAATTAAATGGCAGTCACACACTGAGGAAGCTGCTCAACAGTTTATTCAGGATGAACCAAAACAGCGAAAGCTGCATCCTATGCACATGATGAAATTTTAAGATGCAGTCGAAAGTGCTCTGACATGACACTAACAGGTTCCATGCTTGTTGAATAGTTGAAATCCCTATTCATCTATTAGTTTTTTTTTTTTTTTTTTATAACTGAAGCCATACTTCAAATACTGATCTCAAAAGCTCACCCTCCAGTTACAGAAGAGGCAGTGGTGTAGGAATGGAGGCAGGTTGAGAAGCATCTCTTCTGCCCTGCAGTTCTCCTAAAGCTAAAGCTCTCTAAAACCACCTATCAGTGTCTTCTGTTAATCCAAGCTTACACACAGCTAAGCTCCTCACAATCCTGGTCCCCACAACTAAGTAAATTTTCTCCACACCCTTTTTCAGAAAATCTAGTTTATTAGTCAGGAAAACTGCTTTCTTTTCATCTTCGCTGCTGAAACAGTGTTCAGTGCAAACTGCAGCAGTCCTTCTGCCTCTCTGCTATCTGCAAAGCAGGACAAGCTAGACTCTGAATCCCAACTGCTAAATTCCAGTCTTAACTTTTTCTGAAATGCTTCACTGTGTGGAAGCACTGTTTTGACTGTGTGCCTTTGGTAGGAGTTTTCTTAGAATTGAAAATTAAATAATAAAAAAGTGGGAGTGAGATACTTTTTTTTCTGTCATCACAAATAGCTTTACAAAAATTATCTGTTTACCTTCTTGTAAGTTATAACTGTTGCTATACCTAGATTTAATGATTTTTTTAAATCATTCAACTCAATGACCTTATCAAGGAATCTGCCATCTGACTATTATCCACCTGAGAAACAGTGCGACTTGTGTTGTGCTGCTTTTATTAACACTTCCTTTCCTTATTAAGTTTCTTTTTTTTTTCTTTTTTTTCTTTTTTTTTTTCTTTTTCTTTTTTTCTTTTTTTTGCTTTTGTGTAAAGTCAGAATGGATTCAGATACTGGAGAAGCTTTGGAGGTAGTTTTCAATTTTTTTTTTTACCAGTCTCTAATAATTTGTGGATCAAGATTTGGGCACTCTGACCTTGAACATGCTTTTATTTTTTAAATCATTTAATATTTGGGAATCAGAAAATCATATTGCAAGGAATAAAATGTAGAAATTCGGTATATAGGCACATAAAAAGAATGCAAGTATATGAATACACACACATATCTGTGCATACGTATATACACACGTATACATACAATTAAGTATTATAATCGGTTAACAAGTAATCACACATCAACAGAAGTACTACAATTGTCTGTCCATGCTTGCCAGATTTAAAGGGAAACATCATTGTTCTCCAGGAACTACTCATTAAATGAAGAACTATGCTGCTGAGAAGTATCTGCTGTCCTTTCATTATTGTCTGTTTTAACGAGAAAGTTACTCTGCATAAGAGTCATTTTAATTATGTGTTTTACTGTATGTATGTTTTGGATAATTTTCAACTGCTCAGACAGACTATAGACAAACACATACATATGTGTGAACACAACATTTTCCCTACTATAATTAGGTATTTTTGGCACTTTGCAATAGCAGGATGAAAGCCAAATTGTAGCTACCTTTGGAAAAATCTTAAAAATAGCTGTAATTGAAAAAGGAGCTGCAACTTTTATGTTTAACTTAATGAGTTTTTTTTAAGTGTAATTTTTTCCATCACCTTTTTAACATTAATTTTTGATGAAAAAAGTCATAGAACTTTTAAAAATATGAATTTTTTTCAAAGCACTCTTAAGTGCAAGACAATAGCAGCACTGTCATTTTGTTGCTGAGATCCTGTATAAATAATAGCTGACTTGAAATTTGACATTTTGATAGATATCTAAGTAATTAATTAACATTTAAGTATAAATAAGTACGTGTAACTCATCTGATTCTCTTAGAATAGTTATACTTTTTGATAGTTAAAACTCTTTCTTTTTTAGTATGAAAAGAGAGGAAGTATTTTTCAAATGGGATTATTATAGTATTTTCACGATAGAAAGCACATTTGGATGTTTAATATTCTGCATGATTCACTGTATGAGGTATTGCTAAAGAAAGCTATATTCTGACAGGCTTTAAATTAATGTCAGTGCAGTATAACATATAAGCAAGAAGTATGTAAAGCACAATTGTTCTTTAGTATTTATGTTTGTCTAACAGACCACTATAACATAACAAACTCAAATTAGGAATCCCTTTCATGAGCTGTAAATTTTAAGTTTTGACCTACTGACTTGATGAGAGTAAAAAATTCTTCAGTGGGAGTAAGAGTTTCATTATGTCTTAACAGAAAGTCTAGGAGTCAAGGAAACACATGGCTGGAATAAACAAGTAGCTCCTCCAGGCTGCCATTCTGGCACCAAGGGCGTGAAGACCAGATGTTTCAATGGAAAACATAAATCTTCACAATTTTACTGCTCTAAATTGCAAGCTGTTGCTTCTTTCAACACTCACACCTTGAAACATGAAAATTTACAGAAGTTTTAACTTATAGTATAAACCTTAAAATATGTTTTCTAAATTGCTTATCCTAATAATTTTAAAAACAAAACATACTTGAGAGATTTAGTCAATTTGCAGAAAAGTCAAACCCTTGCCCTCTCTCCTCCTTTTATTTCTTTGAAAATGAGAATTAAAGTTCTAGATATGGGGAAAGTTGGCCATTTCAGTACAATAAAACTGAATTTTGCAGCAATGTCAGAGAGGCAAAGGACCTTGTTAGATATGTAAGTGGCCTAGCCACAGAACTAGTGGCCCAACTTCTAGTGGTGGTCATGTAGAATGATGGGTGGAAACTCTCTTGCTCTTGTTGAGCTGCTGTTAAAACCTGGAAGGTTTCTCTTTCACTAATTTAAACAGTGATTTTGACACCCTCACATATGTACCAGCCTTGACAAAAACTTCTTTGGCTGAGTGTGTAAAACTGCTCCTGGACTCAGACCAAAGAATCAACCCTGAAATACTACATGCCGTCCTGGGCATTCATCATAGCAATACACTCACTGGAGCTGACTGCTGCTACCACATTCTTAATTTTCTCTGACCTTCCAGCCAATCTCTGAATCTGTTATAATAGAAAAAAAATATGATATAATGTGCATAAATCCTGTTGGAGAGTCTCAACTAAATCATTATATTTCTGTTTTTTTTTTTTTTTTTTTTTTATATAGTCCATTGTGATCTTCTTTTTGGCTTAAAAAAAAAAAAGGACGGTGGTACTACTACAGAGAATATGTTGTCACAGTTTCTTGTTGTAATTGGAGGTGGTACATCACAGACTGGGTAGCAGACATGCAAAATTTTTGGCCACTTGATATTGTAGATGATCAACATTGCAAAATCTTGAAAATATTGTAAAAATACTTGAAAATGGTATTGGGGGTTACCCAACAGAGGAGTCACAGATTGGCTCAGGAAACCACCTGAGCTGAAAATAAAGGAGTATGATGGGTAGAAATATCATATCTGCATCCTCCATTCTTATTCTTCCTTTCTCTTACTCCTGAAAACAGAGAGCTTGACAATATGCACTTTTGGCACGAATAAGGACAAATATATTCAGTTTCTTTCTTACTTCTTACTATTCTTTGAGAGTTTCCTTTGTGGATCAGAAAATGAATGTAGAAAGTGAAGGATACTGAGTACTGTTTAAATGCACAAAATAGTAATGTTTAGTGATACAATATTGGTAAAGGAAGGAAACTAAGAGACAACGTTCATATTGAAAGAAGCTCAAATGTGATTACTTTCTCAACTATCGATTGCATAGGTTTCTGGCTTTTAAACCACTACCATCTTAAGTACTATAAGTTGCACTACAGTATGCATCTATTATTAACAAACAAACAAATACAACAATCAACTGTAGCAACTGTGTGTGCCAAAAATACACATCCTTTTTCAGAGAGGAGATCATTATTGGAAACTATTAAAAGAGAAATGGTCAACTCATAGTTCATGAGCCAATTCAATGACTCATAAAATCGAAATTTTTTATTATGCACATAAGGCATTTGTTTTAATCTTGTTTTCACCATTCGTCTTATCCGTTGTTGAGATTGGCCTTGCATGTTGGATTCTTATCTTTTTATTGTTTTGTATTTTTTAATGTTTATACAAGCACTACTGAAAAACAAGAATGTTACTGAGGTGCCTCAGAAGGGATAGAGGTGCCAAGGCTTCAGTGGGTTTGTTGAACTGATTCATTCTGCATGTCCTAACTGCTAGAGTTGGGTTAGAACTTCTCAGTCTCACTGGAAACAGCCAATTTTCTTATCATCCATAAAATTTAAGCTTGCCTCTGACAGAATCGTTGTTGCAAAAGAAAATGTCTGTGGGCGTTGTTATTGTTATTAGTTTGATGAGCATTAATGATGATGGTGAAAATCACATCTGTACTTACTCCCCCAAACCTCTCTGCTTGATATGAAGAACAAAATTCTGCTTCAGTGTTTTTCTTTGTTCATGTTAACATTTTGGCAGCTTTATCTGCCACAGATTTCTAACACTCATCTGAAATAGCTGCTTGTTACAGTGATTATAATCTACTAGTATACAGATACTCTGGAACCTGTCAAGAAAAATGCTGAGGGAAGGTATTTCCTTCTCCATAGTTTCTATAAATTCCATCTGAAAGAACAGCCACTTCCCAGTTTATTAATGATATGAGAGCATAGGAATTTAGCAATATTGTTCTTGGTAAAAAAATGTTAGTCATCTTTCTATTTCCTAGATTAAATCTTTCAGTCATTTCTATCATTAATAGCCCTCCTCTCATCATATGTCTCAATCACTAGCAAATATCCAGAATAATAAGACACAGACTTTACATGTATGCAACTTTGGTTTTTTGTTCTTTTTTTTTCCAAATTCAGGAGAAATATGGCTATTTTGCACTGCCCTAGAAGTGACCTGTGAGGTCTTTCCCTGTGACAAAGTGTCAGTGAGCTCTTTCTGAGCTGCTGGAGGAGCACGGAGCAGCTGTACTGGCACTCAGGGTCTGGACAACTGACCTCTTGCGGAATGGAGGGTGGTCAGCACAACAGGGGAAATGTTTGCTAGCTTGTCCAAGTATGACCCTAAGGTCCGTGAGACTTCCACTCCCCTAGTCAGATTCTCATTCTATTAATATAACTGGCTTGACCTTCATTTGAAATCAGCCAGTCCTGGACCTGAGTGCAAGTACATTATTTCCTGTGCAATTAATGCAAGTTACATATTCCAGCTGAGCAGACAAGGTGTCCAACAGTCATCTTTGTTTTGCATTGCAAAGCTGTAAGAAGATGGTCTGTTGATTTATTCCCCTGCGACTGTGTTCCATGCTCCAGTATCTTCAACATATTTGTTGTGTTCTTTTCTTTCTTTCACTCTTATGGTTGTGATCATTTAAAACTAATATACTGCATCAAACAGTTGTCTTTAATGGATAGAAAAAGAATATCATGTTAAAGGTGATGGTATTAATAATTATTAATTAGTGTAATCTATTTCCACTTCTTACTCTCCTCCAGTCTGCCTAGCAGGGCTACTGAGTGTTTTTAGCATCAGCTTTTCCATCTGTGAAAATGGAATAATAACACATCTCCTTAACAAAAATTCAACAATGCATGTTCTAGTTACTTACACGATTGGAATTAAATGAATGAAAAGTATACTCATTGTAAATGCTACATCTTTTCAGAGTTTTATTCCTCTCTACCCACAGGGATTTCACAGTTTTGCACTGCAGATACAAAAAGGATCAAGGATTAATTACAGGCTTTTACTTTCCTTTTACTTGCACCTAAAAGGTGTAAAGGATCCTTTTAAATAAGGACAATATCTAACCTTATTTTTTTAATGAAAAAAAATGCCATTCAAGAAGTCGTTCCTTGTAAGGCTATTGTGTAATGAATATTCGTTTAGTTGGTTATATTTGCAAGCTCCAGCTGCAGCCATCACTCTCTAAATCTGTCATTGAAGGATTTTGTTTTAAATTTTGCCTAGCTTTGTTTTCAGATGTTTCTGAATTCCTCCCTGTGTTGAGCCACAGCTGTGAAAAGAGAAATCTACCTTTTTGAATTCAAAGGGTCAGTGGTTTAAAAGCACTAAACCCCAGCAGGGAATAGCTTATAGAAGACAGTTAATCATGAGGATCCCAAGGCATTTTATAAACTTACTGAGGGCTCATCTGACTTGAAGAGTGCTAAGTAACTTCAGGCCCCAGTTTCTCTGAGGGGTGCCTATTTTTCCAGGGAATGGGATCCTCTTAAGAACCAGCACGTGTGGTAGATATTTTCCACCTGCTCAGTTATGGAAACATAACTTAATGTTATGCTCCACCACATCCCTTTTCTGGCTAAGTCACTGTGGAGGTCAAATCCTTTCTAGTCGCTTCTTCTAGTCCCCATCCCTTTAGAAGCATTGAGTGTACTAACTACAGCGGATTCCACATCTTGAACCTACTGGGAGATGGAGATGGTAGGAGAGGGGTTGGGTTGGAGCACAGAGCTCATGTTTTCTCTTCTGGATGAGCAAAACTTGCTGGTGGCACCAGTGTACCCAGTGATATTTCCAACCCTGCCATGGCATCTTCCTCTTCTAGCTCCAATTAGGAAATTCTAGCAGAAATCACCTAATTATCTTGTCACTGCAGACAAAAAGTTTATATCTCACATTAAATGTAAATAATTTAAGCACTTGATTCTGGAACTTATTTCCCATGGCACAGGCAAACTAGGACTGCATGTGTGATCAATGTATGGCAACCTCAAGATACTGTATTATGTAGTTAAAGCTGTTTACATATTCATCCTAGGTATATTTCACACATTGTGACAACATTGCTCTTTTTCATAGAGGGTTTTATTAGGTGCTTGTGAATCAGCTCTTAAATACCTGCAACTTTTGGCAAGTCTTAGACAAGTAAGGTGTTTCTGATTTCAGTTTTATTTCAGTAGTAGAAGAGCTGATTTGTGAGCTGACAAATAGGCTTTGCCCCCATCCTAAGAGTCACTGGAAAGGTAAGGATGACTAGAGATTAACAGCAGCCACCTGATGGATGTTAGAGCCAAATGGAAAGATTAGAGGAAGGGTTTTAGATGCAGCTGAAGACTTTCAATGTGTGATCTAGTTCAGTTATTCCTCTGAATTGGTAGAAATAATTGAGTTGGAAAGGACATCTGGAGATCTACGGTTCTATTATTTCAGCCTTGCCCAATCAAATTTTGACTTTCTCCAAGGATGGAAACTTTATAACCTCTCTGGGCCCCTGTAAGTGTCTGACCACCTGTATAGGAAATAAATTCTCAGAATTTTGTCAGGGTCAAGTCTGACTCATCATTTTTAAGGGGTAGGTGTCCACTGGGGCAAAGAAGTTATTAGAGATAATCTTTTATACTATTTTCATATCACTATAGCAGTGAGTCAGAAAGTAGTAAGTTTGAGATTTAGGTCTTCTTTATCATCGTGTTTGAGACTTTTCGTATCTCATGAAAATGTTCTCTTCAACCAGCACCAGAAATTTCAGGATTGCTTCTTCTTTGCCCGCACTATTTTTAAAGCAGAGCTACTGCACATAAATGCAAGTCACAGGACTAGAAAAGGGGAATATCCCTGTCAGTAGGTAGTAGAGATAGGTCAGTATATCCCTGACCTAGCCAGTGCTGCCTGGAGGAAGGGTTGTAAATGATGTTTTGGAGAACCTTGTGGTTAAGGCATTTCTATCTCCTCTAGGATAGGAGGTGTGGGTGTCATCCTTTAAGACCGAGGCCTGTCTAGATCCCCTACTTCCAGGCACCAGGATAGTATAAAAAACATGGACTCTGCTGCTGGTGTGGTGGCAAAGATAGCTGTAGCCCTGTTCAGGATTAACCTGGGAGGGTGTCCGCTCAAGTGTGTGCTACTGTCTGCTTTCGATAGGAGATAAGTGTCTGTCCTCTCAAGGCAGACACTATAAGTAATGAAGCTTTTTGCAAAGGTGACTTTTCAGCTTCAAAAAGGTCAAAGAGACCATTGGTGGGCGAGAAAAATTGGGACGTTCTTGAACTGGATCTTTGCATGGGACTGTAGACACTGCAGTCCAAATTTAAGGATGCTTTAAAGGCATGAATTATTGTGGCATGGTTTTCATTCAAAACCTGTGACTGTGAGAAAGGATCCATAACCCACATCCTCCCAGTAACTAGCTGGTTAACAATCTAAAAAGCTTTGCTGTGTTTCATTTAAGTATTGATTCATCTGTGCACTCCGTGTCCTCACTTTGTCCTCACGAGACAAAGGAAAGTCGTTGTGGTTTGAAACCAGAGTGGAAATAGTTCTGTGCTGAACGGAGGTGGTGATGCCTGAATTCTTGTTTGCTTTTTCAGTATGGCTGTTTTAGATTCCAGGAACTTTCATGCTATCACCCTTCACAAAGCAGCTTAAAAATAGACCAGCAAAACAACTTTATTGCACTAAAGAGAAATTGATTTCTGGTGCAACACATACAGAAAGTTCTGAAAGGGTCTAATATCAGAACGTTCTGACCCTTGGAAATGCAGAAGTGGAGAGCAGTTAATGCAGCTTTGTTAAAACTTTGATAACCTGCCATCCAAACTCATCCTGGTTGTATATTACTGTTTACGCAGACTCTGAGTTTATTGAGAATGAAACAATGATCACTTGCAGCTTTCTGCAGTTTGCATGAGTGCTCAAATCAAGAGTAAAACACTGAAGAAGCGGTATGTGAGTCAGCAATCCTGCCACAGGAATCGTGGCCAACAGCGCGAGCCCCTGGGGAGAAGGGTGGCTGGTGACTAAGATGCTCTGACCGGATGTTGAGGGGATGTGGGTACCGATCCTAACTGCTGGTGTGACCTTTCTAAGTGATGTCAGCTCCTACCATAGCATTAAAATAAATCAATAGCCTCCGATTGGTGAGGATAAAGGCATTAGGGCTTTTAAGCCCATTCAAGTGCTGTGATGTTGAGTACCCCGGGGAACTCTATCAGTAGGAATATGTCCACATTAAGTTAGGATGGATTGGGTTGTGTAAGATTACAAATGGGAGGTCTTATAGGGACTGTGCTGACTCCCTCTCCCACATTCTCCAAAAAAACCTCTAACCAAATACTATAAAATATTATTAAAAAAGAGGAAGAAATCAAATGCACTCAGCCTACCAATATAACAACTAGATTAACTCACAAATAAGACTCATTCCACTGCTATGTACTCTTTAATAAATCTCTTTAAATATCATTTTACAAATTGGCTGTACAAAAAGTCAATCCGAAATTTAGCTGGACAAACTAAAAGCTCTTCCAAAAGAGTTCAAATATATGATCATGAATTATTAAACCAAAGTCTGTTGGAAATGTAAATTAACATCCTTCCAGCATGTCTCTCCCTATACTGCAGTTCATGTATTAAAGCCCTGCAAATTATTTTATACAGAGTTCATTGACAGTGCATCAAATAATGAGGCCATACCATACATTGATGAAAGGAATTATGTGAAAACATGCAGTTTGGTACACAGCAAACATTTTTGATCAAAGACCAGATGTCATATGAAATAAACATTTCTGTAACCATGACAAAACTATATTAGCCCGAATATAGGCCCAGGAATAAGTTGAATGCCTTTGAAAATTATCAGATCAGGGATTTACACTAATGAATTAGATAATACTGGCAGATAATGAAGCATCTTATCAGGATTAGTGCATTAGAAATAATTTTTAAAATGGTTGATTGCATAGGATGCAAACTAAAACATGCAGTGGCCTATCCTCTATATTTGTAACAATCTAGTTTTCTCTAAGAGTCCCCTGGGCATCTTTTTGATCCAGCTGAGAAATCTCTGGGAGCTAAGAAGTATCTAAATAAAATTCTAATAATGAATTAGTTGATAATAAATTGTCTACATGAAATAAATGTAGCTATAATTTTTATCACAGTCAAGCATTTCCTGTGAATTGAAATAAATATATGTATACATTATAAGTGGATATAAGTTTGTCTTTTTCCATTATTCTTTATTTCAGTTTGTTTATTTATTTATTTATGTATAGGTCTATCATACAGTTTTGTGGATGGGTGGGTGGCTTCAGGCAGCATCAAGCTATTTCTGCCTGCACTCAGAGTTGGCTGACTGGATATGTCTTAATATACATATAATTGAAGTGTGGAGTATATTGTGGTATAGTAACAATTAGTTATTATACAAAATAACAATTAGTTTTGGCTTAGGTATGGGTTGCTTGAACCAAGGACAGAAGAGCCCTACATACTTATATATGTAGACATAGCCAGACAGACATACCTACAGACTACTGACTTTCAGATTATGGACTGTATGCACAGAGACTAGAAGTGAGCAGTCTAGAGTAATGTCAGAGTTAACACAGAGTTAATGTGAAAAAAATCCACATATGTGTGCGGTGTTGTTCAGACTCTCAGATATGTTTTTCACTTCCAGTTTTCCCTGCTAAAGCAACCTTGCAGACTGCCTGTTTTAACATCCTGCTAATATAAAATTTACTTCTTTCATTATCAGAAGATCACTTGTTTCCTGCCCTGAAGCCCTCTCCTAGCTCCTGGCTGATGGTGGTGGCAGAGGTAGAAAGCTTCCACCTTGCCTAGCTGTTCTGAACAGGATCCATCATGAATGTAACCAGTGTGTTACCCTGCCTTGCTGTCAACATGGGTTTTTCACAAGCACACAGAATATATGACAGGACATATCTTCTGCAAGCAGCTCATCTGTAAAATACCCCCTTGCCACTAGTTACTGGTGATCCCAGAAAGAGCTTGGTAATAAAACTGTCACTGCTGGAGCACTAGTTGCTGGTGATCCCAGAAAGAGCAGTGAGCCCGGGAGTTTGGTAATAAAACTGTCACTGCTGGAGGACTCCTGTTCCACCCTTACAGATATTGGAAAGTCTCCTATGAAAGGAGTCTCAGAGTACATTTTTTCCATAGTAAAACACTGGCAAGGATTCCTGGAGGTGAAAAAGAGGACTGTAATCCTTCCTTTGAGTTGGCTGTTGTAGATATATGTTTCTTCCAGCAAAATAATGGTAGTTGCAGAGTCAGTGGTTTAGCTGGCTTGACACTGCTGCCTGGGGTTAATTCAGGTTTTAGCAGGACAAATGTGATCTGTTAGTGCTTAGGCAGGTCGTCCCAAAATGAGCATTTATTTTTGACGTTTTCTGGCTTTTTGTTCTGTTCTCGATAGCAGGCCAACCACCTGCCTGCTTCATCCCTCTGTCTGCTCTGACTGTGACTCCAAGGGCTTTAGGCGGTGACCGGCATTTTAGAGGAAAATTCTCTGCTCTGTTGGGAAACCTTTAAACGTCACAGCATTCAGCAGGAAGTGGCTTTCATCTCATCCACCTTTTCATTAAGGCCTTGAGGAATTTTGTCCCTACTGTATTTTCCTTTTCTTTTGGGTAAAAAAAGAGTTGTAAACCCCAACTTAGAAACACTTTTCATAGCTTGAGAGGATTTTATGGTCTGCTGGGTCATGCCATACCAAAAATAATGTCATGCTGAGGTTTGGCTCAATTTGATTCTTACGTGTGTTCCTAAACTGTGCTGTACACTGCTTTCCTCCTCATTTTTTTTGTTTGTTTTTTAAATCAGAAATATAGTGAGTTTTCATGTGGCTCTAAACAGAGAGGCAATGGGGAGTGTTTACTAAAAATGCAGTATCATCAGAAGTCACAGTTCTTTAAACACATGTAAGAAAAGGAAAAAATATATATATGAAACGCTGATGCATCTAACATTAAAGGGAAAAGCATGTAGATGTTTCTGTGTGGAAGACATCAGTTGCACATCTGGCTATTTCACACTGTTCATTCATCTGCCTATCTGCTCTTTACAAAAGAGCAGCCTTTGTTTTATCCTCAGTCTTGGATTAATGAGTTATATGTCCAGAAGGCATAATATTGGAGATAAAGCTTCCCAGAAGCACGCTTTTTAATGATACATAATGATACAGATATGCACATGCAAGGCTCTCTGTATCCCATTCTGAAAGTATTGCTTCTATTCCTAGGTGAAATCTGTGGATCAAATTCTGACTTCATTGCCATTAGAGACCTGGAGGGAGAAAAAAAAAAGTTCCTTTTAAGGGTCACTTGCTCATTTCCTATATGTATAATATTAAATATATATTAAAGTTTATGTGCACACAGCAATACAATACAGACTTCTCTATAGAGGAAATCTCTTTTTACCAGTGTTTTTTGTCCTAACAGGCTATGTGCCTTTTTAAGTTCAACTTCACATCAGATTCAGCTTCACTAAGTCTTATATTTAGAAAGACCCAGAAAATTGTAAAAAATAAACCAAAAACATAATATTTTTTTCTCCTTCATTTCTTTTGTTTCACTTCCTTTGTTTCCATTTTTGACTTCAGCTTCAGTTTATCTTTGTCCTAATGAGCTGAAAATCCAGTCTAATCCTCAAAAATATTTTCCACCCTTTGGAGAACTTTATTTATTATCAGCTGATTCTCTGTAATGAAAATAGGATTGTTGGCAACTCTTTGCTCCTTAGTTCTCCTACTTTGTCTCCCAAACCCTTCATTTTTCTTTGCTGTTTGGCTCTGCTCAAATGGGAATCAGAGCAGAGACCTGTCTAGACTTCCAAACACTGCTATTGAATCGATAGAGTATAAATCTTGTGAGGAGCTTAATAAAAGTAAAGACTGTGCTTGTAAAAAAATCATTATAAGCTGGAGTATGGATCATACAACTCATCACTATTCATTAGAGTACATAGCAGTATCAATATCTGCTATATGGCAAAAACCTATCATCTAAACCAGATATACCAATAGTAATAATTAAAAAAAAATCACACACATAAAGGAAAAAAAAAAAAACAACACTTAGTCACCCACCCAGACTCAGTTCATTTTTGGATGGCATCATTGTATTTTTTTTCTGTTATTTCTCATAGTAGTGAGCAGTGATGTGATACTGATCTGAGATTTTTTGTAAAAAGAAGTATTTCTCTGAATCCTAGAAGAGGAGAACATTTGCTGCACTATAAACTGCACAAAAGCTACTTAATAAATGGGAAAATAGCTATGAATAATACTGTTTATCAGTTCTTGGATGGAGTTAGCTTTAAACTGAGATTTCACAATGAAGAGAAAAGCCATCTCTGCCAAATAGTGTATCAACAGACTGTCTATCTAAGCAGTATAAGAACACAGTTTCATTGTGGTCTGGATCAATGTCATCTTTGTTATTTAAAAAGCAAGTTGAGGATGTTAAGTGAGTCTAAAGACTAAATTTTACTTTTAGTCCATTTTATTTGATGGACTGTTAATCTGACTCATGTGTATTTGTAGTTTTCCCTTTTGCTAAGGCAGAATGTTCGATGTCCAGTTCATGGTACAGCCTTGAAGTACAAAATAGACAGCCTCAGAAATATTCCTCTTGGAAGCAGATATGACCACTTAGAAATGATGCAATACAATGGCCTAAGTAACTTAGCCTATTTATAAGTACATTATTATCACACTAATTATATAAGAGATGGTTAAAAAAAAATGTGTGTGTGTGGGTGGGTCAGAGTCCTTTAGCTTCTGGACTTCAGGATGCCAGGGAAAATCAAAAAGCTACACGGTATTTGTGAATGCTCGATTTTGTGTTTCGATAGGGTTTAGCTGATCAATCTGAAAAAAATCACATAAGCACAGAGCTCCCTATTGACTGGGTATTCGGGAAGGCCAAAGAGCTCTGTTTATTGCAATAAATGGCCTGGAATAAATTATGGTTAGTAAATTGGTTCCAGGTTTTCCTGTTTCAGACAGTAGCTTCAGAGTAATCTGTTTTATGGGCTCCACTAGATCTGACCTATTGCAGGGAGGTGACACCTCGTGTTGTGGAAGTGACATCGCACGTGGGCTGGGTACATCCATCTGTGTCCCGCTGGCAGGATGGCAGAATACCAGCAGGTCTAACCTCCCATTACCAATTTATGAGCCCCTAGGGAGGTTCTGCCGGGACTGAGCCAGGTGTTTCAGTCCCTCTTCTGCATCCCATGCGGGGTGGGAAATTCTTCTGGAAATATCCCTGTGTTTCAGTCAGATGTCTGCATAGCTTCCTTCCTCAAGCAGTCATGCATGTGATAATGGGGGGTGGATATATCCAAGCTGAAGCATCTTAGCCACAGTATTTTTATTTTCACATTCATCTTCCTCCTTTGCTTTGGGTCATTTTGTCACAATGAAAATTTGGAGCATAGCAGAAGTATTAAGAACCCAAGGGAAAAACAGCTTTCCACCCCTGAGAAAAAAAAAAAAAAAAAGCTCTTTGTAGTGTTTTTTATTACTATTATTATTTCTGAGAGATTTTCTATTTTACTTATGTTCATGGGCCTGATTGCTTCTGATCTGTGTGACTTCAGCTCTTGTCAGCATAGCACACTGAATGACACTGCATATGCTGAAGACAGTAAGGATATTTCCTGAAGATTGATGGTTGGTTAGTTGGTCTGAAGTTCATTAACCTGAGCAAGTCATTAGATTCTTGGAAGGACTCTTGTGTGGAAGCTGGAGTTGTATTAAGAGATCATCATAAACTAAAAATATATGTGACAATCCGGTCAGCTTGCAATGAATCTAGGGCAAGGCAGGGTTGGCTCAAACTCACAGAGCAGCTGCCTCCAGTATAAACTAAATGCCTTGTGTCAAGCATTAAAATAAATGTTTTTTCACAGGCATTATTCAGAAAGAAGAAAAGAGAGAGAAAAAAAGGAAGGTTTCCATTTAAAACAACAGAAAAAAAAAAACCCTCAAACAAAGAAAAACAAAAAAACTCTACAAGAGAATGTCAGGTTCATCACAGAGAAAAGGTCAAATTCAGCACTGTTCCTCAATCTGTAAATAAGCAAATGACAGTCTGTTTAGGCAACTGCTCCATTCTATCAGTGGTAACTTTAGTCCTGATTCTTCGCTGCACTTTGCTTCAAGAAAATGAGTCCAAACCCTCTGGTGAGATCCCTGCTGGCTGAGACCCAGGCCCTCAAGCCGTGGCTTCTCAGCGTGTTTGTACCAAGACTGGCTCCTTGTTAACTACTTCTTTTTGAAGTGTGGCTTGTCGTTATTATCCCACTGAACAGGGCTGGTATCTCTTGTCTCTACATAGCCCTCCTTCCCCTCCCCATTTTCTTTCCCCCTTCTTCTCTCCAAAAAGGTTTCTTTAATGTGGTATAACCCTGTAATAGTAGAAGTAGCACCCGCTGTTCGTATTCCAACCACAAATAGATGTACTGATATGGAATAAGTATGGGCTTCCTCTTAGAATCCTACACTTGAGTAAAGAGAGGGGAAGAAGAGCAAACCAGAGGCATCTGATGTTTGTTTTGCGTTCTTTTCATGCCATCTCATGAATATGTAATGGCATTTGGCCAAAGGGAGTATGTGCAGACATTGAATCTGGGTGTTGAGGAAGGGGCTGAGAAGAAAGCAGCGCAGTGTTTTCAAATAGGAAAGATGCTCCAGGCATTCATGCAAAACCTTTCCCTCTATCTCCATCACACCCTTTCTGTAAACTCACTTGTCTTTTACTATCAGCAGAAGTGCTGGAGGATCAGAAAGCCTCAGCTTCTCCTGAGACTGGATCCTTCTGGTGCAGCTGGGGCCCTGGGCTGTGCGGCACCTCTGGCAGGCGAGCAAAGCTCTTTGAAGCTTGCACAGTGCTCGCCCACAAGGTTGCTAGTGCTACTCCATCAAATGGGTAGTTTCAGTGCCTTTCAGAAAAGAATTTGAAGTGCTGTTCATGAAAAGTCACAAGCCATTAATCTCCCAGCGCTAACTACTAACCATAACATTTGCTTATTCACTGATTTACAGCATTGCTCGATCACTGACATTTGTCATTTCACTATCTTGTTTGACCTGTGGTATGACACACTTGAAGGTTTGTCCTGGTCCCACAGGCATTTTTTCTTCTCTGACATCCGTGATTTATTAACCATCAAATTCTGCCTTCAAAACTCAGCATGCAAATTCAAATACTCACATATGCAAAAGTTGCATTATTGGACAAATTCCTCTGACATTGGTTCAAAACAGGAGAACTGTTGCTGTTTTGTGTTCAGCTCCAGGGTGGCTGGGTGACCCTGAGGAAGTATGTTCACTGCAGTTTTATGAATCTGGTTTTGTATAGGGAAAATAAGGACAGAGATAATTACTTTCTTTTGTAAAACAGTTTAAGATTTATGGAATATGAATGACTGTTATTAAGTGAAAAGTGTTGCAAAGCTGGCTTAGTTGTGCGCTGTGTTAACATAATCCCATATCAGCCTATTGACCTCAGCTTGAACCAGTCATTAAAGTTTATAGGACATTACGGTGTGTGGAGGCAGCTATGCCTCACAGTTGTTCTACAGAAAACACCATCTTGAAGAGTACTTTTAAATCCATCAGCTGTGTGCATTGATTTTTTATATAAATATTAAAACTAAACACAATTGCCTGTCACATCCAATTTTGTTTATTTTGTGTATGAATGTTTTATGATGGATATGTACTCATTGTTAACTCAGTGTGGATGCCCATGGTATCTGAGATATTGCAGTCTATTCTAGTCATAGAATAAACATACAATAGCTGTTGTATTGAGATAAAGAGAGAGTTATAAAACATTAAGATATCCACCAGACTGGTATGAGCTAATGAGATGAATGGCAAATGTTCTTTTTAGATGCAGAACCAATTTAATTTTTGATTAAAATTTAGATATGCTAGACATTAATCTTTGAAAAGCTTATATATTTTTCCAATCTCAAAATGTATAAATTTAGTATTAAAGAAACAGATTTACAGTGTGTTGGTTTCTACTAGAGAAAAAAATTCCTTTTTAGCAAATGTGTTAACTGTTTAAGCTACTGCTTAAGGACACCTGGCATGCTTTCAGAAGCATCATTTATATGATAATGCGAAAGATCTACAGATATTTTATTTTTGTTTTCAGATTAAATTTGGATTGTGTGAAAAGCGGGGAGATTTTTCAACAAAGTTCAAAAAAAGACACAGAAGAAGAGAGCAGAATGAGAGCTTCCAAAGTACCGCGTGCCTGCAGCTTGTTATCTTTAGCAATGCTGTTCCTTCCAGTCACTGGAACGTCAAAACAAAATATCCCAAGACTTAAGCTTTCCTATAAAGGTAAACTTTTCAGCATTTTTTTCTGATTCTGCCACTTCTGTTTTGATGTGATGTTGCCAGCAGTTCATTTCTGTTATTAAACAGGAAAATGAAACATGGTTGTCACTACAGTTCCCAGAAACACACAGCAGAATTTTAAAGATGTATGAGTCCTGTCGTGGGACAATGTAAAATTGTCTTTTGAGAGAAGAGGTATATATTTATCAAATATAGATTATTCCTTTTCTATTATTATTATTGTAGTTTGCTCCAGAAGGAAATAGATATGATGTACATAAATTAGGTGGGATTCACTTGCTTAAAATAGGTTTTCAGAGCACCTTGAAATACCATAATTTGTAAACAGTCCCATGTAACCACATGGTTGGGATGACCACGGGGATACCCATATACTTCTAGAACAACACATAAGATAAAATAACCTAAGCAATTTAAAGGATGCCAAAGTTTAGACACCTATTTTTTCATAATATTTTCATAATATTTTTCATAATATTTCTTCTTGCACCTTTGAATAACAACCCTTACTTTTTAAGGAATTCCTTAGTCTTAAGCCCATCTATTCTATGTTCTTCTTATGAATACTGCATTAATTGAATTTTTGATCAAAAGTTAGCTATGCTAGGCATTAGTCTTCAAAAAGCTTTTATATTTTCTTTCCTGTTGAGAATGTTACAGGCTCAGAGGTTTAAATGCATATATATATATTTAATTCTTCTTACAGAGAGTGTTAATTTCTTGTTGCTTTGGAGTATAGTATGCTTCCACAGTTTTTGTAAGACATAAAGATATATTACGTTGATACAGTCCTCTTTAGCTTACACTGGAGAGCTGAAAATGCTCTCCAGTTAGTTATTTTTCAACTGTGTCAGCACCCTGCCCTTATGGGGGCTAATTCTGCTGTTAGCTTTTCAAACAGAGCTCTTCCTCTGCATGGTAGAATGAAGCTCAAGATGGTCAGGCGGGACAGGAGGCTGTAAAGCCTTCACTAGCGATTATGATATGTTTGTCACGAGCTGTAGCTCACACGGGAATTCATTGAGTAAGTGCAGTGAAATCCTGCGATTTCCATGTTGCTGCTTTGCTAGCTGTGTCCATCACTGCCTGTGGTGTGTACATGCGTTTCAACACGTGTGAGCGAGTAGAAGTGGGATGAAGAGACCTTGACCACATTTTTATACATTCAGGAAACCGTTGCACTCACTTAAGCCAGTGAATATGGGAACTGAAAGGCCTAAGTTATGAATGTTAGCAGTAAAACGCTCTAACATATAGGCAGATTTTTATCAGCTAGAGATCATTCCATTCCCAGTAGAAACCTATACCATACGGAGGTGGCATTTATTGTAGATTTGACATTCACGATCAGTGATTTCCTACGTATTTCAAAGGCAGATAGCCTTTGGCAAAATTCTGATGGATGAATTTGGCAGGTAGAAGAGATAAAAATTATGAAGGTCAACACGGAAAAAAAAAATATCAAACTGAAATCTTGGTTTAAATTAGTGGCGGAGTCCTGCTGGGAGTGGTTGGGAAAATGCCTGAGCTCGTTTAAGAAGACAATGAGGGGATGACTGATATTTAGGCCATATCCCAAACTTTTATTAGGAACTTTATAAACCTTTCACTTTGGCTTGATGATTTTAGTTTCCTATTCAAATTTTTCCACCTATATCCCTTTAGGGAAAAAAAAAAAAAAAGAAACAGCAGATAAAAAACGAAACATAAATCTTAATTTGAAGACCTGTGTGTAATATGACTAAAAAGCCAAGAGGAGAAAATTATCAGATGTTATTGTGTTTTATTGTGTTTCCTCTTTCTCTCTTTTTTATTCTTTTTGTTTGCTTTGTTTATTTGTTTGGGTTTTTGGGGGGAGGGAGTTAGGTTTTTACTTTTCCTGTAGGGAAATTAAAAAAAAAGTAATGGAATTGTTTTCACATTTCCAGATGCATTAAAATAGAAGTGAGGGGAAAAGTGTTCTAAAAAGTTTTGTCTGCTAAAATTTGCTTGTTGCCATATCGCTGAATAATATATGGATAAGTGAGATAAGAAATAGAGAGAAACACAGAGCTGATAAGAATTCTGAAGAAAACCCACTTTTCCTATCCACAAAATGAGTTTAAAAGTTTTTTTAAAAAAAAGATTTTTAAGATGTTTCAGTTTCCAGAAACCCACTGTGTCTTCGCAAACCATAATTTGACATGGCCAATACTGTAGACTACTATTTCAAAAACAACAAAGTTAGATTAAGTAATGGATGAAACTTCTGGTCAGTGCTGGTCAAATGACCACTCTGCACCCACATGTGCCTGTTTTTCCACATGTCCTGAAATTCTTCCATGATGGAGTTGGAGCTGTATATGGTACAGGTAGTGCCTGTCATAATTAATCATATTTTTGTTGTTTATAAGGAAGTTAGAAGTCCTGACTATTAATATAGGTGTCAGAATTAAGCTTTATTTTTTAAAAAATGTTTCAGTAAAACAACCCCTGAGGATAAGAGGGGAAATGAACCATCTTGCCTGTACTTATAAAATCATTAGAGTCATATGATGGACAATTCCTGGCTTCTCCATTCACTACGGTTAAGACTTGAACTGTCATGAGGAGGTTAATACGAGGCCCTTTTCCATCTCTGTTGAAAACAGACTGAACTTGGCCACATCAGGAGGCTCTGAAAGCTTGATCACACATATTTGGTTCATCTGGCTGCAAAGGATGTTGTCTTTCAAGGAAAGCGGCTTCATCCCTTTCCAACGGCAATACATTTATAAGGTGGAATAGCTCCTGCTTCCCAGAACTGTGGAGCATTTGCTAGGGCAGGACCCCTGGAACCAGGCAGGACTTTCCTCTGCACCTTCCTCTTTCGACTGCAGGACGAGGCACTGTGATGCAAGCTAGAAACCTCTTTCTTTCCATGCCCTGAGAGTAAGGAGAAGAAAGAAAATCCTGGGTGCTGAGGATGGAGAAATACAGGGGACAGGAGAAGAGGAAGAAGAGGGAAGGGTAGTAAAGGAGCATAGAGAAGGAGCAAAGTGAGAAAGAGCGAAGTCAGCAGTGGATGGAGGAAGAGGTGGAAGGAGCAGGGAGGGGTAGCTGAAAGCAGTGCCTATAACCACAAGAGCAAACTCCCTTTAGAGCTTTATTAAACCTTAGTGCCTTTCCAGCCCTCTGCCTTCAGACAGCAATTAAAACTGCAGAGCTTGTCTGCGTGGCAGCTACGTGTTTTCATCTGCTGTGAGATAGATTATGTAGCAGAAATCTGTGCCAGAAATGTTAAGATTTCAGATATTCCAGTGAATCATGTGGGTATCAACATGATGCCAAATGATGGATTTCCTTTATTCTCTGCCCTACTTTTAAAAATATGCATTTAAAAGATTGTACACAGACAAACCTGCAAACACACAATCAGTTTAAATATCTACATTACAACTGCAAATTCAAAAATATATACACTTTGCCAGTGTTGATAATATGCTATATATTTTTAATTACATATCTTGTTTACATTTAGCTGTTTTTTAATTGAAAAAATCAAAATTGCTTTTTATCTTCTTTTTATCTTAATCTTTAGCTTTCAGATAGTGGGGCATATCATTCCTACTACAAAAACCAGCATTGCTGTCTTGATGTTTCTAGTAAGCTCTCACTACATACACATTAATTAATTTAACTTTTAGATACTTTTGCAAGATTGTGAGGTGTCTTTATAGTTATAAAATTAGGAAAAGGTTAAAAAAAGAAAAGAAAATGTGTTTGCTAACAGGTGATTGAAATCTTTAGAAGCATCAAGTCTGATTTTTTCATAATATTCAAATAGTATCTGCAGTTTCTGCTGTGTCTGGAGCTACCCTATGACTGTCCTCCAGATCACAGAAGAACTCAAGCACAGAGGCAACATTCAGCTTTCCTGAGCTGTCCTTTTGTTTTGCTGTCCCCTATCTTATTTAGTACCCTTCTTTCAACCTGGACAACAAACGCAGAAGGTTTTTGTATATCTGTCTCACTTACTACTGTTATTCAGAGGATAATATCAGTTCTGTTACTGACAGTGGAAATTCTATATGCTCTACTCTATTATAGGTCTATCTTCTGTGTGATAGACTTTGCCAAATGATTGACAGATACCTTTATTCAGATTTGTACTCACAGAGACTAACTAGACCCAAAATATAATCTCCTCCTTGAGAATTTTCGTTTTTCAGCCTTTTCCATTCATGATGCTACTAAAAAATTTCCAGTGTAGATGCAGATGCCTAACGACAAATTTAAGCCTACTGGCTTGCTTTACTTGGCTCCTTTTCATGGATGTCTCAGTAGTAGTCTGCACTCTTAGTGCACACCTGCTGCCCATGCTGGGGACTTTTTTCACATTAAATGAAAAAACTTGCAGTCTCTTTCCCTCTGAACTCATGGCAAGAGATTTGTCATCAAAGAAGATTGCATTGGGATCAAACTTGCATTCCTTCTTACGTCTTTTCTTTCTCCTCTGTTGAAGGGTAACAACATTAAGTCATCAGACTCACATGGAAATTAACTCTTTAGGAATACTGTTTAGCTTCATGTAGTGTTTTGCATATGTCCCTCTAAGAATGATCCATTCTTATGATACAGTCAAAAAGAAAACAGAGAATAACATTTTGGTGCCAGAAATTCTTCTGAAAATTTTACTGTGCTAGTGCATTTCCTTAATGTTCTAAAAATTATCCTTTGAATGTAGTACTTTACAATGCCAAGCATCCTGTTTTCTAAATTATTTTTGCTTTAAACACATCCAGTTTATGACTAAAGAGATGTTTAACTCTTGCATCAGAGCAGTCAGTTTGTTCTGTTTCAGTAAAGTTCTGTTTCAGTAAAGCATCACATGCATCTCCACACATGCATCACTTAATTAGGCTTGTAAAATATAGTTACAATTGCGTAGCTCCATGAACCTTATTTACACTGTGACACTGTAAAAATCCTAGGGAAGGAGGGTTGGACAAGTATGAATGGCTGGAATATAGGAAAACAATGATGTACAAAAAAAATCTAGAAGTTAGCTTGCATTTTTGCAGCTGTGATGGCTGTACAGGAAGAGGAAGAAAAAATAGTAAAAAAACATGCCTCTGTGGCAAAAGAAAACAAAACTCTGATTACTGCCTCTATTAATTTGTTAAGTAACTTGAAATTTATATCTGAGAGTTAAAAAGATCCTGTGTTCAGGTTGTTTCTGGTCTAGTAGTCTAGAAAGTAGATTTTGTCCTAACTGTTATGTCAAAAGTGGTTTTTGAAGGTAATGTACACTGAGACTTAAGACATACCCTAGGTGAAGCTGGAGAAGTACTCCTATCCCTGCCTAGAAAGATTCTTTCATATTCTGTACCTAGACTAAGTATCAACTTAAGGGGTTTTATTATGTCTTAGTAACTGGAAAACCAACAACTTTATTACAAAGAACATTTTTTCGCTTTTCTTAGCTAGTGAACTTGGAGGTCAGATCCAAATATATGTTGCATTTTCTGTCATATAATTATCATATATATAATGTCCTGGAGAGCAGCCTCCAGTCAGTGACATCAACAGTTTACATAGCAGCTGAACTAAGAATAACCTTAGAGAACTGACCCGTATCAACCTCTTAACAGTGTAAACAGCCTGTAGCTCACAACAGTTTTCTTTTTTCATGATCACAAAAGGGCCTCAATTGAAAAAAAAAAAAAAGAAAGAATTGTGTTAGCAAAATGCCATACTATTCTGCTGAATGTTCACTTGATTAAATCCCAGCAGATGAGAGGGAAACAAAAGAACAAGACTTTAGGAGGAATGATTGGACCCTTGTAAAAGGGAGGACAAGGCAGTTCCAAGGAACTGCTCCCACAGAGGAATGTGGGGGAGATATACATGATCAATGGCATCAGCTTCAAAGGGGATATTTTCAGAAATGTTTCTTTACATATGCCTTTACTAAAGGAGGCTGCAAAACAAAACCAGTGTTAAATAGTTTTGAAAAACTCAGACTTGCTGCCTTCCTATGCACTGATTTGAGGGCATGGCCCTCTTGACGTCAGTGAGCATCTAGCTGTTGACACCTGTGTTTGCTGTGCAGTTCCTCCAGTCACACATCCCCTTCCTTCCTCTCCATTTGTGTTGCCCCAATATAGATGTGTCCTCAGACAAGCAGTGTGTTGTGTTGCAGTATAGGAGTTTGTTGGCTAAGAGGTTACAATATTGTCCTGCTCCTGAAGACACCAAAGTTTTATGCTTAGTTTTGCTGGAGCTTTGAGAAGACTTTATGCTTCCCTCTGCATAATCCATGCAATCTGGATTCCTTTATAATAAAGTTTCCAGTGAAATATATTAAGGTGATAAATATGTTAGGGTTATATAAGATCATAGCTGCCCATATGAAACCTATGGGTGTACCTAAAAGCAAAAACAGAAGTAAATAATATATGTATTTTTAAAAGCCTAGAAAATTAAATAATATCTTTTGCTCATATTATAATAAAAATAATTGACAAGAGATAACCGGACAGGGCACATTAGCCTCTGTAGCCATATATCTCTGATATGCCTCGTGCTGTATCCTCTGGTTAGCACATTCCTCTCTTAATGTTGCCTAGGAAGTCTATAAGGCAGAGATTGGGTCCACCTACACATCTGCACGTGGGACTGAATCTAACTGAGGCAGCTGGGCTCGGCTCCAGTACAAACAACTAACACAGAAGAGAATTAATTTAGAAATTCAGTGACCTCTGATTTCAATGATTTTATAAGACCTTAAGTCCTGTCACTATCAGAAAATATTACTGACAATTATATTTCACTTTGCCATGAGCAAACAGTACAACAGTCTGAGCTTTTATAATGTGAATCATTTTTATTTTCATTGGTGGAAGTGACCCTTTCCTATCACCAGTGCACCACTATTGGGGAAACCTGCCTTCACAACAGCTCTACCTCGCTATACATTGCTATACCTATACAGCTTGCCTGCCTGCTTTTTAATCATGTGTATCTAGGAATGAAAACAGGAAAAAACAATATAAGGAGAAAAATCTTTTCCAGAATGCTCCAAATTTTTCAAAAACAGTCATTCATTCATTAAATATCACATTCATTAAATATCACAGTTCTATCAGGGAGTACTGGAGTCAGCACAGTTATTCCAAATCCTGGTGAATAATACATCCCTGAACCGCAATGCTATAACAAGTTAGTATAAAGCTTTGACTTGAGAGCTGAACCAGTAGCTGGAAGAAACAGCTGAAACATTACGATGGCTCCCGCTGTCAAATATTATTATGACTCCCACCATCACGGGAGCATGGGAAATAATTTATCATGTCCAAGTCAGGCAGGGAACCCCTCTGTGGGGACAGGAACAGGCAGTTACGTGTGGTGGGAGCAAGCAGGAACCTGCAGCAGATTTGCTGCCAGCAGAGGAAATGCCTAACCCGCCAACAGGTAAATCTGCCCTTGCCCTCCCTTCCTGTGCGCCCGCTCCCTCCTGCCCCTGCTCCATGGCCGGTGCCAAATGTTGCATCTGCACTTTGAGGAATGGCTCAGTTGTCATTCTGCAGACCTGATCCCACTTGCTTTGCTGCAGCCACTTCTCCGTTCACCAGGGTCTAGTTGAAAAAACAGCTGATTCAAAACCAGTCGTGAGGAAGCTTGCCTGCCCTTGGGATGTTGAGACAAGGGCACTGAAGGGCCACCAGTACTTAAAAGGTCTTCCAGGCTGTCTCAGACAGCAGCTTCATGGCAGCCAAGCCAATATGAGGGCGTGCTGCTTCTGAGAGGAGCAAGTGCCCCTCCCTCTTCCCTTTTCCCAAAACACACATATGCATTTCTCTCCCTCCTAATCTGCTCCCAGATGCAAGGACCTGCCCTTTTTTATAGCACCAACTCCAGATCTCGTCAGATCTTTGGCTAGGATGCATGCTGCTAGCATTTGGGGCTTTATCTCTCCATCTGATTCAGCATTACGGTCCAGCTTGCTGAGGGTCCGGTCCAATGCTTGGCTACAGGAATAGTCCCCAAAGCTTCTTGCTCTGTGCTAGGGCTGGATGCTGAGCTGATAAAGTTATTACAGGTCCCAATGGTTAAACTGAGGATCTGGCTCTGAGTCTGGATGAGTGTTTCGGAAGGGTGGGATATACAGCTACGGAATACTTGCATGAAAACCTGTGTTGCTAACTGGTGTATAGCGTGATTACACTCAAATAAAAATTACAGATCCTTTTTAGTGACAGCAGTGGTAGGGAGCACAGCTGGAGTTTTCTGTCTGTGAACTGTTCTTTCGAGTCATAAAAATGGATGGTACTGCAAGTGCTAATGAGGTAACTACTAATAAAGTACACTTGGCCAATTTCAACTCTCCTTTGCACTGTCAACTTGCCTTCTGGGGGAATAGCTTGTGTTACTGTGCATCTCCTCTAAGTCTGTCATGATTGATATTAATGTGCTTCACAGGTCCATGTTATTTGACATTTTTGTTACAAAAATGGTCTGTTGTAATAAAATTCTCTCATCTTTTAGCCTGGTGTGTTTTGCTTGGAACAACACTCTCATTAAGAGGTTGGCAAACATATTTGAACCTGGTATAAAAATGTTGAAGTGAAAATATTATTGTGACCTTTTTGAATACAGCATCTTTCATATAGCACTGGAGTAGCCCAACAAAGCAATCCCTGAGGTGAGAAAGCAGATATAACTAGAGTTAGTCAGATACCTAAAAAAGGCGTGAGCACTATCTGTATTGTAAATTCTTGAGCCAAATCCAGATTTGTTGTTTCAAGTGTTTTGCTTTTGAAGCACGGAATTTTATCTATAGAGTAAAAACTGAGTAAGGGTTTAAAAATATGTCATGTTCTGTACAGCTGCTAGCAAATATCACAGAGAAGAAATTGCACAACCTGCTGTTGTTTTTTATCAGCTCAAAGGAATACAGGCTATAAGATGTTGTTGGGGCTTTGCCTGACCCCAAGTCCTGTGGGGATCCTAAGAAAAAAAAAATAGTTTTCTCAGAAGTTTCTCTGAGGATGAAGCTACTTGAAATATGCAGTTACAGGTGCTTGAAAATACTCTAGCCATTTTTAGGTCACCCTGAAGAAAGTAAGGTCTGAAATTAAAGGCTGGTGCTATTTTGGAAGCAAATGTAATATAATGACTGTCATCTGTTTTGAAATGATGGATAATACTGAATATAATTTTACATACCATAGTTTGACAAAGGAAGAGCTATGAGCCTAAAACTGCTAAATATAATCTTCATGTTACATTTTTGACACTTGCACATACTTGGAAAGTGCAATACACTTGATCCAAGCGAGCACGAGCAAGTCCGTAGCTACATTGTCATTCATGGAATTTAATGCAATGATTTTGTTGATAGACTGCACTAGGATATTCACCAAGCTACTGTGAATATTAGGTCAGTGAATATTACTTGTGCTGCCTCTTCCTCATTGCTGGCTGATCTCCTCACTTAATTCTCTATGCCTGTGTCCTTCATAAGGCTCATGCCTTTTGAATGGAGATCATGTTATTATGCACTTAAAGATATCTGGGAAGTTAGCAAGATGAGATTGCTAGAAACTGATTCATGATTAATGAATTTAACTCAGCTCATCTGAATAAGTCAGGCAAAGAAGATTTTGACTTTTTTTTTTTTTTTTTCTACTTGAAGCCTAGGAGCTTGCTACTGCTATCTCTATATTTGATTTGCTGAGAAATGGGAAAGAAAAGAGGTTGTGAGGCTTGCTTGTGTAAACAAGGCATCAGGAAAAGGACTTATATCAGGGCAGATTAGGAGGACTCTTGATTTTATGTTGGTGTAAATTGTCCAAAATTTGAATTTCTAACTAGAAAGAGTGTGAGCAGCACAGCTAATCTAAAGCTGTCTTTTTTTCCCAGAGTCAATGGATTCATAGCCTGTTTGCCATTGTGGACACATGTAGTAAAATGGATCTTTGGAATGGCTTTAGAAATCGGCCCATTGAGATGATTTTCCTCAGAATCATAGAATCATAGAATGCTTAAGGTTGGAAGGGACCTCTAGAGGTCATCTAGTCCAACTTCTCTGCACACGCAGGGTCACCTAGAGTATGTGGCACAGGACTGTGGCCAAGCGGGTTTTGAAGATGGCAAAAGTTTACCTTGCCTGCTTGATAGAGTCATTAGAAGAAGGAGCTTGTTTTCCAGTGAAATTTATCAACTCCTGTTCTGTTAAATAAAGAACAGTCAAGAAGCTGGGCCTCCAGCTTCAACAGGAGCCTATAACTTTACTCCACTCCTGAAAGGTTTCTGCCATATCAGGATACTTAAAATACATTTTAAATCTGATAGAAGAGGAAGAAAATGAATTTTAGTTACAAAACTCAGATTAATTACTTATCACACATGAGAGTGGAGGTTCTAGCAGACCAGACATGAAAATAAAACAGGCAAGTTCAGTCCTGACACTTGAAAATGAGGAAATAGAAGTCCTGGGAGCCCTTATTTGTATGGTCTCTCTTTAAATTGGAGAGGAGATTTTGTTACCATTTAAGTCCTTAAAAGCACCAGGAATTCCTAATGAACAGGTGTGTGTTCAACAGTTATTGATATTATACCAAACCTCATACATTTGCAACTTATTTGTATTGAATTAAATTAGTATTACATAACCTTTTGATAGCGACAGTATCATTAAAAAAATAATGACTTGGTTTAGCCTTGGAAACAGCAATGAGTTTGCTTTCTTTGGCAGTTGTACAAGGAAGATAAACTACTTAGAAAAAGGCAACCTGTGGAAGTCCACTGTCTTAGGTCTTCTTCAGAAAAAAAAAAATGTTTCACTCGGTTACATTTTCATTCGTGCTGTCTAAAGCTAACTATTTGGTTTGGCTCTGTGCAGTTTGTGAACTGGGCCTTTGCCTTTTTCACCAATAACATGAAGTCACAAAACAGCTTTTAATCATCTCTGCAATAATAACACTTTGCAAGTTATTTGTGCAGCTGTTTCACTAGTCAAATTTGTTTGGAGTTAAGACACAACTAAAATATACTTCCATAAACATAAGCGAGAATTGTTTAGTCCAAGCTTAGATGAGATGTATTTTTGGTGCTTAACATCTATTTTGTTCCATAGTATTACAGTTCTTCGAGATTCAGCACACACTTTGACAGAACCATACACTGACTATACACCAACCTCTGAAGCAGAGGGACTGATTAAACTGCAGAGGCCTAGTTTGAAAGAGAAACAAGATTTTGACACAATATTGTTCCAAAAAAGAAAACAAGTTTTCTGTTCTCTAACTAACTAATCCACATCCTTTTGGAAATATGCTACTGTTTTTCCCTTAATATAATGTTTTTCCTTGCCACCCAGTTAAATTCCTTGAAAAACAGAAGCAGCTAAATGCCATGCATCACAAATCCTCATTGCCTGTGGTGAGATGCAACCAAATAAAATATAACTTGCTTCTTGCAATAAGAGGTAGAGAGGTTGGTGGTAAAGTGAAATTATTCTTTTTGCCTGCATGCACATGTATCTGAAGTCAATTGTATCTTTTAAACTCATATTTTAGAAGCCAAGTAAATTGGTACATTAATGTTATATGAAGATTTTACTCCAGCAGTTCAGTGGAGGACAATACGTATGCAAATTGTCATGGGTCTTTACCAATAAGTTAAAGAGCTTCTTCCTATCTGGAGGAAAATAATATGACATTTTGTTATTGACTGTATGGAAAAAATACAGAATTGCACATATGCAGACTTTAAACATAGGGACCTTAAAAGATGTAATTAGATCTAGATGTTTAGAAACAGGTTTAGGAGTTCCTTTCCCACAAATTAGGGGAATTAAATCCCCCTAGCCCATAATTTACAGAAATTTCTGTGATTGGCCACAAGAGCAGTTCTGAGTGTTGGCCAAACAGTTTCCAGATATCTGTATGCTTACACCATGCTGGAGTCGAGAAAGGAAAGCACGGTCATGCAGGCCACAACTTGAGGCTAAGAAGTCAAAATATTCTATATAAATGTAAATGAATATTACCAGAATACGTTGACAATTTTTCATTAGAAGCCTTTTGCTATGGCTCTGCAGCTGTAGATCATGTAAGTAATGGTAGAGCTGTTGTGAGCCAGCTCCACTGAGATTTTTAAAAATGAAGAAAAACAGTGACTATTTCAGTCTCTACCATTGCTTAGGATTGAAACATTAACCAGGCAGGGAGTTTGCCGAATACTTGTTTAATGGTCAGATTGCAGCCTGTGAAAAGAGGAAATAAATAAATAAATAAGAAAAAATAGTTACTCTTTAGTAAAACAGCAAGCACATTATAAACTGAATGTTGAAAATGCACTCATAAAAGATTATCCTTGAAACCTATCCTAATTATGTTTCTGTGCACTGTGAGAATGCTATTTCCATTTTGGGCTTTCTACAGAGATACAGTGATACAAATCAACAGGTTTTTCTAAGCAGAATGTATTTTCTGGATCCTCAATGGACAAGTTGTATTTTCGTGGTAATGTTATTAAGGTAATGTCCTTGATGAAATTTAACATATCTATCCATGAAGGATAATTCCAAACCCTAAGGTTGGATTGTTTTTGATGATTGAGTACAATGACTAATTTGGCTGTAATTTAATCAGTTCTCTGCTAATGTTTACTTGACAGATTTTATTAGGTCAAATTTCAGTTTTAATCTTATCAGTGGCCATGCTCAGAGTTTTATTTCTATTCTCTTTTCAGTAGATAGTAAATAACTGGACAAAAGCACTGGAAACCTGATTCTTCACCACTTTGCAACTTGTGTTATTGTTTATGACAATAAAAACTGCAAGTGATGCTGTCAATTCAGTTTGTACCCTTTTACAGATGCTTTCAGTATAATACAGAGAGACACCGTACAATGCATATTCCCAGTTGGGCGTTTCAGTCATGAGACAACCTTTTCTCTTCCCAATGTGGCTGCCCTAGGTGGTATTTTACTGCTTTACTGAGAAATACTAGAAGAGTTGAGCAATAGATGACTATTGCTCTTTTGGGATGCTCACGTCAGAGACCTTTCCTGCCAAGTATAAAAGAATAGGAAGTGGAAAGCAGTGTCTCAGTCATCTTTCAGTGATGCAGTCAGCTGGGTCTATATATTTTGGCAATTTAAATGTCAACGTCTACGTTGTCCACAACTCTGGACAATGAAGCCGAGTAGTGTAATGTATCTGTGTGAATGTTTATGCTCTCCTTATTAAGATGAAATTCCTGTGGATGGAGTAGAGAGCTTACTCCCCATCCAAGATACCCATGTCACACAGCCTAGCACAGTGATATGACTGGAAGTCTGTCTTCAGAGAAGATTTAGGACAGGCATAACAGAGATTGATTTGTGTTGCTGAAATGCAGTAGCCTGTGTAATCATAAGTTAATGCCTGTGAAGAACTAAATACTATCTATTATCATCCCATGTTCCTTTTCCTCACTCTGTGCTCTCCACTAAGTGCAAAAACAGCTGTTAAATTGAGGTTTAATTTAGATTGTAACTTTTAAAGCATTTATTTGTATGTACAGTGGATCAGATGATAAGCTTGAATGCAGCCAGCTCTTACATCATCAAAGAGGTCATGCGCAGAGAGGAGGAAGAAGTTTACTCAGCAATGAGCTCAAGTGCTGCTCAGCTGATAAACAATACTTTGAGTTTCAACTTAGGCAAGTTTGAGTAGCCCAAGGGAACTCTCACTGACCTAAACCTCCCGCTATGCTGTGGTCAGCATCAAAGCATCTACTCTCCATGGACAGCTCCATTACACCCAGTACCAAGAATTTTCAGTCTAGAAAAACAGGGGGAAAGTTTGCATTCAGTGTGGTGTCTAATGTTGACATACTTACAAATTAGCAGGATTAAAAAAAAAGCAAAAAACATATTATCACTAGAAGTGGTTACCCCATAACATAAAACCTAATAAGTAAATGTATCAGGAGGATTAAATCCTTTATAATTACTGAGTGAAAACACACTAGTAGAGTGAGGTAAACTTTGAAAGTCTAGTGTCCAGGGAGCCTTTTCCTTTTCTTTTAGAAAATTTATATTTAGTTATAATTCTGGCTTTGTTGTTCTTCAGCCTTTGCTGTTGTTCAGACAGTTCCAGGGCAAGAAGTAGTTGGAATGGGACTTAGGTGCTTATAAAAACATGTTATTTGCCCCTGAGTGATCTTGCTATCAATTAATAAGCAGGTCTGTTAAAGTGTTACTAATTTACAAAACACTGACAACGTTTTTTGGCTGCACAGAAGATATGTGAGTAAGGCCAGTACTGGCGCAAAGTGACGTGGAGCTTAACATTTGATTTATTTTTCCAGTGTGAAGTAAGATTTTTCAAAGTACTGCCAGACAAATATTACCTAGGGGAATAGGAGCAATACAGTTTGTTTTCAGACTGTACACTTGCAACACTCAGTAGCGAGCCAGGCAAAACCACATAGACTTATATAGGAATGCCAGAGCCAAATAAAAATTATAATAATTATATCACAGGTAGTTGGTTAAATAATGATATTTTTTTCTCCCTCAATACTCTTTATTACCTCAAAACAGGACTTATTCTTTGCCCTTCCTGTCACACAGTTTGTAAGAGACCTTAGGACAATGGGGTAATTTTTCTGCATTTTGATCAATTCAGAATTTTCTCTGCAAGACATGGACCCTGGTTTTCTTCATGCTTAGGGAATGTAAATAACTTATTCTGATCCAAGTAAACATATTCTGTCTGTCCTTCTCTCTAGGAAGGACAGACTATTTGGCCAGTGCCAGGAAGGTGGAAATAAATACCCTTAATTTTATATTTGATTGAATACAGAATTTGCTTTTCTGCTCCAAGATTTATGAATAACTTAGCTTCGAGAATTTGCTTGTGGAAGAATTGATTCACATGTTTATTTCTGTTCTCCCCAACCTAACACCTGCCCAACATGACTGTACTCTTGTTGTGCTCTTTTCTATATGTTTCTTGTGTCCTCATTCAGAATTTGGTCCACAGAGTCTTCATTAAGCAAAGAGTTTCAGAGTTTTTATTTTATGGCCTGTTAGCTTTTTTCTTTTTTTTTTTCCATAGGGGAAGTACAGATTCTTTCAGTAGTTTCATAGAGAAACATATATTTCTTAATTACCTCTTGAAGCAGATTGGAAGCCATTATTAAATCATAGTAAAATTTAAGTGCCAAAAAGTTGTGCTTTTAATAGGAAAAGGTTTGATGATAAAATAAACAAGCTATTACCAGAGCTATATCTTGACTTCCTCAGGAGAATGGACAAGGATACTGGAAAAGACATCCATCATCACCTCCATAAGGAGGGCAGAGTCCTCAAGGGAGTAAAAGTGGCACTTCTGCTGGGTGCTGACTTCAATATGCCTCTAAATTGCCCACGTTTTGGTACCATACCATGTAGATATATCTGCTCTTGATGGGTGGTGATTCACATTTTCAATTCTCAATATAGTAATTCTCCAATTTACATCAACAATTAATATTAGACAATGGGAAAATGAGCTTTATTTAAGACTTTACATGTAAAGCATCAAATACTCTGTAATATGCATCAATATTGCAATATAACATATATGAATTTTCTTAAAATAAAAAAGAGGCATGGTGCACATATTCCGAAGTTTTGTCTTTTTTTTTTTGTTTGCTTGTTTGTTTCTTTGTACATTTCATATAGAAAAAAATCTTTTGTGAAATTAAATATTATCCAGGTTGGAAGTAAAAATCCCTAAAGAAAATGTAGGTTAACAGGAACTGTCTTATGACCCTAGAAAGACATGCTTTAAGACTGCAGTTATCTCACCAGCATACTCCATGCTGGTTGCATATATTTATAAAAGACACCAATGAGTCATATGTAAACATTTTGATTATAAAGATTTTCTTCATTTTCCCACAGACTTGCTGCTTTCAAACAGCTGCATCCCATTCCTGGGCTCAACTGAGGGGCTTGATTTTCGAACCCTGCTGCTAGATGAGGAGAGAGGCCGGCTGCTAATCGGGGCTAAAGACCACATCTTCCTGCTCAACTTGGTTGATTTAAACAAAAATGTAAAAAAGGTCAGTTTGTTTTCCACAGATTTCATCTGATAAATTCATTTTTTGGGCCTTTCTTCTTCATTTTTCTTTCTCTTTTGCTTTATTGAGTAACTGACAGATTCACTGTGCAAAGCATTGCACCAGGATTTAATAGTCTTGCTTCCCCTTGTTATGTGGATTATCTTTAATAATAGTGGCCTTCGTGACCTTCGGCGAGACCTACAATCTTTGCCTTACAAGTACCTCTGCAGTGCATAAAACCAAAACATCAGCAAATAGATAAAGAAGCAACTCCGAATGTTTTATTCATTTTTTCGCTCCTGTGTTAGGGACAAGTTTCTCAAAGGAGAACATTAGAAAGAAGATAACTTAAGACAGGTCTTTCCCTGTGTCCTGATGTCACTAGTTTTACATTACTGTAAACTCAGCGCAGAAGCGGTTTTGATTCTAATATGGATATTGGCAATTTTAATGTTAACACTTGTATTAATATTTAGAATTAGTAATGATAGGGGAAGCTTCCACTGGGATCTATTATACCTCTCCCTTGCCTGTGCTTTGCAGCAACGTGCTAACTCTGGATAATAGAGTGGCAATTTACCCTTCAGGAGTTCCCATAGACATGATGAACTGGTGCTTTTGCAAGCACGATTGACTGCTATATTTAAGAAACAGATGCCTGTTTAGGAACACACATGAAAACTACTTTCCTGGTTGTTACAGATATTCTACTTGTTGGAGACAATTTAAATTCTCAGCTGTGCTTTATATATCCTTGAAGCACAAGCAGGAGGTTTTGAATGACTGTGTTCTGCTGTCAGTCCTAAAGCGTAACTGAGCCTGAATTAATATGACTGAAGCCTGGGGACTTAGCAGGTGTAACAGGAGAGAATTTTGCTCTGCATATTTGAATGCAACATATGCTGCCTTTACAGAGAACAGTCTCTAGTACTAAAGTGAATATCTTATTTAGATTTCTGCAGTGATCCACATGGCAGTTTCTTTAAAACTCAGGTTCTGAGCGTTATAGGAAATTTCTTCCCTTGAAAACTCTAACAGTCAGTTAACTTGCATCTTCCAACTCAGCCGTTTGCTCAAAAAATGTTATCTTTTCAGGATGTTTTAGTGGTAACTGCATTATTTATATTTCAGATTTTCAGGCTACTGATTGCCTTCTGGTTTTGACTTTCTGTAGAAAAGAAATCTTGTTTGTGTGAAAAGAAGACTTCTATTTCTGTGGGGTGCTCATTTCCTCCTGAGCGGTGCTGAGAGCTGTCACTTCCCATCATGTTCAAGGGGAATTGACTAGTCTGGAGCTCTTTGGAGGAGTCAGACCCTTGTGCCATCAGACCCACTGGTCAAGCTGGTTACGCTGACTGTTGACAGACCAGTGATGACAATTATGGAGGTTGAGCTTTTAAAGAAGCACAGAATACAGTTTGAGCCAAGAGAATTTACATGGAATCAGGCAACACCACTCAATAGAGATGTTGTAGCACAAAAACTCTGTATTTGAATGAGAATTTGTATTTGATAAACTTAATAGAAAATTTATGCCTAGATGCCTGTGGCAACCTGAAAAAAAAGAAAAGAAAATTTATAAACAATTAAACAATTTTGTATCTGGACTAAAGAAAGAATAGTTTGGAGGTTTAAAGGTCCCTCTGCCTCAGGATAAGTGTTTTGGTAGCCTTTAACTTTTAGGATAAGTCAAATAGTATTTAAACAGCTGAAAGGGTCTCGGCAGCTTCGCTGCGCATCAGTCTATACTGATTCCCACAGTCTCGGTGGCTAATCAGCAACTTCATAGCTTTGCCCTTTCGGGCAACACGAGACGATGTTCTTTGGTTCATTGGCTCAGGGCCGGTGGCTACGTGTCAGTGGGGGCAGCGATGGGAGCTGCAGGATGCAGGGAGCTGCTCCGAGCAGCAGCACCGGTAGCAGCGCAGCGTCCGCACGCGGCGTCCGCCCCGCGCCGTGTTTAGACTGACCACGGTTTGCATTGGCAACGGGCCAGGCGGCTCCTTTCCAGGCTTTCCCGGTGCGAGGAAACCACACATGTGGGGAGGACGGGTGTCTGAAGTGTGTCCTTTGTGCTCTTTGGAATAAGGAGGCTTCCGGAAAAAAATATATATTGGATTCTACTATGCAGCCACGGAAGATGGAAGCAGTTAATTAGAATATTAAATTTCCTCCTGTAAATGAAGGGTTTATTAATGACCCGAAGAAGGAGAGTTTACAGAGAGTGAGCTGGGGGAGGGGAGGCAGATATAACAGCTTTGAAACTAGAATGAAACCTTGTGCAATGTTTTGTTTTTTCTTCTTTCTTTGAAATGAAACTGAGTGTTAATAGTCTAATACTGAGTGGATCTAGAGAGCTCCCTGGAGCTCTCAGTTTCAGCAGTTTGTTGTATTGGGAAACTGATGATACACCTAAAAAGTAAAGCCTAAGTTTGAAACAGTTTACTCTCAGTATATCCCCTTCTGTGGATATAATCAAAAAAAAAAATTGTATTGTGGAGTCTGATGCTGCATATTCAGATATTTCCATGATAGTATTTAAAAAAAAAAAAACAGAGCACAGTATCCTGTTCTCTTCTGTAATATAACAATATACATGAGTATGTATATATATCATTTAATGACTTCCTTTTTATAACCTAATTATTTACCTAACTTAGTTAATTTAACTTACACATATTAAGTTATGGTTTTATTTCCTGGTGTATTTTTTTCCTAATGGAATAAATCAATAGTTCTTCTTGAGTTCACATTTTCTCAAGTCATTGTAATTTTTATTCAATATATTGCGTAATTGGTGGAAAACTTCCTTAGCTGGCAGCTTGAGAGAAATCCACCCAGTTTCCACTGCAAACCTTATTATAAAGCAAGAAAAATTACCATAGCATAACTGAAAAGTCCCCCCAAGAATGCAGAGGACTAAAAAGCAAGCAGTCTACAAATACCTAATGTTTAACGAAGGACGACCATTTTCCATCGCAAGAATGTAATTTCTATTAACTTGGACTTAAAAGAAGCCCACAGTCCCTGTTGCAAGGATAACATAATCTGCACCAAGATCTTTTTCTGAGAGATCCTAAGACCCCTGTCAAGTATTGCAAGCTATTTATAAATAGGAGGATTTGTGGTTCATTCTTATGAATTAAATAAAGAAAAGAAGTATGCTAAGCGAAAGGAGGCACAAAGGAGCAGTGGTTTATATTTGTCACAGCGCTCCACATGCAGACAATAAATTTGAAGACAGCTATGTCATAACCAGGGGAAGGGCAGTTTAAAAAGAAACACGTTTAAATAGCGTTAGCAGATGGAGAAGAAATTTGGTAGGAGTCTTATTTTCCAAGAGCCTGCCGGAGCAGTGACTTTGCTACAGTTTGCTCGAAACCTTTCTCATTTTGCTATTGGAGAGCTAAAGGAACGCGGCGTGCAGGACGCGCGGCTATCGGGTGCCCGGGCAGCACGGCCCGCCCGGCTCCGCGCGGTGGGGTTGCTATCGGGGACCCGCAAGCTCTTGAAGCGCTGCCAGCCCGCAGGAGCTGTCCTTGCAAGGGAACACAGCCACATGTGGCCCAGCTAGATAAACATGTCAGGTCCTACAAGCAGCTCCGCAGCACCTTGTTTTGATCCGCCCAGGGTGTGCTGGCACGGGCTCACAAATTACCGTCGCTCGGAGCATCCTTAATTTGCAATTGTTACTGTGGGTTGTTTGTTTTAATATTACCAGGTGCAACTGTCTTGTGACTAATCTTTTAATCTCCTTTTGGATTGACTTTAACTATGAACATTTGGTAGTAAAAACTGTCTCTGTGTGTGAATACACATGTACACACACGCACATACATATATAGGTCTATAAATAAATGTACAAAATACACCCTTATGATTTTGGAGCCCAGTTTTACCTTCATTGCCCCAGGAAACCTCCTGTCAGCCCACGTGAGTGTTATCTCAATTAGGACTTAGCTCAGTGGGAATTTAGCCAGCTCTGAAGCAAGGCTTCCATTCTGCCTTCAAGTCAGAGTCTTCCAGAATATATACAAAATCTGAGCTACTTTTTGTGGCCTTGAAACTCCAAGACTAGTCCTTCTTTACTGAATACTTGAAAACTTCTTATTCTCTACCATAAAAAAAATCTTTCTGCCTCTTAGGAAAAGAAAAAAAAAAAGATTTTCAAGACTTTTAGGATGTAAGTAGAGGCCTAAGTGTTACACAGAAGATGCCTTTGACTATTTCTGGAGTCCCGGAAGGGAAGACGTGAGGACTGGAAAGTTCTGGATAAGCTAAGTCTAAAATAAGTCTAAAATAAGCCAAGTGCCAAGGGAGGAGAACAGTCATGAGTCCACCTGGGTTTATGCCATTAGTAAAGACAGTTCTGAAGAAAGGATCAGGGTGAGGCTGTTGTTTGACCTGGGGACAGTATGTCCTTCCTCATATGGAGAATTGATTCACAGGCTGTTGTCTGTATGATGATGGCCATGAGCTTGGCACAAAAAAGATCTCCTCTGGTTGTCAGAGTTCGTTTCTGAATGTTTTAAGATATTCTTTTCCTCACAGAATTCACAGAAATAGGAACCATATTACCTGTAATTTACAACAAAACAAAAAAGTGACGTAATGTCCTGTTGCCCAAGATGGCCAGCAACAGAAAATGAAGAGTATAAGTTATTTGATATTTCAGAATAGGAATGCTTAGGAGACAGAGTTGATAACTTTGTGCTTAATGATCTTTGGTTCTTGCTCCTGTTTTGAACCTGTGAGCCTTTGAAGTCCACAACATTGTTTGCCAAACCTGAATTTAGCACCTGTGTAGAAAAAGCAGAAGTTTGAAAAATGTTTACCAATACAAAATAGCCGGCTGCATCAAAACACCGAGCCTGCAATCTGTGGCAATAATGACAGCACTTCTAGATGGAAGAAAGTGTCTCTGTTATTTCCTTTTGCATTCGTGCCATAAATTACTTTTCCATAAACATCCTCTGCCTCTTTTTTCATTTTTCGTGACATGTTTTGGTGTAAGGAACAATCAGGATCCTGCTGTCTGAAAATTCTTGCGCCTTCCAGGCCCAGAGTTTTTCAAAGGTAGGACTTGTCTTCATTCTGAAGTGACAGACATGTATCCTAAAAGCCCTGGTGTACAATATCTGTTTAGGAGAAATAGACAGAAGACCAAAGTCTACTGTGTTACACTGTGGAAAATCAAGTGTAAATACAATGAAGTTTTTAAAGATTTAGTTCAGTGTAAGTGAAATAAACATCTGATCCTTTTTCTTAAAATTTTCACATATGCTCATAATATATCTTTGATAATGCATAAAACCCACAAATATTGGAAAGCTTACCCTTTTTATTTTTATATTGTATTGATAGAGGATCAAGTTTTAAGATAAGAACTTTGGCATATTAAGATCTCACTTTAATACTTGTGCAAATGCAATAGAAAAAGAGCCTGTTTCCCTCTAATCAGAATTTACTCCCTAACAACTACTTGCCAAATTTAAATTATCAAAAATCTGGGAAGCAAAGCATCCAAACCAACTGATGTTGTGTCCCTGTAACTTTCAGTGAATTTTGCTCAGACTGACGACACTGTGAAAATAAAGAATGCAATACACTGACCCTTTCCTCTCCAGAGTGCTATAAATGAAACAAAATCAATCCCCGTATCCTCTCCCCTACCACCATATATATCATGTTATATCTTTCAGAAATTCAATTTTCTGCTACTATAAAAGAACAGGAATTGGAAAGCCCTGTCAAATGTCTCCCTGGAAGTATATTTCCCATAGGGGGACAAACGTGCTGGATGTACACGTTCCTGTTGAAAGAAGGAAGAAGGTGCCTGGCAGATACCAAGGAAAAGGATATTCAGGAGTATATTCTTGGCTTTCAGAGGTCTCTAACTGACCTTAGGGCTAACTGAAGCTTGATACTTTGATAAAGATAATAAAAGAAAACTAAATTTAGCATCTAATTGTAAAGACAATCTATTCAGGTTTTTAAATACAGGCAGAAATCTAGATAAGGAACATAGATGTATTTACTTCTTTTGCCTACTGATGACTTTAAAATATTGAATTTCGGAGTATGGCAAATGTAGCAGGAGCTAAATAAAAGAACTACTTAGGGTAACCTTCTTCTCAGGACTGCATGTGAGAACAATCTGTGTGGTTCTCTAATTTGTGAACTTCCCATTCCAAGCTCATGAGTGGAACAGATGTGAGGTATTTAGAGACCAACTGGTATACATGCATGGTGTGCTAAAATCGGCTCCATTTTCCATTAATTGAGACACTCATACTAAAAAAATCATGAAATACTTTCTGACTTCTGTTGGTGAATTCAATAAATTCTACTACTTGCAGTAATTTTCAGCGAAATGATCCTAGGCCAGTCAGGAGAGGAGTGACTAACATCCTGATTCTCAGGAAGCAGTCTATGAACACTCACTTTTATTGTATTGGACTGTGATATTTATGATATTGTCTTATGTCACAATGTGACAGAATCCTTTTCTTTCTGCATTTTTTTTCTCATTTTGTTATAAGCATCACATATTTCCTCCATGCTGCTTGATCTTACTGTTTTTCATTTTAAATATTTAAAAACTTTGAGTTTTTACTTTGAGTTTAGAAAATAGGAAAAAATTAAGTGAGATGACTTTCATTTCACTGATGGGAAAACTAGTATCTGAGTGTAACATAGAGCAGGAAAGTGGCAAGGCTGGGATTAAACTTAATCTGATTTAATTCATGTTTTTGGATTATGTTGCCTGCTTTACTGCACCTGCTCTGTGAACACACTGGGCTAAATCGCAGCCACTTTCTCACAGGGGCTCTTTTCTCATGGAGAAATGAGAGCTCCTCAGGGAAACGTTGTTGCATGTGTTGTTTCTCAGTGCCAGGATGACAGGGATCTTGCAGCTTGATCTGTCTTTGTTTTTTGGAAGCCACAGCAGGGACTGTCATTGGAAGTACACTCGCATCAGTGAATTTATACTTCTGAATCATGATTTGCATGGTCGTGTGATTCACAAGATCTTACTGAAATATTTTGATGCCAGGAAGCAGCAATTTTACTGTCTTTTTCTTCCTTCTATCATGAATGCAACAAAAAGCTAGTACACAGATTTTTTTTTAAGACCTTTTTATCACTGTCTCTTGCTGCAGAAAATAGGTATTTAAAATAAACATGGGTGCTCCATGCAACTCCTTTGAAATAGGAAGGAAGCAATCCTTGTTTTCACAGGACTCGGACTCAGTGAGTGGGTGTTATGTGGCATGTTGGTCAGCTCGTGTCCCTCAATCCAGATACCGCTACATCCAACTGCTTCTACTTGGGCCACTAATAAAACACCAGAGGTTTTACTTGTACCAGAGACCCTACTGATACAGAAGTGCTTAAGCACATGCCTCGCACCTGAAACCTGGAGAGCTGCCGACATCCATTGACCTCAATGGGACCACTCAAGCTGCTCTCGCACTGTTGGTGTGAGAGCAGCTATCTTAGGGACATGGCACTGGCAGGAATCACACTCATTCGGTGGTCTCATTCCTGATTTTCAACCGCAACTCATATAGCCGTTATTCCTTTAATAAACTGATCCTGCTCTGCAGTAACTAGAGTTAAGGGATAGTTCATGCAGTTCTGACGTCGTTACTCACAAAACCTTGCCACTCTGATGTTCCAGTATGGGAAATTTCTTATTATTATTCCCTTTCTTTCTTTCTTTCTTTCTTTCTTTCTTTCTTTCTTTCTTTCTTTTTCTTCCTTTCTTTCTCTCTCTCTCTCTTTCTTTCTTTCTCTCTCTCTTTCTTTCTCTCTTTCTTTCATTCTTTCTTTCTTTCTTTCTATTTATATTCACTTCATTTCATTGTTCATAATTCTAGTCTTCAGAGTTCTTTGATTTCCCTTGCACAATGTTTCCAGTCTTCGCTTTCATTAGCTACTCATGATCTCCATGAGTAACTGCCTCCCATTCAACTCAGTCCATTTTCACTTTCTTTTAGTCACTTCTTTACTCATCAAACCATTTTTCTTTTAATAATATCTGTTTTCTAAAGCTGAACTAATTAATTTCTATGAGGCAAAATGAAGTGCTTTATTTAGCTACATTTTTAAGAGGAGCTCTACTACATGTAGAATTGAATTGAGCTGGTTTATGTAATACACATATACTGATATATAATCTATGTATCTAACTTTCTAAATTTTCTCTTTTAAATTAACTTTTCCTTTTGCACTTTTTCATAGTGAAAATACATACTTGCAAAATATAAAAGTGTTACTTTTAAAATCACTGTGTTGCTGATCTGAAGGAGACCTTTGAGGTTTCTAATGTTTTGTTTTAATCAGAAACCAATTTCCAGTTTCCCTTTAAAGTGATACCTCATCTATCCTATATTTATGTATTACTTAATTTTGTACTCCTGGGAGGTTTTCTTTCACTCTGCTAGCAAAGAACATATTGGTTTGCATTCATTAGGAGTTTTTAACTTCTTTCTTGTTACTAAATTTAAGAAAATATTTTTAGAATTCTTTAAAAGTAATAACGTTTTTTTTTTTTGATTGGGTAATAAAAGAGAAAGTCTGGATATCATGATAGTAGCCTTGACCTTTTGAATTTTGATATAAATATTTTACCAGGAAAATAAACTAAAGATTAAAAGGTGAAAATAATCCCGTTCAAGTGAACGGCTCATGTTTTACAAAAAAGTTTCATTCTTCATTTAAAAGTGATCCCACCTAACTATTCTAAGATTTCTCTGAACATTTCAGATATAAATTTAATCATGAAGTATTTGATATATAGCTTGTGCTGCTTTTAACATGAAATGATACTAATTTACCATGTTACTCTCATTGTTTCTATCATGTGTTTTTCTCTTAGGAATTTAATTAAAAGACTTTTGAAAAGAAGAGATTACTCTTGTGAAATGAGCACCTGAACTGAAAAAAAATTATGAAACAAAGTAACCAATTTCAATGTGCCAAACCATCTACAAACTCAGAGATTTTGAACAGAAAAGGAACTACTAAATTTTGCATATTACTAAACAAAATAATTAATAGAAAATATCCCACCTTAATTCTGTCCATATAAAAAAGTTAGCATGCATTCATGTAAATAAATGTGACCATGTGAAAAGCCAGTGAGACTATTCATGTGCATAAAATCATTTGTGTATCAATGTTTTGGAGAACAAGTCCTCTTTGTAGGCAGTGTGATCTAATAGGAAACTAAATTTATGTTCTATGTCTGAGTACATTGGCTCATTATTTATTATGCAATTTGCTTAACCTATTACAGATTGGAAATGACAGTTTCTGGGAACCTCTCAGTTCTCATACAGAAACTAAATAAATATCACTTTAAATCCCCCATACATAATTGTATATTGATTTTTAGCTACATTTTTCATTGAGTAATGGGCCCTTGCAGAATGCTGAATAATGAGGTTGTTGAGTAGCCAGAAAGCAAAACAATTGACTTTTCTATCATGATTGACTATGGTTTTCCCCTCAGTCAGCCAGACAGGGAACGAGTATATCTCATCCTGACTCGTCCAGCTTATACAACAAAGACTATTTCTGATGAAAAAATCCAAACAGAAATTAAGAGTAGAGTCAAAGCTATCAAAACATGTGCTATCTTAGTATGTAGAATGTGGTCCCCAAAATGAGGGAGTCCTCAAAATGAGAGTCTCATTCCTTTGATGTCTAAATGTAGTCAAAAAATATCTTTCCCCTAGAACTCTCAAAAACCTCTACCCTTCTGTTTTGATGATATGGGAAACTTGATCATAATTGGTCATAACGTTTATGTGAAAAAGATTAGAATTTATCTTAATTCGACCTGGCTAAATGTATCTCTAGAACCACAGTTTTATAATCCCCCTAGCAGTTTCTTCTCATCAGCTTTTCTTCACCAGCTCCTCTTAAACCTCCAACTCTCCTTCATCCCAGTGTTTCCATTGCTACAAGTGTTAGAAGTCCTGCTCTGCCCATGCAGGGACCAGATGAATTCTATGGTGCTAACTTAGGTTCTTCTAGATGGCCTTGCCACAATTCTAATATTTTCCTCTATAGTTTTTGGAATTATTGTGTAATGCAGACACACTATCACAGCCAAATACATATGGAGCTCTAGCATCTAGATGCTATTATTACATCATTCTGAGAAAATGCTCGAGGAAAGTAAATCTGTACTCCAGTTCTGAGCTGGTTTTATACTGCCTTATCTCTTAATTTGAGTATCATCACTGTAAAGAATTAAGATTTAGACAAAAATATATTTACTAATAGCTTCTAATCACAGGTAACTAAATTCACTTGAAAGGGAATTGATTTCCAACACACTCATTTCCACTGTGACTAGTACAGAAAGAACTGAAATGGAAAGTTTATTTCCAGGTTCAAGGGAGCATTGACTATGGATTTTTAACTGTGGCAAGGCTGTCAGTCTCTAGGTTCCTTTCCAGGAAAAACCTGTGTGTGGGGCATGCTGTGACAGACGTACATCCTATAAGGTGTCAACAGCTGAGTGACTAAAAAGGCATTTTCCCTACAGCTTCTGAGGTTTTCATCTGCACACAGCCAACATCCTCTCCTGCAAAGCAGCCAGGGCTACTGGCTACAGAGAAATTTATATATTGGTTCCTGGGACATGAGACAGTTTACTAATCAACAATTAGCAGCATTGTTTTTAGTTTTAGTTTATTTATTTATTTATTTTACCTAACTAATTATGAGAAAAATCTCTAGCTATCTCTTGACAAAATAAGATGGAAAAAAGATACATTATTATGATGGTGATTCTCAAAAGATTTTGTATTTAGTTTTTATTTTGAATTTAATAGAATCAAATATAAACTCAATAATATCCCATTTCAGCTGGTTAATTGAAGTCAGTTAGTCAAAGTCTCATCTCCTGTTAATTAACGTATCTTCACTAATATCAAGAGAGTTACAATAACTGATAATAAATTGTCATCTGGCTCCATCTACCCCAAAATCTAGTTTACTGGATTCTGCAGAGCAGTTGAAAGAAAGAGCAGAAATAATAATAATAATAATAATAAGCACTAAAAATTATGTAAGGTACATGATTTTCCACTAACTAATTTTCTAAATCTGCATGCCTTACTCAATAAACTCAGTTGCTGTTGATAAGTGACATTATTAAAAAGTGTGCTATTAATTTCTGTCAAATGTACTTTTTGTTTTACAAATTTCCCATAAGCTACCTTCAGTTTCTAGAACAAAACTTCTTTTCATTTTTAAAATTGGCAGTAACAGCTAATCTTTTTTAAAAAACTATTTTGCTAAATGCATCTCAAATATAATTTTCCCTCTTTTGCAGTCAGTGTAATCCTAAAATGATTTGACTCATCATGTCTTTGTGAAACATAAGCAGTTCATGACAGTGAGAAGGTGTAGTAGCCAGATCATCTAAGCATTTTTAAAAAACAGGTATATAAGGTGAAAAAAAAAAGAAAAAAGAAAAGAACAGAGTTTTGACTTAAAGCCTCTGTACTTATTGTGTAACAACATGTATTCATAGCCTCATTCATTTCTATTCATGTGTAAATTCCTTCAACATGTATTAATTGTACTTTCGAGAAAACAGGTAAGATGCTATTATAAAAAAAGTTAAAATACTTATGATCTTTGTCCGACTTTTTTAATGTTGACTATGTTGCAGATTTACTGGCCTGCAGCAAAAGAAAAGGTGGAATTGTGTAAACTAGCTGGGAAAGATGCCCATGTAAGTATAGTAAATATATTTTCCCTATTGTTACTGATAATGTAGTACATCTGTATTTTTGCTTCTATATTCACAAAATTGGGTTTTTAAACTATTCTTAATTTTATATTTATTTGCCTAATGAATAGAAAAAAGATGAATAAAAAAAGTTACTCATTTAAAAATCGTTGCATTTTCATGCTTTTCTTTAAATATTAGTTCTTCAAGAAAACATATTGAATAGGATAAGTAGTAAGCATGCTTACAATCAATTTATATAAAATATACTATTGAGAGAAGACTTTCCTCTGAAGTGTTTCCTGGGAAACGCTCTCAAAGGGTTTGATTTGAAATCCACAGGAGTCTGCATATGGCTCTACTGTTGTAATCACAGTCCTTTCTTTCCCATCAAACTGCTCCTTTTTACTGGGAACATCCTGAATGTAACTTCATTACAAGTCATTAACGAAGCAGACTAGCAGTATGTATTACAAATTAACTTATTTTGTAGCCAGCTTGGTGACTTAATGTTAAAATAAAATCTCAGACTTTTCCTTGGAACCACAAGTATTTTTATCTAAAAGTTTCCGTGTATATAAGGTGCATTCATGTGTATATATATATATATATATGTCTTTTGCATAGCACAAATTGCATCATATATCTAGAGTCCACCATAAATATAAGCGTTTTCCAGATATATAATAAATTTTCTTCCTTTTCTCTCCACAAATCTTGTGTTTCCCATCCAATTTGTCTGTTAGCAAGGTGGATTCCAGCTCAAAACACTCCCTCAGCTCTCTGCCTGAGGAATTTCAACCTTTTATCATAACTCATTTCTACCCTTATCTTTATAGCAGACAAGAACCAAACATCACCTCTCCTGAGCACTGGGAAAATGCTGATACTGGTGTATATGCAGGATTTGTACTGATCTAATCCTATCCTCAGCCGAAAATGGAAGGAGAATATTTTTATTCTAGATCTGGGATTGACCTGAGACTCACAGAAATGCCCATATAAATGGATCAGTAGGATGTGGTTGGAGCTCATTCATACACAAAAATATACTCTGAAGTATGTTAGGACTCCCCTCACTTCCCCACAGTAATTTTTATCATGTAATCTTTGGCATAAAAGCTTGCGCAGAAGCCTTAATTGGGGGAAAAAGCAGGAAAATATGAAGTCCAGCTCGTCCTGCGGCTCTCCCACTTCTGTCAGTTGTTGATGGGGAATGTTTATTATGAGCAAGTGAACAGATATCCTCTAAACTGTGTTGTTACCAAACAGTTTATCGTGGCTCATGACTGCAAGCATTATAAAATAAGCTTGGAAACTTGATGGATGAACTGCTTGGTCGAGCCACCGCAAGATTTCAGCCATCACAACTTTGAACTATTTAGTAAACAACCACTGTAACAGTAGTTTTGACTTAAGTACAGGGATACTATGGCCATAACTTTGCCCAGTGTACAATATGACTGAAGAATAAGCATGGAAATGATTTTTTTTCCTTTCTTTTTCACAATAGACAGAATGTGCCAATTTTATCAGGGTTCTTCAGCCCTACAACCGGACCCACGTTTATGCCTGTGGCACGGGAGCATTTCACCCTCTCTGTGGATACGTTGAACTTGGAACTCACAAAGAGGTAATTTAGTTTCCTCACTGCTCTGATATATCAAGGAGTAACCTTCCTCTTGTTTAGCATTCATCAGAGATTTGGGAATACCGTGTGAGTGCATAAAAAATGAACTGACAGCAGCTTACATAAATAACTGGGTAAATGGTGGATTTTACAGGTCAAACAAGAACTCGTATGCTCACATTTGATATGTGCATATCGCTCTTCCACAAAGCACTTTTCTTGGTAAGACTTAATACACAAACTTCCTCAGAATGACACTTTCACATGATTAACTAAGTGAAGAACACATTCAAGCCAGATGTCTTGCCTTCTAGTAAGTCACTTCCCCACATATTTTTTACTTACACTTGCAGAGTTCAAGATTCATAATTCTGTTTATAATGTATACATATTCTTCTCTTCTCAAAGATTTCCTATTCCTTGTGCCTAAAGATCGCGTACAGTTTGTAGATGAACTCTTCAGAGCCTGAGTTGAAGGACAGCATCTCAGCCCTTTGCAAATAGTTACAGCCCTGTTGCCTAGCGAATATCCTGGTATCCTCCATCACTAGTGGCATATCCCTGCACTGAGCTTAGAAGCTGATTGGTGTTCGTTTCTGTTCATTCTCTGTCTGACGACACAGAAATCTCTTTCCTAAGTGGTAAATATTTTAGATCAAACCCTCACAGCAGAAAAATTTTGCTATTGTGTTGTGTATATCAGGCACTTAGTGCACAAGTCTCTCTGTAACTCCTGTACATATAACGCCTTGGCTATATTTATAACATTGGCTATTTTCTCAGACAGTGGCTGGGAGTGACCTGCCTAGCTGCTTGCCCTCAGTGCAATTGTTCTCTAACACTACAGCTTCCTTCTTTTCTCCCTGGATCTAAGCAAAATTCTGGAATATAAGAAATGAAGTTCCACGATATGTTATTAACCACAATAATCTGAAATATGTGCACATCAGACTTATTCTGACATACAGAATCGAGGACCAATGCTCTTGGGGGAAAAAAAAAAAGGAAAAAAAAAAGAAAAAAATATATTAAAATATTAGTGAAAACTTATCTGCCCAAGCTGAGTCCCATCCTTTCATCCTACCTAATCTGTGAGCTTGTTGACCAACCCAGGGACATTGCCTATGTTACAGAAATCTGAAGCTGTCTAAAATCTTCCTCTTGTTGCTCCTTTCACACTGTATCACAGAATCACAGGATGGTTGAGGTTGGAAGAGACCTCTCGAGATCATCTAGTCCAACCTCCTGCACAAGCAGGGACACCCAGAGCACGTGTCACAGGATGGTATCCAGAGGGGTTTTGCAGATCTCCAGAGAAGGAGACTCCACAGCCTCTCTGGGCAGCCTGTGCCAGTGCTCTGTCACCCTCACAGGAAAGAAGTTCTTTCTCATATATTAAACTTCCTATGTTTCAACTTACATCCGTTACCCCTTGTCCTGTCACCGGCCACCACAGAGAAGGGCCTGGCCACATCATCCCTACAGTCACCCCTCAGGTACTTGAACATGTTGATCAAATCTCAGTCTTCTCCAGACTAAACAGGCCCAGTTCACTTAGCCTTTCATAGACGCTCCAGTCCCTTTGTTGCTCTACACTGGACCCTTTCTAGAAGCTTAATGTCCTTCTTGCACTGGGGATCCCAGAACTGCACCCAATACTCCAGGTGCAGCCTCACCAGAGCTGAGCAGAGCTTTCCTAGGAAATTGTGAATGCTCTCAGTGTTGTTTGGTATGCATAGCGTAATTGGGCTTGCAAATAAATTATCCTGCAGGCTTCTTTGCTACAGTACTTTGAATATTCCAGTAGAAACAACTGAGCTCTTGAAGCCTACCTATAATGACTCCATTTATGAAGGATGTTTTCACCAGACATCATGAAATTATGGATTTGGCCTAATTGTTCAGCCTGGCAGCCAGAGGCATTTCTTGACCAGGCCCGATCAATCACCTTGCAAAAGGAGGAGACAAATCTCTATATTATGTTCCCTAATCACCTCACTGTCGCTTCAGTTCTTCTGTCTGGCATTCCCTGATTGCTCAGCAGTAATGGTGAATTTATGCAAGATCTTAGTGAATTTATAGCTTTGAATGGCACGAAATGTTCTCCTTGTGTCCCAAACATGCTGTAGCCACTGCCTCTGCAGAGAGAAGTGACATTTCAGGCAAGTTCCATTTCCCCTCTCCTTGCAAACACGGTACTTTGAGTTTGACAGGAAGCAATAAATGTCCCCTGGTTGTAAGGACTGAAGGCAGGGCTCCTGTGCAGTAATTCAAAGCACTTTTTCCAGATGACTTCTGTTAGTTTTCTTTATTTTTTTTCTAATCTCTGGCTACAAGAATGGATGTTTGGTAATTAAGAGTCTCTACAGGAAGCTGTGGGATGCTTGGGAGAGCCAGGGCCCAAGATAGCTGCGCGGAGGCCCTGAAAGCCCTGGTGACTGCCAAGGCACTGGTGGCTCAGCCGCCGGCTTGCTGCCCAGTGCCAGTTGAGTCAGGAGAGATCAGGTGACGCCAAACCTCAGCGCACACTGGTTTTGAAGTAGTACAAATGCCCGCCAGGATCACACAATTAAAGAGGATTAAAGCCCTGGTCTTGCTATTCTTGAGGTCTCTGCCAGAACTTCTCTTGGCTGATGAGGAGGTCGGGCCCAGCCAGTGCTGCTAGCCACAGCTCTCTGAGGGAATGACTTTTCTTTAAAAGCTTTGTCCAAAGTGAAAGCAGGAAGCTAGTTTCTGTGTGAATGCCTGCTCGCATCCATTAGTTTGTCTGGGTGAAATCTGAAATGTTTAATGTTGATCTGTAGATTTACCAGTCACTCAAATGCAGCTTAACATGAAGATAGTCTATTTGTATTTGAAACTGCCAGGCTCCTCCAAGCAGCTCAAGTTTACACTTGTTTGGAGAAATGAGGATGGCATAGTAACATATTACAGTCAGCCAAAAAAGATTAGTTTTTCGTTTAGTTTTGTACTAACTTTAATACTTTGTATTCTGCTCTGACCTACTTTGGTAGCCTGAGGATTTGGTTTACCTGATATCCCAAAGGTTTGGGGCGGTAATAATGGTTGCTGTTCAATGCTAAAATTCTGCTTCATGTCATGATAGAAGGTGGAAATGGAATTTATGTTCATAGATGATTGAAATTGATTTTTTTTCTTCTTCTTTTAAAGAGTTTAATTATTCAATATCCTGGGCTTTTGTCTTCTGAGCCTCAGGAGTTTAGAAGATATCTCAGTAAAATAAAAAGCTTTAATCATTTGTAATTGCATGTATACTGATGATAAACTGGATTAGCGTGCTGTGAAGGTTGATCCTATATGGCCATCTTTCGGTATACTTAGCAATTATTTGTGGAGGTGGACGTATAAAAATAAGAAGTACTTAAAGTCACTGCATCCTTTTTCAAGTATTGGATTAAAGCAATCAGAGATTTATCTTTCAAGATGTGTGCCTCTACAATAGATGTTAAGCCTAAAATGATTTGATTTTAAATATCTGTAAATGTGTGGTATGTTAGCAACACTCCTGTAAGCTAGACCCCTTCCCTAACAACAAAAAGCCTCCCTACCTGCAAAGACCTTACCCTATATTTCTTAGTAAGCATTTTGCTTCCAGTAGGACTCATGATGGGGTTCAGGTTTAAGTAAGTAATTAAGAAACTAACGAAAGGAAGAAATAAAAGTGGCCAATTTGGCAATTCACAATTGTAATAATACTTCAAATCATGCTTAACAAAAAATCAAGTACAAAAATAAGATCACTGTATTTAAAACACCAGGAATCATTCTTAAACAATTCATTTTCTTTTTCTTCTCCTATGCCCTTGTTCTGTGACCTAAGAATTAATCACAATGTATTTGGGAACTACAACAAGAATCTATTCTGATATAGCTCATATCACTAGCCTTGTTAAAAATAACAAGGAAGATCATATGCTACTCTCATTTAAAAGGGGCTGAACTGTGTCTGTGGTGAACATTATTCAGCAGTCCCTAGAGAAATTTTGGAGTCAACCAGAATCCCTTCTGAGTCTCCAGTTGCAGCATAGTCTATCAGCACTTTCCCACATAGAAGCCAGTGCCTTTTAAGTGCAATCCATCTTTTAATTTGAATGGAAATGAACAATGCATTCTTTTAAAAAATATATTTTACGTTTCTAAGGTTTACTTTTTGCTATAGAACGAGCAGGATACATTAAAGCAATGAGTGAAAGCACCCAGATGTAAAACAGAGACACAAACTGTAAACATCAATGCCAACATGACAGCTGCGTGATCTAATACACCTTCACTTCATATGTTAGCAGGACAGTTTGTCCAAGCAAATTTTTCTCTGAAGCCACAGCAGGGTAATGGCTATGTGTTTGTTCTCAGGAAACAATATTCAGGCTGGATGCTCAGAACTTGGAGTCTGGCAGGATGAAATGTCCTTTCGATCCTCAGCAGCCTTTTGCTTCAGTGATGGCAGGTAAGACCCATCTGAGCCAGGCACTCTTCTCTCATGCAGTGGCTTCACAGCGAGATGCCAGAGACAGTAGCTCAGCAGATGTCATCGGCAGAGCTCCTCTGGCGTGAGCAATGTTTCAGATGCTGGATTTTGCTCTCTGAGCTAGAGGAGCCTTCAGTTTGCAGACACCAGAGCTGGAAATGCAGCAATGCAAACAGACACATTTGAGCAGATGTGAAAACACTGCCAGTTCAGATTGGAGATGGTTTCACCCTTACCCAGTTATTTCTCCTTTAAGAAGTCCACACACAAACACACACACAACTTTGGGAAGACAGCATTTCAAACACTTCTGGGCCTTTTTCTGCAATTATCAATATGTTCTGCCCTTTGAAGTCTGCTGACATCCACTATTTCCATAAATACATTTTTGAGGTTTCTATTTACTTGAGTAGCCACTTCTGAGGCTCCAAGTCTCAGAATGAGATAGCACAATCAGCCTCCTGCGTGTCTTGCAGTGCTGTGTGGTCTGGCACTTGGTGCCATGGAATGTCAGCCTGACCCCCAGATTTCAAACCACTATAAGAGCCACTTTTGTCATGGTTTAGTTCATAGCTCAGGACAATTTTCATTTAACTTGTCCATCAAGCATATGAACGCAAGATAAGAGTGAAGCACCATGACGTTTTCCCTTACAGCCAAAGAGTGGCTATGACAATGCTTTGAAGTGTCGGTCACTCTGTGTTATAAAAAGAATATGACTAATGTTCAGTCTTTATTCTTAGATAATAAGATAGATGATTTGTGATTCTGACCCAGCAGATGGGGCAGGACTTCCTTTATTAAAAACAATAGATTAAAGCTAGTGCTTATTCTTCTTAGGGACCCCTAGAACTATTTAATGACCGTGAAGTCTATTTATAAAATGGAATTCTAGAAACTTTAACTATTCTTCTTTTAATGCAATGGAACTCCATGATTTATTATCCTGTTGGCTAATTTCAGTAGCACTCTAGTGCTTTGACTGCTGTATATTAAATCTTGTGAAATGAAGAAGCTGCCATGTTTTAGCTGAGTAGAACATGAACTTCAGGATAGATAAAATTAGTGATCAGGCTATTCCAATATCCTTTCTCTGATTGTGCCTGGTGTCAATTGCTTCAAAATAGCATGCAAAGAGTGTTGTAAGGAATTATAGGCCTGACCAGAGAATGTATTCTTGGCCCATCTTTTGATGATAGTTTTGTTTCCAAATGTACTAGGAGAGCAATATTGCTCATGGATCAGATACTGCACCGGGGCTCAGAGGAGCTCAGTGCCTGCCCTGTGCCACAAAGAGTCTCTCAGAGTTATTTCTCTCTGCCTTATTTTATTCATCTGTAAATTGGTGATAAAAATTTCCTGTCCTTCAGAATGTACTTTGAAATGAAAGCATTCATAAATATATGAGAAATATAAATAGCATTTCATTTGATTTTATTCATACAGGTTTGTAGGCTAATACACCTGAATAATTCTCATTCTTTGTGGAAATACCTCATCTTTCATTCTGCAAAGTATTTTGCCCCAAGTAAATTCCACAGGTAAATTATACTCTATGTGAAAAGCTAGTCTTTTTGACTGTAAAATTAAATCATCTGCTCATCGTCCATCTTTATTACAAAGTACTGCTCACCAAAACTGTTATGGAATTAAGTGCAACTTGGAATGAGCAATGCCAAAAGCAGAGGGAAGTGCTGAAAATTCCTTGTCAGCAGAGACTAAGCAAAGATGGGCAATTTCTTTTAGCTTTTCAGATTTATCAATCACTGAGTGCCTGTCAGTTAGCAAACACCAATTATCCTGCCCATTCCTCATTATGACAAATACCTTTCAGAATGCAACATTGTTTCTCTACAAAGGCGACATGCTGTCTGAAAGATGTGCTTTTCAATACTGTCATGGAAATAATACATAACTAACAGTAATAATGAGTTGGAAAGAAAAAAAATGGTAGATCTTTTTCTGGACAGATATAATAGTTTAGTTTATTTTTTATTTCTCTCTTTCCTTTTCTTTTTTAGCAAATATAACTGAAAACATACACCATCTTAACTGAACAGTATTTATTCTGCATTCACTCCCAACAAAAGACCACTCTAACCGATCTTGTGAAATGTTTCTATATAGGGTAGCAAACAACTTGATGAAAGGAAATTTTGATATATCACGTTGTTTTGTATGTGATTATTCTTTATAAACATTACAATTTCCTTGTTTCTTTTTACACATTCCAGAGATTTAACATTGCAAGTCATTAAGCAAAATTGAAACTCCTCCATCCCCAAAAAATAGTAAAAAGCATTCACAGTGATTTTTTTTCTTCTCTTTACAAAAGTAATGAGATCCAAAAAAAAAGAGGAAATACTGTGTAATGCTTAGAGTGGTGTAGTCTTGCCTTGCCCACAGAGCTAGCAGAAGAATAAATAGCAGCTGCAATTGTAGCAGGCATGCTGTACTATGTTATAAATATAATTTGCTTGCAAGACCAATTCTGGCTGCCCCGTTCAAGCAAGATGTTTCATTTATTTTGGTGTCTTTGCTCATGATCATGATTTGGGTCTGTAGCCATATTCCTACTATTAATATGTTACACAGTTGAGAAGAATTCCTGTAGTGCCTAAATTCCTCTTCATGACTAAAGTGTTGGGCAGAGATCCCTACACTGGTCATGGGACATGCTACTCATTTCCCATAGCGAAGTGTCCATCGTGCTCAACCAGCTCAGGTCCAGGAACAACAAAATTAGCAATACTGGTGTAAGGCTAGGCCTTTTTTCCCTTCAGATCCCAGGACTCATTAATCCCTAGGAGGACTAATCTACTTTCTTGATGGTCTAACTCATTCAGAAATTAGACTTGGGTTCCTTCATTACTTAAGCATATATTTTCCAATATAGCCTCAATTTAAATATAAGTAAGCTCATACAACCACAAGTCATTAAAATGTACATCAATAATGCTTTAAAACATTACATTAGTTCATAGGCAAATTAGATATGGGTGTTGATCATATAATAAAGCATAAAAAGTTTAATTTTGTTTACCCTGTAGCTGTAGAAAAATTATTTATTTTTCATTTACAGATGAGTATCTTTATGCTGGAACAGCTTCTGATTTCCTTGGCAAAGATACTGCTCTGACACGTTCTCTAGGCCCTTCTCACGATCACCATTACATCAGAACTGACATTTCTGAACATTACTGGCTTACGGGTAAGATCTCAAACATATGCTGTTGTCATTTGCAGTGTCCCGGTCTCTCTGAAGTTAATAGCCGCTTTCTTATATAAATACAGGTCCAGTAACTATAAATATAGATCCTGTAGTGCGGTATGTTTGGATTATATAGGCTCCTTTTTAAAAAAATCAGTGGAAGAAAAGGCTCTCGAGAAATGTTGCAGAGGTGAAACTCTAATGAAAGAAGCAATAGGAGAATAAGACCTAATACTTCTTTCTGTCTTTGATCTATACATCTGTATATAGTCTGGTAAATGGAATAATATCATGATTTAAATGCTTCTATTTCCAGTGTTGCCTGAATATTTTTAAAACTTTTTTTCACATCACTTGTTAAAAAAGTAAAAAAGCTTCTCTACAACTTTTCAAAATGACAGACTAGAAGTCCCATTTTTTTAGGTAGGAGGTCTCCTATTTTTTTTTTTAATTCTTTTTAGAAGGCGGAAAAACACCCTTTGTTGCTACGAGGATCATTTTAGAACCACTGAGGGCACCCTGAAATAGCTTCCCAAGCAAAACACGCCTTTTTTCTTGCCGGTTAAAAACATTCAGAACTAGTAAACCCTCTAAAAAACTGGCTGCATTTACACCCAGTCAGTCACAAACCACACACAGAGTAACATGGAAAACTTCACTTACAAGCTTACTCTGCTCAAATAAAGCATCCCCCTTTTAGGCATCAACTGTCTTTAAAGATGTGGCAACACTGGCTCTGATTCAGGATGCCTGTGTGACTATTATGGGCATATTGTAAAGGCAGGGCCTGCTGACCACAAGGTTAAGTTGTCTTCCCAGTAGTCAAGTTCTAAAAGGGGTAATTTAACCTCTTAACACTTGGAGACCTAAAGAAGAGGATTTTTTTTGTACGCTTTCTCTCTTCCCTCAGCTGTTTCCCCACATTTCTGACTAAATGTCATGCCATATTCTCAGGATTTCTACTAGGAGGTGGAAAGAAAAGGAAGGATAAAAAAAAACCCACAACAATGAACTCACCTTCCCCAATAAGATCAGTCCTTCTGAGCCTATCTCTATCTCACATGTGGCTGATAACCAACCCCACTTTGATCTCTGATGTTCCTCAGATGAATGGCTCAAAACCTGACCCTTCTCTCTTGTCTTCTACCTTTCACTACTGCATATTGCAAAAAGCCATTGTGCAATATAAACCAGAAATGGACTGAAAGCAATATTGATCAGAATAGGTACTTCCAACAGGCAGCTCTTGTGCTGCTAAACAACCCTTTTTATCACTGACTGCTCATTGATACTCAAGATGGAAAGACGTTTTGGGATAGTTGCTTTCCTAAGGGATATTGTAATATCCGAAAAGGAAAGATTTACTGCATTTTGGAACCAAGGAGCATCTGGTGTTACCATTAGTATAGATCCACCTCATTCAGAGGTATGAAAGAAGGCTCAGTTCCCAGCCTGAAAGAACTTGCAGCTCAAATACCCACTGTTCCAAGCATTTCTTTATACTTCAAGTGTTTCCTCATGAGCAGTTTGAGATGAGGGAATATTACAAGAACACAGGATAAACTAAAGGACTGAGGAGTGTTTATGCGTTTTAGTTTTGAGGGGTGTTGCAGGAAGATGTCTTTTTTCTTTTCTACCATTTCATTTTTTTAATCCTGTTTTCACTTGAAATCTCTGTATTGCTGAAAGTTTCCCAAAGAGAATAACATATTAATATGTCTGTCTTTGAAAACCAGCTTTAATGTATTAGACTATGATGTGAAAACTATCTTATATTATGTAAACACATGAAGACCCCATATATGCTTCAAGTTTACCTTATTTCCATCTACATAAAGTCCTACAGCCACTCTCCATCCGAAAGCTCACATACATAATCCATGGAGTGTTATACTAAAAGGTATAGGTATAAACTAGATGTTTCTGATATTTTGAAAGGGTCCATTTAGGGCTGAAAAAAGAAAAAAAACTTGAGTGCAATTCTAAACGATGGGAACATATCTGCAATAAGGAATAGGTTAGCCAATGCCTTATTAGTTTATTATGTAACATTATCAATTGCATACACTTCGTTCTTTCAGCAGATTTTGGTGTAAAAAAAATATTTACTTGATTTCAGGTTTAAAACCTGTCTGTCATCTCACCCTCCAGTTCCCTAAATCTACCATCCATTTACCAAGCATGTGTTAGACCTCCAGGAATGATTGTACATACTTAAGTAATTTTACAATTAGAAATAAATTATTTCCAGGCGTGACTCATGTTTTACTTAGGATAAGCATAAAATGTATTTTTTTTTCTCCTAGGGCTGAGGAGCCTTTCATTTAATGCATCTTAACATTTTTTAAGTTTTGTCTTATCCCCTTTCTAGAAACAGGATTGTTCTTTCCTAGGGGAAGGGAGGAAAAGGCAAAGCGCAAGGGAAAAATGCGTAGGATACCTTCCAATTCGTTGCATGGCATCTCTATCTTGAGTAATTAAGACATGTCTTAATCTCAGTGACTGAATAGCAGCCCTACAAAAGAGAAGGGAGGAAGGCAGCTAATCTTTCCCATGACTCACCCAGGCTCATGCTCCTGCCTACAGCGACACTGCACACAGAGGCGATGCCGTCTCTGCTCCAAGTGAGCCCTAACCCTGTTAGAGCAAGGCACTAACAGGGTTCCCCGCTGGAGCTGCCGGGGCAGAGCACAAAGACACTTGGGGACGTCTGCCTCGCTCCGGAAGGTGACCCGCCGACCAAGGCTGGCTCGCCGGCTGAGCGCAGGGATGCATCCCATGGCGGGAGGATACCGCGCTGTGCACACAAGCATGCCCTGAGCAGCTGCACATTCCTCCCGCTTTTATAGGAAGCTAAAGTCATCATTAGAGTGAATGTTTCCATGAATAGAAAATGAATAGAATTAACCTTTTTTTTTTTTTTTTTGTTCCAATTTAGTCTTCTTTGCCAGGGATGGATACTTGCAGGCAGTGATCGCCCTTGCTTTATATCCTGCATGCTCTGGATGGGTTTCAGTTCACTTAGCTTTAAAAGGCAAAACTCAGCATCCTGTCTGAGCTCAGTCATTTTGGTTGTTCCTTTATATAATTTGCACTGCCAGAGCATGACGCACCCCACCTATTGCAGGAATTTGTCCTCAAATGAGACTGTTCACTGTCACTTTCTTCTTCTCCTCTGTGTCCTTCCCTGAGAGAGGGAGGACCTAGATGGGTGCAGATTAGAGCTTGACTTCCAACCAGTTAAAGTTAGCCTGAGTGCTTTCCCTTGTATCATCATGTCCTATATTTCTGGAAGCTCAGCTACAAAAACCTGCTGCAGAAAGACTTTGGCAAGTTAGGAGTCTTTGTCATTTATTTATTTTAAGCAGGGGGGGACTTTATTTGAGGGACTCATAGGTTGTCTTCTCTTCCTCTTCCACGTAGACTCTTAGTTCTGTGTAGTCCTTCTTAAGGCATATGCCATTAACCTACAAGAAGGGTGTTGTAGAATCAAACATGGAAATATGTGACCACTTCACTGAAGAGTGTGGGTGTAAAGTCCATTCCTGCTAAGTCACAAGAGTACGTTAAAAAAAAAAAAAGATAATGCCTGAGTTTATCGTACCCACTATTCTCAGAGTATATGATGCATTTAATCCCCTGCTTGCTTACATACTATCTAACCATGAGATTACCATGAAGGAAAAGTTTCTGTTAAAATAACTCAGACATTTAAATGGGGAAACACTGTATGTATGAGAAAACAAACAGTGGTTTAAAATGGTCATCATAGACTTTTTCCCATGCAAAGAATCAAAAAACCTAATTTGTGAATTTACTTTTTTTTTTATGTAGTATGAACAGATTACAGAAGATGAGACATAGATCTCACTTGCAGAGCAAAATGCGCTTTTCAGATTATGATCTCTTTTATTAAATTGTTTTTCATCTCCTTCTCTCATATCTTTTAAAGGGTATTTTTGTTTGGATTTCACTCTCAGTGTCAGTGTTTTCAATTGTGATTTAAACTCCTTAAATATTTGTATTCCTTTAATTTGTTGGAGATTCTTCTAAATCTGTTCCAGGAACTGATATTGAGACATTTGTTTTTGTATTTAGCTTGCCAAGTAAAGCAATGAAATTTAAGTTTTTAAAAAATTAATATTCAGAGTTTCATTCTGTGGATGTGAATTAAAAAAAAAAAGAATCCATATGAAATTCATAAGAATGTTACAGAAATATTTCACAGATTTTCCTATTAAATAGTTAAGTAACTGACTACATATTTTAGAAACTATATATTGGGTGCATATTAATGTATTTTTGTTCATGCTTAGAGATCTAATCTTCAAAGCAACCTGAAAGGGCCTCAGGAGTAATAGAATATATTCTTTAGGCTCATTTCAAAATCCTAACTTTAATTTATAGGCTTTGATGCCTTCATCATTTCTTTTGCCTGCTGATGTCATTCTGTGGTGTCAGAAAGGTTTCAAATGGAAGTACTAGTGTGGCTATTTTGATGCATAAATCCTCCTTTTCTGACATTTAAGTGCATACTCAGCACTTAAACCCACTCCGCTTTGTCTGTTGTCTTAGACTGTGAATGAATCAAGGACCATCTTTTTGTTCTTTGTGTACTGTAGATTTACCAAGGTTAATATAAAGCAATAATCATTAGAACAGAGACAACGATGTGAGTATCTGTATTAAAAGCAGATAATAGTATACCTCACAAACAATCAATGTGCACTGCTTACTCGAACATCTGTCATCCTCCTCTTTACAGCTTGCTCCCACAGTGGACCTTGTTGTGAGAACAAGGTCTATGTATTTTATTCTTGAAGGAATGTATTTTAGAGTCAAGGGTCTCTTAACACTGCATTTGCCTAGCCAGCAGCTCTATTCTGTTTAAAGAAAAAAAAAAAATGATCCAAGGGTCCTCAGAAGAGCTCATCTGTGGTAGCACATCAGGGAATGTCCTGCAAATCACTTCCCCAAATACCTGGTTCACTGGTGCAATGGTGAACTGAATCCCTGGAATTTCATTTCTGATTTTATTGTAAGTGAGAAATGTGGTGAGCAAGTAGAACAGGACTGGAGATTATGAGCAGGAGAGCTGAATAAAAAGTATATATAGCCAATATATATATATCCAATGAGGATGTGTTTCAAGTTTTTGGTCCAACAGACAAGCCTATAAAATGCAGGCAGAAAATATCCAAGCTTCTTTTGAAAGACACCGGAAGTAGTGTAAGTGCTCGCCATATCAAGGCAAGGCATGCCATGGCATTCCTTGATAAAAGCAAGTTTTAATAGTCCCAAAAGACTGTTATGCTGAGGTAGCTAGCCTGTTCTGGCAATGCGGGTGAGTGTCTCCACATAGTAAGACACTGTGGCATTAGAATATACAGGTCAGCTCTGGGCTTTTATATGTTTGATCTCAGTAAGACGCTGTTTTGCATTTTGCAGATATAGTCTGTAATCTTGTTACTTATAAATTTGTAATTTATAAATGTGTGATAAAATAAATTTAAATTCAACCATGTAATTTTGGAAAACCTGAGCCTGATAATATGGCAAGAGAAGTGATGCAGATTTTTGTAGGCAATATTTTGTCCTGGAGCATACATGAAATGATAGTCAATGCTGCATCTCTGTGCAAGTGAAAAGCATCATGCTAAGAGTAAATACTTTTGAATCTATGATGTTTTTCACTCAGAGTTAATAACAGCTTTGCTACTACAAGTCTATATAATGATTCTTTTTTAAATTTCACTGGAAGATATAATGTAAAAGCAGCTAGAGAAGCAGAAATGTAGTAGTATCATGTGTTGGGACTTTTTTTCATACTTTTAAAACATATTTTTGGAACTTCCAGGAGCAAAATTCATTGGAACGTTTCCCATTCCGGACACCTATAACCCAGATGATGACAAAATCTACTTCTTTTTCCGAGAAATATCACAGGATAGTGGAACATCTGACAAGACAATCCTTTCCCGAGTTGGGAGGGTTTGTAAGGTGAGGACTCTTTCTTACATTATTTTTAATAGAAAATTTTGGTGTGCTTCTCTCGGAAATCTTTTTTTTTTCTTTTTCCCAAATAATCAGAAAGAAGTAATGATAGACTTGATATTGAATGTGTATACTACTTTTAGAAGAAAAGTAATATAAGTGATAACCTTTCATATAAATAATAATGCATTAACCTTCAGTGACGGTTTCTGTTTAATTAATTTTCAGTGAGGATTCACTTGTTGGTATGTGTATTCAACATACATCAGTACGTCATCTCTGGGCACTGCGAAAAACTGGGATCATTCATTTGTTTCTGTGCACACCTGATGCGAGTGTTGGGTTGGGAGGAAGTTAAAAAGTGACACCTTTTCCTAAGATAGAGGCACATCTTCCTGCAGGTGCCCTCCCCTGTGGTAAAGTGCAGTCATTGAACTGTTGATCATCAGCAGCCAAGTCTGCTCCAGCACTAAAATTTTTAATTCTATTAGTGCCTGACCTGCTTTAGAAAGCTCCCCCCTTCCACTTCTCTCTCATTATGTTTGGCATTGCCCGCTATGATAAGTATCTGCCGCTGTGGTACCCTTAACCTGGACTTAGATATTATTGAACCACACTCATTGAAGTAGCGTTTCTCACAAGACCAGGAGCCTCTTAAAGTGGTAATGCAAATGTAAACCAATTACTGTTACATTGCAGCGGTGACCAGTAAAGAGTCTGCTATTTAGCAGCCTGCTGTTGTTACTCTGGTTCCAGCAGCGAATATCTTCCTCTGGTTGCAGCAGAAGGGTCTGTGGGCTTTGTGGACTTACTCTCTCTCCCCCTGTAGGCACTAGTGCTGAAGGAGTGGATTTGTATGGGTGCTCCCATCCTGTCCTTCAGTCAATCCAGGCACCAAAAAGTCAGCAAAATGAGTCCTTAAAGTTGTCTTCAAATAACGCATAATATTACAGTAAATATAATAACAAAATATAAGCTTTGAGCAAATGTTTATTTCCTGAGATGATCAGTAGCACCATCATAGTAATCACTCAATTAGGTAACACATTTCTATGAGGTTTTGTTCACAGGTTTTCAATGATATGTATTTTATGAGCAACATTATTCTGGTGACAGCGAGCAAAAAGACTGAAAGTAAGCAAATGAACAAAATAGTAATTTTCCATAAGATGTGTTTAGGAAAAAAAAAAGAAAATTGCCATAAACAAAATGATAAAACTCACTGATAAAAGCAATATATATCACTCACTGATAAAAGCAAACACCAGACACCAGTATGGAATGTATGGATATGTAAATCTGTGAGTCTTCTGCAGCTCAGGGACCCCTTAATAATTGACCACAGACATTTCACACTTTGCTCCTTGAGCTAAATGTTAAGAAAACAAACAAACAAAACCACCTCATTCATTAATCAGTTCTCTAGGAGATTTTTAGCCAGACGAAAGAATGGATAATTTTTAGTTGGGTATTTCTCAGAGGTATGATTAATGGCAGACTGGAAATGCAAACATATATGATTTGCTGTGACATGGCATTTGCTGATTATGAGAAAGCACTTAATGCATTAGTGAAACTTGGTAGACAACATTTTCAAGACAAGGCACATGAGAGATTACATTAAACTAAGATATATTAGCAAGAGAGCTCCAGCATCCTTTACCTAGGAGAAAAAGCAGATAAGATATCCTAACAAAAGCAGGCATATTGTAAGGTAATCCTAATGACTGGGCATAATTGTTCCTCAAAAGAGACTGAATTTGTAGGGTAAGCACGGTAGGGAAAAAAATGACTTGAATTTTTTTTTTTTCAGGATCATGAACACCTTGAATTCATGATCTAGTTGAATATCTGAATCTGTTTTGTTGCACTCATGCATAAAAATAAATAACAATGATAATGTATTAGTCTGCATAGCAAGACACACATATGCACAGTTGTTATAATGTGTGTGTGTGCATAATGTTGCGTGTGTGTATTTTTGTGCATGGTCACACAAATGCACATAAGGACAGACATTCAGGAGGACCCATCACCCTCAGATAGAAAGTAGGGAATTCTCAAAAGAAGTGAACACCCCAGCACTCTTTTCTTTTTTTTCTTTTTTTTTTTCACCAAAACAATGGAAACTTATAGTTAAGGTGATTAATCTTAGTTTTACACTTCTTATTTTACATATTCATTGAGAACTTCCTGAAGGCTGCAGACTTCTACTGAAAATTCAGATTCCTGATTCTTCTTTTTTTTTGGGGGGGGAGGGTACATTTGTCTAGATTAGCCCTAAAGCTTCAATATGAATAAAATTATTATGGCTATTCGATATAAATTAATGTTGTGTAAACACACTCTGCTGTTTGCAGACTAACCCACTAAGGTGCTCTGGATCTGTGGTCTGCAGTGATAAATATGCTGTACTAAATTCTCTGATATGGAATTGATGTCTATAACAGTTTCTACTCACTCTATCTGATTAGTGTGGTCTGTATTGCATAAAGATAAGCCTTTGCCTTCTTTCCATAGCAAGCACAGAATACCACTATACAAGATTAGACCAGCGACTTTCCAAATCATTTGCTTGGTGTAAACCCGACTTCCTTCCACTAGAGCTTAATTACTCTCTACCTCAAGGTGCCTCAGGGCTCCTGTACGTTAATGTCAGAGACACGCTGAAATTAGAATAGGCTTTGTTTTTAATAAGGAGGTTGGTCAATGCAGCCTATTCTTTAGCTACTTTTTCACTGTCTGAACAATGTGTTGTCTCACTGGTCGTCCGCCTTAGGGAACATCTTCTCCGGAAAGCATTCCCTTTTCCCGGCTACTTTCAGGCCCAGAAGATTACAATACACTCCCTGGCAGTTCTTTGCCCGGAGTCAAACAGCTGTCACTCGTCCTGTTCATCAGCCCATCCTTATGCTTACCGTCAAGCAACGTGTTCTGTAGTAATGTAGCCGCTGCAGTGCTGAACGGCACTAATTTAGATTTACGTCATCTGCACTCTGTGTCATTAGGGGATATCATTACGAATGGGGAGGAAGTGCTTTCAACAGTCACTTTCAGACCCAGTTGTGCCGTTTATCATCGCAAATAGCATTTCTTATTTTTGGCTTGAGGGAGGGGGAAAAAGTATCATCAAACAATCTGTAGTACGTGATATGTCTTATGATATGTTGGTATTCACATGAAGTGTGATATTTTGAGTTATTTGCTTTCTTTTCATAAATGAAAAGAGAGAATGACTATCAACACTATGACACTCATCAAGATATCTTTATTCATTTTTTAAAACGCACATAGATACACTCTCATGTACTGAATGTATCATACAAACCATTACTTCTTAGGAGCATGGACAAATATATACCCATTTCTGGAAACAGAAGCATAAGCTTTTTTGAAGCTGCATTGCCTTCAAGTCAGTGTCACTGCACCAGCTTGCATCTGCCAAAGACCTGACCCAGTCATTACACATGGAGCTAGATTCTGAAAACAAAATGCACCACCCATGCACTGTGCCCTTTGCAGTCAAGTAATGTCAAGTATAGTTTGGCATATATATTTACTATAATTTGATGACAGAATTGTCATTGTATTTAAGTACACATCATATAAGAACAAATACAACTCTAGAAAACAGTTTACCCAGAGAGGCTGTAAAGTCTCCTTCTTTGGAGATCTTCAAAAAACGCCTGGATGTGGCCCTGTGCCACATGCTCTAGTTGTCCCTACTTGAGCAGGGGACTAACTGCTGGATAGGAATATCACGTATTAGACTAGATGATCTCTAGAGGTCCTTTCCAGTCTCATCCATTCTGTGATTCTGTGAAAAGGCCTAGATTTTCTTTTTATTTTTCTCACTTAAATAAAATGAAAAATAAAAAATCCTGGCCTATAAGACTACCGAGAAAGGTTCTAGAGAGGGAGGTGGGTTGAGGAGATTTTTGTTTGTTTGTTTTTCTACATGGAATCACATTTTTTCGCAGTTACAACCTCATTCTATTGGAATGGAATGTAAATTAGCCAGAAGCAGTAGTCTCTCTGCTGCAGTATGAAAATCCTGTTTATTATTACAGCAATGTCTATTTCTTGTATTACAAGCTTCTCTTTAATGGCTCTGGTGATGTATTGCAAAAGTTACTGCATGTTGGCTTAGAGACTGATTTCTAAGAGACCTCAGCTGCCAAGAAATCAGACTTCAACCCCCGATGTGTTTCCCAGTGTGTTCAGCATCCAGAAGCTTTCTTTGTGCTGGGTGGGAACAATTGAGCTCTTTGTCCTTTTTCTGTATACCCTTCCACCCAACATATACCAATCCGTACCTGAGGAGGGGAATATAGCAATTAGGCACAGCCCTCATGCTTAAACGTTACTTTCTCAGCGTGGTGGAATGCAATCATTTTAAGAGCTCCTGAGTCAAGAGCGGACGACACACCCTGCATTCCACCTTGGGGGAATGTAATTCATTTCCAAAGCCATGAGCACAAGACGAGTTCAAGGCCATGACCTTGCATCCTGTCTGATGCTTTAAGGCAATTTGTACTGCTGGAGTGCCAGCTTTCCTCCTGCCAGCCCAGGCACGGGGGCTCCAGGGGTCTCTGACGTTGGACTGGTTGGGTGTAAGAGTTAGGAGGTGTTTTTCTTGTCTGGGAAAAAGTCTAGCCATCCTGTTAGTGTGAGTCGGGATAACCAGATCATTAACATTCCTTCTGTTTCTATATTATGTAATGCATCACCGTATATAGATAATTGAGCTACCTCCAAAAATCTTTATAGCGTAATGCTATACCATTCAGCAATATTAACTCGGGTCCCGGAAGCGAAAGAGCCATGTTAACATGTTCTCAGCAGGGCTAATTAGCCTGGGCTCGGTGCCATGTGAGTGCAGCTATCCTGCTTCCAGTTCTGGAGGCAACTCATTCCAGACGAGCTGGGAGATCGAACTTACTGACGGCTAAATGCTTGCATACTTTCTTTGACACCATAATGTTGCCCAGACACAATAGCGATATTTTTTGAGGAAGAATTCTCAGTGATCACTTAGAAAATGTCATCTCCAGGAAAAAAAAAAAATGAAAGGAAAAACAACTTTGGCTCTTGTTTGCCAGTTAAACATCTTTGTGGCAGTTTATCTTTTAGCAGCCAGCTCCCCTTGGGTTTCAGAATTTTACATTTTAACCTTATGTTCCATTTGAAAGTTTTCAAATGATGTAAAAAAAGCAGATGCTCATCAAGATGATGTCATTTTAAGCTGATGCTTAAAAAGCTGATGCTTTGGAAACAACTCAGTTCCACACTGTATTTGTTTCTAACTGTAATGAGTTATGAGATATAAGACTGGTCTTTGTCAGGTCTTTAGCTCCAGCTTGCCTATTGGCAAAGGTACAGGCATGAGTATAGTAAATTCTGGATTTTTTTTATCCCTAATGGGTGTGTTTCTACAATGTAATCAGCATTTTTTTTGGTCAAATCTCATGATTTGCCGATGAAGCAAAAATATGTAAGTTATGCTTATATATAAGAGGTGTGACTGAATTTTACTGAGCCTCAGGGAAAATGAAAAAGAAAATGTAGTGTCAAGATATAGTTTAAAAAACTGGATTATTGAAATGCAGCTGCAAAATGTCTAAAACAAAGTCTGGAAAGTTTTGTAGTTGCTTTTCAGAGCTTACTATCTTTACCCCACTGATGTAGAAGTGAAGAACTTGCAAAATTAACTACAGTAGATTTCCTATGCATCTCTTTAACTCAGTCCAAAGCCCCTGGCTTCAGACTGCTTTTGGTTAAGATTATTAAATATTTTTAAAAGTAGTAATGGTGCCTTTGTGTTTTTTACATCATAAAATTAGCTCCATGCTTATTCAAGAATGTGAAATTCTGGGTGATTTCAGGCATGACTGTTCATAAAGAAAATAGCCTATCCCAGTATTGCCATGCCCATTTCTTTATGGTACTTCAGTACAAAGATTTCACAATACGGCTACTCAAACCATAGAAGTTCAGGTTTAGCTGCATGATCTCTCTAGTTAGTGGACTGGATTTTGTGACTTCATGGTCAAGAATGGTACATTTCATAACTTGAAGATTTTTTCCTCTGTCATTTTATATCATGTTTGTGCATTTATATCACACAGTTGATTTTAAATTGGAGAGTTTGGACAACAGATAGGTAGAGGCAAATCAAACACTGCAATGAACTCTAAAGTGATTATACTCAAAATTTAAGATTGATTTTCACAGAGAATTAATTTAAATGTGTTCATTTCAGCCATCATCTTCTGCTCATTTGAAAATCCCATCAGCATTAGAGAAAATAGACCAGCAGTGAATATACAGAGTATATGTAGTCCATGGCAAACTTTGAACAGCTTTGGGAAGAGTTCTTAATGCTGCCAAACAAGGTGTTGTGGGATCTTAGCATGAATATTGAATGGTCATGTGGTAAAGTAGAGCTTTATCAGTGAAAAGCTTAATTTTATTATTGTATTTGTCCTGAAACACATTCAAGCATGCTGTTGTCATCTCCGTTTCTTCACCTGAGACCATTTATTTCTGGCTTTTGTTTTCCTCATGGTATGCAAAGCAACATTCCAAGTTTTCTTTTCTGTATGGTTAGATTTTCCAGTTTGGATCCTGTCCAAACATAACCCAGCAGAAACCCCTGAGTATGATGTTTAAATATCTTCCAAAATAAGAGTTAACATTTTCCATAGTCAACCAAATAATTGTGCGTGCTTAGCATAAGTAAATTACTGCTCTGAATGAAATAGCAGCAAATCTATTTGAAGAGCGGGAACTCAAAGCTAAAATGAATACCATTTCTCTGACCCAGAGTTCAGACAAAGGACATTTCCATAGTGAATATAACCCATTCAGCTACAGTCTTCCAGCTTTAGCTATGTTTTTCATTTATGATAAAGACCCACTTTCTTAGTGTCTTAAGGTCTGGAAATATGGGGATGCCTGGAGTGGCATCCTTACCCTGCAAGTTTCACATAAGCTTAACGATGTCTCATGGTGTGTGACCAAGGGACGAAGTCATCTTGTCCTGTGTTCAACTCTCTCAGATTATCTCTGTATTCAGGCCAAAGACTTCTCTTGCTCAGTCTTACTGGGCGCTCACTGGTTTCAGCAAAGGGAGTCAAAATTGAGAGCGATTTTGACAACTAGCCGCAGTTGCTACTGACTACAGAAATTTGTCTCTCTGCTGCCCCAACTTGGTGTCTAGTTGAGCAAGGGCACAGGTTGAGACAAATGTTTGGCCTTTTGGTTTGTTTTGTTTTTGAGATCTATATTTAATCCTGGTTGTGCAATTGTCTTTGTACTTGCACACAGCTCACTGAATGATCTGATCCACAACCTATAATCTTAGTCTGCAGAAGATGTTATTTAAACTCTCCAGTTTCTTTTGCAGCAAACAGCTTGGTTTACACTAAGGGAAGGAGGCTAGAGCAGTGACAGCAGTTGAGAGTGGCAGACTTGCTGCGTTAAAGATGATGACCCTCTAATCTCTCTGCCTGACGCTATGGCTCTGTCTCAGGTTGGGGAATATAGGCAAAAATGCAGGGCCAGTGATATGTTAGGGGCTGGACTATAACAGAGTCTGAATTCAGAAAGATTTCAGACACGACAGCCCCGCAGGGACCAAGTGGCCGTGTGAGGCTTACACATGTCCACTCTAGACTGAGTTTTCTGTTTTGAGTTGCAACAATACCCAGCTCTGAAGAATTGTGGGGAAAATGGTCAAAACTGCCTGTGGAAGCAAGCTTCACTAGTGGAAAGCTCAACAGCGGAGCCTCACAAATCTAGAGGTATTTCTGATTGTGCCTCTGGAGGAGAGAGATGACATGTGGCCTGCAGTTTGAGGAGGCCTGTAGAATTGTGATGCTCATGCATTACCCTGGAAATAAGGACGACTCTGTTTATCCCACACCTTCCTGTGGAGGTGATGTGTAACTGAGCAGTTCACATCAGCTGTCTGCACATGTTCTCACTTTTTCTTCCATTTAGTTCTAATTATGTCTTAGGTCTGCTGTGGTGCTGGAGACCTTGCAACGCACAGGCTACATGCTGAAGATTTCTGCCACTCTGCTGCTCTATGCTTGATAACATATGTTACTGAGAACGCATGTGAAAGGAGTGACTGAGTCCCACCCATATCCTGATTTTGGCTATATAAAATCAAGTAGCAGAAGTGCTATAAACTAGCAGTATCCACAGTGCCTATAAAAACTGAAACTGCCTTGTATAGAGAACAGTATATGATCCCATGGGGAAAACCATTCTTGTGAAAAGGCTGTCATTTCATAGAAAGAGTAGAAATGCTAGACGGAATTACCACTTTCACTTTCAGATAAGACCTGAAGACATAAAGGTGAACTGGTTTTCCCAAAGCTACTCCAGACTTCTATAAAAGAGCAGTCCAATATTTAAATCATGTTTCTCTTGCTTATGTATCAGCTGAACTTTTACTCTCAGTCACACTTCATGGGTTGCCTGGATCTGCCCCACAGCCAGTTGAAATCGTAGGAGGAATCTTTCCTTTGACATCAGTATGGTTCAGACCTGAGATTTTGAAGCTAGATTTGTGAAGGAAGACATCTTACTTTCCTGTGCATGGCCAGTACTTAAAAGAGTTGGGGACAGACAGAATATATGCAACAAAACATAATAGTTAGTAAAAGAAATATGACTTTGAAGACATAAGTCCACTGATAAGTATGCTGGCTGTTTGTCCATTAATAGAAATTACTGAACTCTACCGAGAGATTTTTCCATAAGGTAGGACTTTGCTGTTGGAATTTAATTTGTTTATGGTGACTTTACTGCTTAGACTGCAAACAAAAGAAGGGCTCCAGAGCCATGTGCAGTTTCAGCACTTTCCTTCTCTATTCTCCAGCATTTCCTTTTGTTCAGTCAAGGAATTCACTTTGAAGGATCCTTTTGCATATCTTGCCACTGGCTTTAATTAATAACCTGTTTCTAGAAATTCCAGTCATTGTCTTCTTTGATTTAAGTGGTTGTTCAGGATAATTACTATTTTAAAAGTTTTATGAATCACAGTGTTTGACATCTTTGAAGTTGATTGATTTTCCAAAAAACTGCACTTTCTGTTCTTATGCTCAATTTGTCACTATTAGTTAGAAACAAACAAAAGATTAAGAGCCTCTGAGATGCAGATGTTCTTTAGCTTTGTTGCCATCTGTTTGCTTGCCTAGTGCATTCTGTGACTTCCATTTGTGCATTTTGATGAACGTAATTTTCCATCATGTAGAAGACACAGCAGAAGGGAAAATTGATGAAACAGAAAGTCTTTAATATAACTTGTTTTTTGAACCATTTATTCTTAACTATTCCAATATTCTTAATTTACAAGAAACTGGTAACATCTCTAAGCCACAGGTTTGAAAATCACATTTGTTCTGTTCTGCTATATGTAAATTGCAGATATGCATAGAATTCCTCCAGTAAAAATATTTATGCTTCACAATGTTACATTATGGTATTTAAACATCATTCTTAAGTGATTTCAGAAAGTGTATGTTTACAGTTGTACCTGTATTCTCATCTAAGTTATACATCAGATATTTGAATTCTTTCTGTAGCTTGAAACCTGATTTCTCTCTCCAAATCTAATTAATTATTTTAGAACAAAAGCATAGAAAAAAAGTAAAAAACCCTTTAATTTATTTCTAATTTATTTCTATCAATATAATGAAATACCTACTTATGTGGATCATTTCTTTGTGATTCTTTTGTGATTCTTTTTTTGTTGTTTTAGTTCTCTATGCATGACACGCTGAACTGTCTGCCCTCTAGCTGACAATTTATCTAATTTCCAAATCAGACAAACACAAGTTAGAGTTTTTATAGACTTTTTTTTTCTATTGTAGAGAAGGTATTTCAGGCATAAATTTTGGTGTCTGTTACAGCTTGTGAGACTGCAAAACAGTAAGTGATAATTAAACCTTTATTGATATTCAAAAAGAAATATGCAGTCTTAAGTGCCTTCATCTCTAATGTACCAAAGTTTATAGTAAACACTGTTAATCCACCGTGCTTAGAAGTGATATTTTGTGAGATAAGATTTTTAAGATTGTCTGTTACAAGGAGATTAGCCATATTTTTGGAATGAAAGGACTGTTCATTCTGCCTTTCTCTTCCCTGAGCACTTAAATTTGTCTTGTCTTCTTGTTTCATCTCACCGAAATACCTGGTGTTCTTTGTTTTCAGTCCTGATATCTCCAGCTCATAATCATTGCAGTGGATCAACACACTACACGCTCCAGTGGCACTGAGCCCAATCCTTGCTTGGTGTAAATCAGTCACACAGGGATTTTAGGAATCTGTTACTTTGTGTTAACTCCCCCTTTAATTTCACCACTGCACTGACCTCTCCTTCCATGTTATCTTTGCTTTCTTATTCAACCTTCTTTCTAACCCACTGATTGCTCAGCCTATACATTTTGCCCTATCACTGCAATTATCAAACTTTGCAGCATTTTAGCACATACCAGAGATTCATTGTGGACTGATTTTATTAAATCAACTTTTCCACAGAAGAGATTGTTTCCTTTGTGGACCAACCCTGTCTTGGACAGTTGTTGGGCCAATAACTCCTTTACCCAGCCTTTCAGGGACCAATAATGATGAAATATGGCAACCTGAGGTATCTGTATCAAGGTCAGCAGATGATATGATGCAAGGCTAATTAGTTTGTACCAACATGGTCTGAAGGCAGATAATCATATGTTTTTCAGTAGCTGAAACTTGAAGACAAGTCTCAAAGTTTAACCTAGGATATACCAAATAAATAGTGTTAGGAAGGAAGGGTCATCCTTCTTTTAGGACATGGAGATGTCCAGGGCTTCCCAGATGTTACATGGGAACCCAAGAGCAGACATTTGCCTAAACTGCTGATGGGTTTGGAATCTCTTTCCTCTGAACTGAGCTAAGTCTGCCATGTAGTTAAAACTGCCGCAGTCATCATCAGTTCTTGCACTTTCACAGTCAGAGTATCATTAGGCATTCAAAGATATGGCATTATTCAGAGATAGTAGAAGAGAGCCTAAAGTATTATATGCCTGCTAATCAAATTAAAGGAAAAAACATAAAATGTACATTTTAGTTTTCAGTAGGTTGAAGCATACTGAAGGATGTGTCAGAATATCTTATGTAAGCTGTGTAAACAGGTAAAGGGTATTTTCTGCCTCAAAATTTTTACCATGAGTTTCTCAGTCTCTGGCTGCAGACAGACTTGTTTTAAAGTGCTGGCTGGTCATTGATTTCTCCTTATTACATTATAATTAGTATAGTGCTATTGGCAACATTTGGATATATGCTTCAAACATAAGACACACTCAAGTAAATGTCTGTGCTAATGTCTCTTAAATTCAAGTAACATGGCTAACATTGTGTCTTGGCTTGAACACAAGGAAATATGGAAGCATCTTAAATCCAAGGGAAACTTATATTTCAAAATACATAGCACTTGCTAAGACTGCTTCCTTCCAGCAAAGTGTTTGGTTTGCACCACTCTTTAGTAGTCTCCCTCACTCTGTAGAACTATTGATATGTTTAAAATAAACGCTTGCAAAAATAGTCTCTTGGATCACAGCTTGAGGGTGTAAAACACAAGTATGGATTTTCCAGTCCCTCACAGAAGCTGAATGTCTGAGGCTACAGGAGAAGGAGCTGGACAATGATGTTCTTTTCTGTTCCAGCCCCAACACCTCTTGCTGCCTCCCTGCTTTCTGATCCTAGCCAGGTGGTTACGCACATCCCAGAGGCATGTGAGCATCCACCAGAAGCCTAATTCAAAGCACTGCAACACAAGAATTGTTTAGCCAATCTGAATTACCAGAGGGAGGAAAAGTTTAACACTTTTTTTTTCTTTTTTTTTTTCTTTCTTCTAAGAGTCTTTGTCATGTCTTTGTAATTGTTTGGTTTTAATTATGCTGCAATGTTTATCTCTCATGCCTTTGAATGGAACACACACACGTGCACAACTAACTTCTGTTGGCTTAAGGCTGCTAATTTTGACACCTTTGTAATAAATCTGTTAGCTAGATGCAAAGCTTCAGGCTTGGCAGACCCTTAGGAAATTAAGAGGAGAGGTAGCAATTCTTGTAAGAACAGGAGTTCCAGAGGCGATATATTAACAAAAATTATTTCCAACTGAGCTAAACTATCTAAAACTAGCAAGTAGATGAAAAGGGAAGTCAGTTAGAGTGCATTACCAGAAAATTGCTACTCCTCTTGAAGTGGATTTCAGCACTTCAAACTCTCTTTGTGAACGCCTGTAATATTTATGATATAGCCCTAAAGGGTCACATATAATCCATGGAAATACCACTCAACCCCCTCTATCCAGTGTTTCCTGTTGGCTGGTTCTAGACTTTCAGATTCAATTGATCTTTACAAGGTCTTTTTTTTTTCTTTTTTTCTTTTGTTCTAAGGAATCTAGAGACGATGGCTTTTATGACCATATTTGTAGTGCCTAACTTCAGAGCAACAACCCCTTAAATTTTATAGTTTCTTAGTTTATAAATGAAGTGAGGTAGACATCTATAAAGCCTACAGACCACTGTTAGGGATGAGAATGTTTCTCTCAAGTGTTCAAAATCTTGTTTTCTGCTCATCAATGTCCTTATGCATACCAATATATAAAATTTGGTGCCTAAATAGTGCAGTGGAACTGAAATGCACCTGTGATTTGGGACCACAGGGAACACACAAAATCAATAGATTGGTCAAATACTCATTGGAAAGAAATACATTCCTAAGAAGACTCCTTGTTCCTGCTTTCTAAAATTTAAAAATTCCTTCTAAGATACACTGTCCCTCCCCATTTTTTTTCTTTCCTGACAACTGATTACTACTGTCCTTGACATAACCATTGTTACATGTGTCAGTATTTTGAAACACTTCTGTCATACTATTCTATTTCCTTCAGAGAAATGTTTTTTAATATCTCCAGTCATTTTAGAAATAACTTGATTTCTTACATGCAGTTATATGGAATTATCAAGTCCTGTCTTTCACCTGTGTGTGCATCACAGGTTCACGAGAAGTCAGTGGAAGGAAACCTACCCTTCAGAAGGGCAATTCAAATTTCCAATTACACTTTCTCTGTTGACTACAGAATGTCTAGGCAAGTCTCCTAATATCTTGGAGAACTAAATTAAGATAGATGGGACAAAAAAAAAAAAAAGATATTTCCATAACAATAATTATTAAAATAATATGACTGGCTTTCCCTGGAATGCATATCTTTGATGCATATACAAAGCAGTTCAGTATTTGCATCTCTGGAATTGTTTGTGAATACAATTTTTCATTTTTAAGAAATCTATCCAAAATGTTCTGTACTATTATTGAATTTGTAAACAATTCTTGAAGAACCACTGATTGCAAAAAATAGCATTACAGGGAACAAGAAATCACATGACATAGACATATGTTTTGAGGCATTCCAGCTGTGGAGCTGTTCAGAGAGTATTGCAAACAGATTTGGATATAATTAGGAAATTTTAATTGTTCATTCTCTAAGCTGAGAAGTAACTACTGGAGCTACTTATAAAAAAGTTTGTCCTGTATTTTGAGAAAACAAAACCAAAAAAGTTACAGTTCTGTTTTTTACTGTTTTTAATAGAATGATATGGGAGGGCAGCGGAGCCTAATAAACAAGTGGACTACTTTTCTGAAAGCTAGGCTTGTGTGCTCGATACCTGGTCCTGAGGGAGCTGACACACATTTTGATGAATTGCGTAAGTTGTGTTATCCTTAATGGTTTGTTTTGACATCAGCTTTGCTTGTTTATTTCCGCTTTGTCAAAGCACCATGTCTCATTCTGATTTCACTCATTTTTCACTGCTGGTAATATCTCTGTCTTTTATTTGAGGTCCTTGATTATAACTGCAATTATTCCAGTCAGAATTTTTTTTTTCTATTTTCTTTCCCCTAAAATGACCTGTTGATTCTGTATAGAATACAGACTATCTGCAAATGGAGGAACGTCAGAATATTAGCATGAATTCATGTGGCACAAATTAAAACTGGAAAATAAAGCTTAAATGTTTGCAAATCTCCAAATTATAAATATAAATGCATGAATGTTCAATGGATGTTTAATTAAAAAAAGTTATTTTCTCATTGCAGAAGATATATTCTTACTTTCTACCAGAGATGAGAGAAATCCTCTTGTATATGGAGTCTTCACTACGACAAGGTATGTGATAGGATTATGTTCCCTACCACCACCAAACCAGTCCTGAAGGTTTAGTTCAGACTTTTCATAAAACCCTGATAGCACCTGATCAGCATTTTGAGAGCGACAAGAGACTGCTTGAGGAAGATTTACCGTACTGGGGCTCTAATCACTATGGCCAGTATTTTCAAAAATGAAAATTTGTGTGCCTAAACCTTTGTGTGCCTAACTTATGATAACAATAGCATGCAAATTTAAAAGCAAACAAGAACATACTGATTTAATTCAGTCTAATTTAATTTACCAACTACAATCTTATTAAGATTTTAATACAATGTAATACAATTTATTGACATCAAATGTTATCATTTCTATCAACAACAGCTTGACATCAGCTTGTTTTGAGATCAAAAAGTATTGTGCTTTAAAGCAACATGTCAAGATGCCATTTTTGTTAATGAAAATTTCATAAAGCACTACCATTTTATATGCAGTTTATCAAAGAATAACATCTTTATCTCATGGGGTAGAGTAATGAACATCTCAGTTATGACAGTGAGGCATACTATGCAGAACTGTCAGGCAGAAAAAAAATACTTCTTTTGTCTCCAAAACCTCTGAACTTAGTGTAATCACTAAGAACTAGTTGTACTTTGAACACTGCAAGCGCAATGCAAAGATATTCCTTAAGTGAGATGCAGCCTCTACAATGGCTCCACAGAACATGCAACCAATGAAATGTTTAGAACTGAATGAAATGTTGCCCATGATGGCCTATGAAATAGCTAAAATACATCTCTCTCTGCAACTTGTTATGGTTTTCACTAACAAAAAGAACTGTTTCTATTAGAAAAGGACACAGAATATTCATTCATCCATCTCTCCTCTTAATTTTGTTCTGTGTACCTGTAATTCTACAAAATCATTCAAATGCTGACTTCCAGCTGCAGAAAGTTCTAATAATAGTCAATAAATGACATAAGGAGCCAGTCTGCCACTAGAAGAAATGACAGTCTAGCAAGTTATCCCAAAGACCAGCAAGTTCTGGTGAGCAATGTTTAAGCTGCAGGGACAACAACATAAAGCATGTGAAGTTACCAGTACACAACATCTGTTATTATTTAGCACAATTTGTAGCCATTCTCGGGTGCAGGACTTGATGCAGAACCCATCAGACACAGTGGAATTAATTGATCTGATCAAAGATATGCTTATGAACTCTTGAAACACGCATTTCAATCTGCCTTCTCCTTTCAGCTCCGTCTTCAAAGGCTCTGCGGTTTGTGTGTACAGCATGGCAGACATCCGGGCTGTCTTCAATGGCCCTTACGCTCACAAAGAGAGTGCAGACCATCGATGGGTACAGTACGAAGGTCGTATCCCATATCCCAGACCTGGTACAGTAAGTGTCTCCTTAATTATATACTTCTATTTTTACTCAAAGGTCATTATACTGTTCTCCCCTCCAGATTAGTAACTTACATTTTCCACTCAGGATGTTTTAAATTATCCTCTCAACTCTTTCCCTACTGTTGACAGCTCAGACTTCTACCTACCTTTTTAAAATATGTATATACATATATATATATATATACACATAGTTTCCACTTCTCTGAGATAACATTGTGTCCAGACTGTCCATTTCCTGATTGTCTCTCATATTGTGGTCTCCTACTATTCAGCTATATTCCCATCTGTTGGGACAAATCACCTCTGAGACATCAACACTCTGTAAAAAACTAAATGCTTTTCTTTTCAGGTTATTAAATTGTGAAGAGGTGTTTTATTTGAATTCTCACTTTTCTGAGTTTTCTTTTTGTCTTTGTGCTGTAACAATTCTGTTCCTTGAGATAAGATCTTTGATTCTTGTGTGCTTGCATGCACGTCCACATGCTGTGTGATAATGTAAAATAAGCAGTCAGTTGCTGCAGATTTTTAAAGTGAAAATTACTATCTTTTCTATCTTAAGCTTAATATGTTGCTAATCCTGATCAGTTAGAGTTCAGATATAACAACTAGGCCAAAATAAAAAGGGAAATGTTGAAAAAGTTCATTAAAGAATTCTCCTTCTACTTTTTGTCTTTCTATTAAATTTTTAAGATCATAGTCCTGCATTCACAGTAGAGGAAGAAAAAGATACTTCAGAAAAAAATTCAACCACTTAATAATAATTTTTAAAAAGCAGAAAATAAAATGAGTAGAATTTTACTTAGAATATAGAAGAGAAATAAATTAAGAGTAATATAGATATTATCTAAGGTAGCTTTATATTATCTAGGTCAGATACTGAGTAAAGGGGTAGTAGGCAGCTGTGCAAACCCATCTGAGCAGGGTCAGAATGGCACTGATGCAGCCAGGTGGCTGGGATGTCAGCATCAGCATAACCTTAGTTTCAGGCCATATTTTTATTTAGTTCTCACAATTTTACTTGTGTCTCTGTGTATTCTTCATCACTCTGTCAAAGCACCTTACTGCCAAGTCCACTGTTGTCCTATATGCCTAAGGGATCAGTGGCACCAGGAGGAACGAGCCATCTATAACACATATTTGAACAGCTTATCTTTGAATAATACATTCAGACACATACGTATCAGGATATAATTTTCCGAGTTCTGGATGTCATAGTTCACAATTTCTTTACCCAAAATTATAGGCCCGAAATAACTATTGAACTAGCCATTTCCCACTTCAGCAGGCCGTTTCTCAAGCCCTGACTCACATTTTAAAGCCTTAGGAGATACAGAAATGGCGTTGATCTCCATAAAGTGCAAGGCAGCTTCAGAGCTTGATTCAGACTGCCTAGGATCTGAACTGCTGGAGCAAGTAGACTCCTAATTTAGACACTGTAGTTTACATGTCTCACTGTTGTGCAGAATGTATGATGTCCCCAGGAAAGTAGATTACACTTAATTATTTTGATTATTATTTCTTCAGCACATACAACTCCATTACTGGTCAAGAAGTGCAAATGCATTTCATTTTAAGTACAAAAATGGTGCCAGTGAGAACAATAGCTGGTCCCATGGTATCTAAAGAGATTAAAATAACTCTCTTGAAAAGCTCACAGTGCCCCATAAGGATGAACACTCTGCACAGACAGACGGGTCATAAGCTCATTGCATTTTTGAGTGTATTAGCCATCACATGGTTGAGCTGGGATTCACAAGGAAGGAAACATGTCATGCTGAAGCATGTCAACACTGATCTTTATCATTGATTTGAGTATCCATGAAAGTATTTTAAAGGTTGGGAAGTTTAAAGATAAACAGATATTTTCCATAAGCCATCCCTTAACTCTACAACTGCTTCCTTTAAGCACCTGATAACAGCTGTGAGAAAATGGTCCCATAAAAATCCTCAGGACCTCCATACCCGGTTGATCTTTGTAGGAGTTTGTCTGACCAGGGGCTGAGGAGAGAAATGGATTTTACTGAACAAAGTTCTCTGAAGAAGACTATCTGTAATATTTGCTATGTAGATAAGGAAAATGTTTTGCTGCATAGGTATTTATCTTTCATCTTAGTGAGCTGGAGTAGTCTCAGTTTGCAACATACTTTAAGCGTGGTGGTTTAAGGTAGGGTATCCAAATAAAAAGTAGACTTATGCCATGCTCTCATTTTATAATGGGCTAAGCCAAGCCCGTGGAATCACACAGGTTTAGGGTGTGATCCAAAAACAGGGAGCTGTGCTCAAAGGGAGGGAAGCAATATGCTCTGTGCCTTCGGAAAACTGCAGTTTGTGTAAGTAAGTGCTGCAACACCACTCCTTGCAGACAAATGTCATCACATTTTTGGTTCAGGAGTACTCAGAGTAATGCCAAAAATGGATCATCTATTCATTTTTTTTTTCTTTCTTTTTTACATTACCTAAGTGTTGCCCACTATTAGCATGACCAGCACTCCTCTGATTTTATATTTCTTATATTTTAAGTAACTGGCCACTTCTAAAAATGTCATATTATGAAATGCATTTCCTTTTGAAGTTTGACTTCCAGAGAAACACTGACTTCCTTTCAGCATTTATACAGAAGCAGGAGCCTGCTTACCCTAATTTAAAGTTCTGCTCAGCTGCCTTTATCTCCTAAGTAAATAAAGCTGTTCACTATAGGGGCTGTGACCACTTTGATATTGAAATTTTGACAAAATGCTTCCTGTAGCAATTTGTGCTGGCGATAAACTCCCAACATGACCATGAGATCATGCCTTTGCAATGCAGAGCCTGCTGCATTCGGGACAGCAGCTCCGGGTCTTGCGCACCCGCATGGTCCGCCTGCCCTCTGGTGTCAGTGCAGGACCCCCAATGTGTCTGTGTCCGATGTCTCAGGCCTGCAGATCCTGCAACTGTTTTTTTCTCGCTATTAGTAGGAAGTGAAAATAACGGAAATTAAGCAGAGGCAATGCTTGAAATACCCTTAGATTGGGAAGTGGCAAAAAAAGAGACAAAAGATACAGCCCCGGCATGCAGGATGTCTTGGAAGTCCAGGGAGCTTTAGCTGTGTCTTTTTTAGTTGTTTAAAAATTGGACTTGCATGTCTGCAGCTGTCCCCAGACAATAAAACTAGTTTTCTTCCAGACCTTTAAGGATTCATTCATGAAATTATTCATTGATAAAGAAATCATCAAGGACTTTGCTTAATATGTGTTCTGAATCTCCTTCTGTGTCCTAAAACAGTTTTAAGAATGCCCTATGAGGGATCAGAAAAAGCATTAGAATAAGATTTTCAGTAAATTAGGAGGAAAGAACATTTCTAGCTTATTTCTGTAGCTGTACCCGTGATAGTATCAGAGCACCACACAGTGAATTCAGCCCATTTGGAAACCCTTATGGGATATAAGGAGACATCAAGGCCTTTATTGATGATGAATAGGTCATCATCACTGAGGCAGATCATTAGTGTTTGAAGATGATGATTTACACTTAATCAAATCTATCACAATACCACAGACTTTAATTATTATTCCGAGCAACACCAAATATTTTCAGAGGGATCTGGTTTTCATATTAATCAATTTGCCAAAGGTTCAAAAGAATTCTCAGAATTAGCAAAGTCAGAATTTTGCAGATTTCTCGACCACAAGAAGAAACTGTCCAGGATGGAGTATGCACCTTTTGTCCATTTTAATAGCATTACATCTCATCTCAATCCACTTCCTATCTGAATACCAAAATATGGCCCTGAACTCCCCAATTTGGTGTCAGGTTGTAAGGTTTTTGGAAAACAGTATTGGGGAGTTCAGGGCCATATTTGGTATTCAGATAGGAAGTGGATTGAAAGATCACTGTTCTGTGATCTTTCTCATCTTTTTCCTTCTCTGTTGCTTTTCCTCTCTTTCCAATGAAGTCCTTTCTGTTATTTCTTCTGCTAATCCAGTGCACAGGCTGGTCAAGATGTTGCCTCCATCCCATTGGGACTTGGCTGAGCCACAGAGAAAGATGCTACAACATTGTCTGCCAAAAAGCTTCCCGCTGTCCTCCCATCTGGTTAGTTTTGTTGCTTTAATAAGTGTGTTCATAAAACACTGAGGGTTGCACAGGTTTTCCTTGTTATTTTAGACTTATCTTCCTCCTTCACCTCCTCTTTTATGGGGTGGAATGTGTTCTTCACTTCTCCAATTCCTCAGTCCTTTGATCTCCCCACCGTAAACAGGGCTCTTCAATTAAGTGAAATGTTTCACTTTAGGGGTTTATTTTCCTGAGAAATCCTCCTCCACTTCTTCCTACTTACCAACATATTTTCCCCAACATGAATCATGGCTCAGCTCGTAGCTGCCTCTCAAAACTCTGTGAACCCAGTCACCTTTCCCACTTGCAGAGGTTGGCGCAGGATTACAAAGTGCCACCTGCAAAGTGCAGTTTGCTCATCCATGTATTTTCAGTGTGGTTGGCCTCAGATTAATGCTGTCTTATATCAGCCTCTGCTACAGGTGTGTTAAATGGAAAGGAAATACAAAGTGTAAGTGCAGACACCAGACCAGCATAGAGCAGATTTCCTATCTCCAATTTGTTTTAGAGAGTTTTGTTTTGTTTGGTGGTGCTCTTTAAGCAGAGGGAGGAGGTGTCTTCTTGATTCCACTAAAAATTTGTGCTGTCTTCTTCTTCCCTTCAGAGCCCTGTTCATTTCCTGGCCTCCTTAAGACTTGCTCGGAGTAGCTACAAAGTTAGCAAGAAATTCTTCCCAATGAATATCCAGACTTCCTTTCTGGCACAACCTATCCATTCTATAGAGAAACAATAAGACTCTTTGCAAGCATGTCCAAATGACAAATGTACTGTGCAGCTCTGATCAGACTGCTGAGCAGAAGCCACACATCGAGCTGACTCAAGAACCCAAGTTTCATCTTCAAAACAGTTTATAGCTAAATCTCCAACAACATAAAAATACCTAAATCCTGAGAATCATCATTTAATGCCAGGGGGAAGGCCCATGTTTAACACAGAATTGAATAGATAATTCAGTGATAAGGAAACTCATTTAGATCTTGGGAGACTTTGTGCCATTGGGGAATGCTGATGGACTGCACCGTATTTTTTTCACTATGTCCTCTTGAAGTCCACTGTGTGGGAGTTGTAGAGACAAGGACCATGTCTGTATTGGTATCTGGTTAATACATTCTCCTGTAAAGCAGAGCTTGTTTTCCCAGTTCCTGCAGCACTTAATGTAAAAGAGAGAACTTTCCAGCGGAAAACATATCTTTTGCCTTCTTGGTTAATATATAACATCTTTAGTACTTTTGGTTAAACTAATAATAACTATTCTATGGAGATGAAACACCTTCCACAGGAAGGAGTGGGGGAGATTCCAGGATGGCTCAGGTCCATGAGCCTGGAGCAGCGGGAATCTTTCCCCAGGAGAGAATCCAAACTAAAAGGTGTCTAATTCTTCAGGATGGGAAAGATTTAAGCACTAGCAGCATTAATGTTTCTGACTAACTTCTTCACATACTCTCAAGAAAGTGCCTGGGTTAGTAAGGTACTTATTTTTCCTTGTGAACTGTCTAAAAATTGCCTGGATGTTGTGAAATTTGTCAAGCAGATGCCCCCTGCACTCAATATTGTCGAGTACCTGTTGTGTACACCCAGCCTGTAGGTGTTTGGTTGTTAAGAGGGTCTAAAACTCAATGTGATAAGTCACTCTTAAGCTAGCACTTTAGGCATAGCAGAAAATAGAACCCTTGAAGCTCACAGGGAAGATCATTATGTTTAAAAGTTGTCAGTAGTCAATATTATTACTGAATTAAAGACACACCACTAAATGAAAAGGATTTTTTTTTTTTTACAATCTTTTAAGTTAAATTCCTAAATAATTGTCACAATTTCAATAGGTGTTAGATCCAGCAGCTCTTACTGGCTTTGCTGGATGGTATGAAGCACTGTGCATTTTGGCAAATCAGGCACTGATTTAGGAGCCTAACTTCTGGCATCAGCCCTTGAAAATCTTGGCCAGAGGCCCCACACAGTGTTAACACAGTCTCACCGTGTGTCCTAGTGTTGTGTGAGATCTACACATCCAGTACCACGCTAAGCTGCAAATTTAACAACACAAGTGAAAAAAATGGGTATGTGCAGTGCAGCTGAGTTAGTAAGTATTTACTTTTAGTTGAGAAAGATTAACTTTCTTTTACCACCTCCTGATCAAGTTTGGATAGAGATAGGCGAGGGAAGTAAAAAAGGCATTTTTTTTCAGATCATCCAGCATTAGAATGGGGTCCAGCGTGATTATTGTCAATTTGAGATTACACTGAAGGTATTGAAAAGACTTAAAGTAAATAGTGAATTAATTCTTTAAAAGTTTTATGACTTGGAGTTTACAGAGCAATTGAATAGTAATATACATAGCACTTTTAGCACTTTCCACTCTATTTCATGGGGTTTCTTTTTTTCTCTTTTTTTTTATTTTTCATTTCTGAACATGTACATTTGTATCAAGTTATCCTTCATGATAGCAAAGGTGTAAGAAATCTGAAAAGAATAAATTACACAGTGAACATTCTATGAATGATTTCTCTAGCAAAAACAATTTTTCTATGTGAAGTATTTGTTAGGGATGATTGATGTTTCTTGGCATTAACTATCTAGAAGAAAAGCATCATTTCTGAACTAGTTCTTTGGATTTCTTTATCAGAAAGAAAGAGATAGACACCTCCTTTGAAAAGTTCATACACAGTCAAGGTAAGAATCCAAGTTAGGTGCAATGAATCCCTTCTCTATTGAAAAAGCAGAAGATGATGAGATAGCATGGTGATAATATTCAAAGAACTATCCTTTTGTAATTCACATGAAACAACACTGCCAACCTACACCTGTGACATTTGATATGAATGCAGATCTCTCATTGTCTCCAGTGGGAGAAGATGTCACATATCGGAGACAGCATCTGGTGCTGATGATGTGAATAAATGTCCCCTGTGAACTGGGCAGAGAACACCCATACCATTATCACATGGGACATGCACCAGGATGTGATCTCACATTTTCAGAGGTGAAAGGCTACTTCACTCACCCACTTGGCCATCCAGCCTTTATCATCATACATCCTATTGATCTCTCTGAAAGGAAGCACAAGCTTACAGGAATTGTTCTGTAATGATGGGTGGACACAGTTTTTAACAACTGCCTGAGGACTTTGCCAAAGGGTGCCCAAAACACAGTTTTCACTCCCATGTTCCGTTCATCATGCCACAGTTAGTGATGGAAATAGCTCTCTTTGCCAAGCATAACAGGGTCACACCTGGCCAGCTGTTCTTGGTGGTCATGCTGTCTTAGGATGGGATCCAAAGCCCAATGAAATAATTGGAAAGGTCCTGTTGACTCAAGTGGACTCTGGATCAGACCTTTAGTCCTTGTTTCTCCTAAATGAACTACACAAGTTGGCAGAGATTTCCCTATATCGTGCACAATAGGTTTTGGCCTTCTGGGAATATTTTAACAGCTTTTTATATTTTGGTATACATTTTATCCTAGCTGTTTTTAGTAAGTGATGTCACTACTCTCATCATCCTTTGTTTAAACATTTTTGATAAGGTGCTTAAGGATTTCACATTCCAAATTTGGCAAAAATCTGGGACATTTTTTAGACTCATTGCGCTACTCTCATTTTCAAATATAAAGAGATTTCTGACAGGGGGTAGGTGAACAATAAACAGAGCCCCAGAAGATGTGAGCTGTATCTTAAAGTTATTGAGTGAGAGCATGACCACAGAAAATGCACATATAAGGGAAAATCAAACTGTAATACTGAGTAAGGGAAAAGAGGGTTACTGTACAGCTGGGGAAGCAAATAAGAGTAAGTTTGATTCTGGTCCTGTGTAAATACAGAACATGGATCTCTTTCTACTAAAATCAAAAAACTTCAGTTCAGCCCCATAAACACAAATTCCTTTTTGAAATCAGTGGGAATTTTAAGTCCTGATTCCAGTACAAGTAGGAAGAGACTCAGACTAAATTGTTCTAAAGATAAAGAGAAATGTTCTAAAGATAAAGAGAAAAGCATTGCTTATGTTACGAGTGTGTACATAACTTGGCATTTGTATAGTTATCAAACTGTCTTGATCATTTCTTTTGCCATATTGTTCACTTTTTTCCCCAAAAAAGTATAAAATCGAAATTACATTGTTTGTCACATCTATTCTGCAATGTCTTTTGCTAAGTAATTCAAAACTTTTCTATGTCAAATTATTAAACTATCATTATTATCTTCAAAAACCAAATTGATTACAACCCACCCTGAGGGTGTAATCCTGTAAAGCCTTTAATCTGTGAAAGCATAGCAGGAAACAGAACATGGGAGATGATGCTCAGCAAACCAGAGGATAAATTTCTTGTGCAAATGCTAGCAGAAAATCCATAGGATTAGCTCTTTACAAAAGTATATATATTTCCAAATAATCTGTTTTCTAAATAGGGCTTTCATCTTCTTCCTTTATACTTAGCTTGAAACAAGGCTGCATTTTCAAGGAATATTCCTTGGGTATTTACTACAGGTTGGTTATACAGATACCTCTTTGTTTTCTAGTCAGTACTTTCACAGCTATTCATTAAATTGTATTTTGCCACAAAGTGACTGAACATGCACCGAAGTGTATCTTAATTCAAATTAGCACAGATTTACTGTCTTACAGAGGTAAAAGTCATTGGTTGATTTATCAGTCAAGTCCTATTTTCAGTAGGCAGTTTCATAGAATTTGTGAAGATAAGGATACACAGGCTTACCTCCTATTGACTGAAATGGAGCTAGGCAAATCAGCACTTCCAAAAACAATGAGGTCTCTAGTTAGCTCTACATATTGGTCCAAGCAAGTTCAGGAAATAGGTTGTGGTATTTTAAATGAAACTGCATGATTACTAAGCAGAAGCGTGGTTCAAACATTGGCCGACAGTCACTGTGCAGCATAATGCTAGTACGGGCCATGCAGTACTTGAGGATGCGTCCCCCAAGCAATGCTCTGGTGCTGTTTAGGGTTAAAGACAGACCTGGAACTGTCACCTGCAGACTTGATGCTGTCGGTCTGTTTTGGAGAGTAGGAAAGTTAAACGATAAGAACAGTAGCTGGTTTGTGCTTCACTGACCTGTTGTATTTATGATGAATCACAGGTAATCTCTAACACTTTTGAAAATTTATCCATAGTCAGAATATTTTGCTTGACTAGTTGCTCTATCTTTTCATTTAGTTTATTTATGCAGGTGCATGTTCATGTAGAACTGTATATGGTTTGCATTGTATTCGATGTATTTAGGTATGGACACGCAATACCCTATGTGAAGCTAAATCTGCAAGACCAAAACTTCAGTCATGCCCTGTCCTACTGGCTTTTGCTTTTCCAAAGCAGGGAACTGTCAGCGGGGAGGAGAAGGATCTCCAAAGGGAAAAAGGATCTGGATCCTTTTTAGCCCACAGGGAGAGCTCTGCTCCCAGGTAACCAAAGTTACCTCACGAGGAGAATGAGCACCAGCAAAGGAAGAGGCATGTGCTCAGCCCTTGGCACTCTGTGTCTCACTCCTAATGCAAATATTTTGGATAATGCCAACCCTTACATCATGGAATAAATCCTGACTGTAAGCCCTTAACTGGTACCACAGATGGAAGGCTTGTTGAGCTGGAGATTTAGGGACATAGACTTCATTTCTCTCTGTTTGTAGGGATTAACTATGAAGGAGGACCGCAAAGCAACTTCACCACAAATCCCCTGCAAAGATATTATGTGATCATATTTCTTTCTTCACAAATGGTGTTATGGCTCCACCTGGCAGGAAGCACAGGGAAAAAAAGTAGTTTTAAAAATGAAGCAAACTGCAATATATATACAAGAAACCATATCAACAGCTGGAATATGATCTCCAGTTCTTATTATTGTCTAGGATTTGTACTGCCCAGTAATGCATTTAGGTACATCCAGACTGAAATTAAAAGGTCTTTCAGACTCAGGTGATAGATAAAGTGTAGGACAGTGAAAAGATGTAAAAAGTCATGGAAGGAAAGTAGGTACAAGGGTGAGTCTGAGGGATCAGGGGTCACAAAATACCAGTACGATCAGCCTTGTAGGACTTCTTGGGCTCACACTGTAACAGTCATGTTAAAGAGAGGCTTTAAGGAGGTGAAAGAGGAAAGTATACCATCCTGAAAGCAGGAAATGTGAGGGATGAGCCTGGAGTAAAGCACAGAAATATGTGTAAGAAAAAGTGAATGGCTGGATATGATTAGGTTGTTGGTAGGGGCCAAATAGAAATGGGAGCCAACCTCAGCAGTGAGCAAGAGATACCAGGCCAGTGTGGTCTAAGAGTGGGATCTCAGCATCCTCAGAGGAGGATGAGGCTGCCCTGTTCAGAGCCAGAGGGCAGCCATGGAGCTGTGAGCTGGAGCATGACTTCCAGCTACACGGATAAGAAACAAAAGTGTCCTCTTCTTAGAAATCATTTGACATCTGTGGAATCTGTCTTTATTATGAGAAAATAAAAATGAGGCTGCCCTATGCAGTATGTTAAAAAGTTACGGCCTTTGATTGCCTATACAGGGGAAAAGATAGGTGTGGGCACTTCAGTCAAGATGTAAGAAAAAAAGAAATTAAAACTGAACATTGTTAAAGCACTTACTGGTCTTCTGCTACAGTGGCTGTGGGCGTATTCCACAAAGATTCAGGCATTAGTCAAACCAGGCATTAGTCAAGCCCCAAGTCCGTGGGCACTTGCCTGATTGTTTTCCACTGCAACAACAGGGCAGATACTGGGCTTTGGGAAGAAGGGCAATCAGACATCACCCATTGCTCAGGAATAAGACATTGGCAGGAATACTTCTGCTTAAATCCTCTTCCTTTTTTAGACTTGTACTTGATTTCTGTCTTCTTCTATGGGCAGAGGAAGCCTTCTGTGGCTTTGTTGAATATAAACTAAAACCAGCAGTAAATAAATGATTTGTGAACAGTTACTGAAGTTTTGAGTCGTTGAGATTATCCAGTGATAGCCACTGGAGGGCAGTGCAGATTTAACTTTGAAAAGGCTTCTGCACGGCTATCAGCAAAACTAGTTTATTCAATATAGAGCAAATTGAACTGTATATGGGTACCTGAGCCTTGAAATGGCAAGCTGGACAGAATAATAGATCATTTATTCACTTCAGACTTGATTTCCCTTTCTTGGAAAACACCTGAAGTGAGAAGGTTCCTGTGAGTGGGGCAGAGAATGAGGGACGTAAAACTCTCTAGGGATATATGCATCCCATCATGAAAACTGTCCAGATTAATACCTGTACATAAGCTATATATATATGATTATTTATATATATATACATATAAAGAGAGAGAAAGGCCTTTATATATAGATATAAAGAGAGAGAGATGCTTTCCATGAATGAACTAATGGGCACTAGTGCTGCTTTCTGGTCACTGGTATGAGATGATACACTAGGCGCCCTGATTTCTTACATCTTCAAAGGGAGCGCCCAGTGTTCTGGCAGAAGAATCTCTTGGTTGCTAACGGAATATGGAGTGAATTTGTGACTGATATGAGACCAAATTTCTTATGTGATCTACACAGTCAGTGGATATTACAGTATTATATTCTAGTAGTTGGAAAGTTCTAAAAGAAAAGTTGGAGATTATCCTACATGGTTGGATCATTAATGATTAAATTTTGATGATGGCAACATATATTGCAAAGAAAAAAAATGCTAAAAATCTGTCATGAATGTATGGCTTGGAAGCAGCATGTTATTAATAATATTATGTTGTCATGACTGGTTATAGTGGTAAGACTATTAATGTCACATCTAATACTATCCAACATTGAACAGACAAACTCTTTCTTTTCTCATATTGCCTTTTTAATATTAAATTTGTATTAGCCAAAGTTATGTCTGGAAAAGAAGAAAAATCTGTAGGACTTCTTTATTCAGAGCATATATATGTCTAGAGGGTAGGTGCAGGTATGGAGATATTACAGATGATTTGTAATTCTGAGTAGTAGCACAAATAGGTGGGATGAGACAAAACCACTGATCTATTTCTATTGCAAGCTAAATAACTGGCCACTGGCAAAAGCACTTTAGCTGCTATTCTTTGAATGGATTTGTGTGTTTACGTGTATACAAAATAAGTCTTCCTTGACTGAAGTTTTAGGTTAAGTAAACATCTGACTAAACTTATGTTTCTATTTAGGCACATGTGCAAGTATCCTGCTTTTCAAGATAACTGAGGAGCTAGATAGAAAACTCTAGTCTTCAAAACATACACAAAAAATCTGCAGTTACCTCTATTTCTTTCCTAATATTCCTCTTATCTTCTTGTTCCCTCTCTTTTGTTCAGTGTCCAAGCAAAACCTACGACCCACTTATAAAGTCTACCAGAGATTTCCCTGATGAAGTCATCAGCTTTATAAAACGTCATCCACTGATGTACAAATCAGTGTACCCAGTGACTGGAGGACCAGTGTTCACTCGAATCAACGTGGACTATCGACTGACGCAGATTGTGGTGGATCACGTCATGGCAGAGGATGGACAATATGATGTTATATTCCTAGGAACAGGTATGTAAGATTTCCGTCGTCACTCTACAGAAGACTTGTCCCTTAAGAACAATTCCTTTTGACCCAGCAGGCCCCAGTAAACATTCTGGTTAAAGCTCAAAATCTTCTTTTAAAAGTAATTCTTTTTTCTCCTGAATGCAATTTCATGAAGATTTTAGGTACCCACAAGTGTATGCCAGTATGTCATAAAAACTCTGAGATTAGATGAACTTGTTGTCTCAGAGAATCACTACTGAGATGAGGATCTTCACGTGTCCTGTTCTTGAGGAGTTAGATAACTTGGATTGAGAATAAATGGGCTTTCTTCCTGTCCAGTACCTGACTTTATACTACATGGTAATCCGGCTCCTGGTGGCAGCACATCAGTAAGCCATTAAAAAGCAAACACAGCAATGCAATAAAAAGAAAAACCCTTAATAGCTTAAAGGAGTGATTTCCACTATCAAAAGTGACCTAGTGCTTCAGTATTATGTGACACTGAACATTTAAAATTAAGCCTAAAGCTACTGCCTTATTGCACTAAAAGACTTTAAAAATATTACTTTGCAACATGAATAGCTCCGAATCAGAGGTCTGGGTTTGATGAATAGGTTGAGGTTGGGCTACGCTGCCAGGAAAAAAAAAACATGTTTTGCAGTTATGTTATGCATAATTATGTATCTATTTACATTTTTATGATTATTGTATACCTTAAGGAGAAAGTCTAATTTTACAATTGCAATTAAGTTCTAAATCACTGGAAGGATCACCCAGCAGCATGGTATGCAAAGATACATTAACATACCTATTCATAATATTTCAGAAATAATTATACCCTCACTTACTCCACTGGAATTCCTTATTCCCAACCCACATTTGAAATTCCCTGAGTATTATCAGCTCTTACAAAGCACTTTCACATCTGAATGCTTTGCTAAGATCATTGTCATTATCCCTGCCCCACAAGAGGGAAAGCTAAGGTACACAGAGCTGGAAGGTTTATCCAAGGGCAATAAATAAGCTACTGGCATGAACTGTGAGACTTAAGTCTCTCTTTGAATTTACTCTGGCGTTGTTGGGTTGCATTGGTCCTATGATCATGGAAAATCCTTGTTGCTTTCTGAATGCAATCGTTCTTATATTCATTCAAGTGGAAAAGTGACCACATTTCCCAAGCTGTGAGATACCTAGGATTTGAGAGATTGCTCCCTCCATCTAAAATTTACTTTTCATGTGATAATAAAGGAGAAAAATAATTTTAAACTTAAGCTGTCCAAAGACGTAAGTTTACTAGTACAAAATTACAGTGGTTGCAAAGGTTACTCTCCGGATTTTGCTATCCTTGATTATAGTCGTTTCTTATAGGAATTAAGCTATATTGATGGTTTAACAGCTAGAATACTCACATCTTAATTGTTACAGACCAGTGTAAATGAATAACTGTTCAGAGTAATTCTTCAGTCCTAGAGCTGTCTAGACCAACATGTACCATATAGGCACTAGGTGGCAGTCTGTAATACATATTTTTTTTTGTCTGCACTGCCTACATTAAAAGATTTTTCTTTTTTTCCAAAAGCACATGGTTTTGTTCCATTTTATCCACTTAAACTTGTCCTAAGGAAAAAAGAAAAGTAAACTCAAGGATAGAATTTCAGCTGTTATATGTAGAGACCTAATGCAAATATAGCAAATACCTCGAGATTTTGAACAGCAGCAGTTCAGGAGCTTGTGTGTTTGAACGCGGCCGCCCGCACTTGTGCAGACCCCAGGGAGGCCGGCAGCTCAGTACTCAGCCTCACTGCAGCTTCTTGTACATGTACAGGTTTGGCAGACATGGTAAAATGGCCAACGCATAAGATAAATTGAAATATTTTTAATTGTGATTAGTGATATGATGTAGTTTGGAAAACCAAGAATGAAAATCTCACTCTTTCCACTTCATTGTACTGTTATCTTTTTAATATTGTACGTAATGGTTAGGTTCAAGCTGTCTTTCAACATTTCCACGTTGCATATTCGAGCCGCTCAGTTCATTTCCCTGACCTATTTTAGAAGTTTAGTTTTAAGGCAGTCCAAGATTCACACATCTGTGGGGATCTAAGTTGAGCTGAGTAGCTATTTTCTTCACAAATCAGGAATTAAAATTGAAATTAACAAATAACTTCAACTTAAGACTCTCCAGATAAGTCTAAGTTTCTACAATTTTTAAATGAATGTTCTGATGTGAAAAGAGTTGTTTATTCAAGAATTTTCCCCAAGTGTCAGGGTAAATGTGAAAAAATACACTGCATAATTCTCCACATTAAAATGCAACCTACTTCTCATTAAGGAGTTCAACTGTATAAAGACTGATCATCTAAAATAAAGGAAATAATAGTTTCCTGACACCAGAGCTCCTTTGGTTGTGAAATGGACTCCAAGTGAGGGGCAAGGAAGTGCAGAAACTGGTAGCTGGGAAGCGTGCATGTGTGTGTATACGTATGCATGTGCATGGTGTGTGCACATGTGTTCGTGTGTTTAGCAGGCAGAGAGCTCCATGCCAAGAGCAGCCTGCAGTCACATTCGCTCAACTGTATGGTAAAACCACGAGTGTGGTGTATGAGAGCTATTCAGATAGTTGGCATGGAGAGATGTCGTTTGAAGCCTACGTTTCTGATGCACTAACTTGATTTCCTGTGCTCATTATTTCATTTTTTTCCTTGTAATCTGTTTAGAACATCACTTCTTTTTGTTTTATTTATTATATATATAAAAAAACAAGATCAAGTTGATATAAAATAAGAAAGGAAGTAGCACTTTTGTACTGAAACGTGAGTGTAGAGTTTACATGATGTATATTTGTTTCAGACATAGGCACAGTATTGAAAGTTGTGAGCATCACAAAGGAGAAGTGGACTAAAGAGGAGGTTGTCCTAGAAGAACTCCAAATATTCAAGGTAAGTATTAATAGAAACAACATTAATTAAATATTATTTAGGGGAATTTAAGGCTCAGAGTGGCCTCATCTGTCTAGTTGTTTGTTTATTGGAACTAGTTCAAGTTTCCAGAGGGACACTGTTTAAAATTTTAAATGTGTGGATATTCCTTGGCTAAGTCAAATGAGAAAAACAAACAAAACGCCATATTTTCTCAGTCACAGTTCATTTATCCTGCCCTGTTCCATCTTACAATCTTACTGTGAGCCCAACTTTTTTTTACTAAAAATAAGAACATTTTGATTGTTACTGTCCTTCAATTCCTTTATATGGAATGGCTTAACACTACTGAGCACTTTGATTTGGTTCTTCTGGTTGAATGATAGAAAAGTCACAGTTTCTCTGTTAACACTAATGATTTCCTCATATATAAAAGAACCTCAATTCTGTTGCACTAGCCCAATATCTGATTAATCTCTTTGTTGGTGACATTGATTTACATTTAGAAGAAAAAAAATGTAGATCCACATATGGATTTTTTTTCTTTAGTTTCTTTTTCATTCCTTACAGTTCCTTTTCCTCAGTTCTTACCTTATTTTTTTACTAAAGTTTAGTCATATCCCTAGAACTTCAATCACGTTATTATATATTCTCTCTCCTATGCTAGAGGTCTTAGCCAGAGGTTCTGACCAATATTAAATAAATTAAGCTGGAGCTTAACACAGAGTTTCCCAAGCCTAAGGACAGGAACTTTATACATTATTTCTCCATATATCTTTTGATATGTCATGCTCTTGTTTTAAAGGGTCTCCATGTCTTCGTTCCACTGTCTTAGACACTAATTATAAATATCACTCTGAAAATACCAAGATCACTCAGTGGTCTGCCAAGTAATCAGGAGTTTCACAATGTGTACCAATTTGCTGCATTCTTAGAATATAACGTCAAGGGCAAATGCACCATATCATATTTAATACAAAAAAAAGCTGATATTTTTTCTGCTCAGCAGACATTCCTTTAAATTTTTGTTGTTAACATTTATGAATGTTATCTCTATGCTTTTGAATACAGAAAACTGAAGAGAGCGAGGCATTTAAATTATGTTCATTAAACTTAAACATTAAAATTAAACATTAGGCTTATATGAATCATTTTCTATTAGGGAATAGATAATGCTCTAAGCTCTGTCGTGTTCTTGCATCAGTCACTGGCAAAGCTTTCCCTGCCTTTCATAGGAGTGAAATATATTCTGGTGCGGAAGATGTGCATATGTATCCCTTAAGTGCCATCCTAGCTTTTCAAATAGTGCTTCGGTTGATGTGAAGGATCATTGCTAGTCTCTGGGATGAGATAAACTGCAGACATTGTGAATTAAAGCCACTCACCTCATGAATAGTAGGGAAAATTCATCAGTAATGAAGTCATCAGTAATTCAGGGAGGTATTTATGGAAGCATGTATGTAAAGGCTTCTAGGGAGGTTTTGTGTTTGTTTTGTTTTTCCATACCTATTTAAACCAAGTAAATTCATCTATAATTTTATTTACTTTTTTGTGGTTGTTGTGCAGATGTTCTCTTTTTCCATTTACATCTGAAAAACATGTAAATTAATAAGCTTTACTAATTCATTTTTCAGCATCCTTCGTTTATCTCAACTATGGAGATTTCTCAGAAGCAGGTAATTTAGATGTTTGTTAAATCAATGCAAGATATATCATATACTTGGCATCTAGCTTTTTATAATCAGATAACTTCTGTTGCTTATTAGCCAAACTCTCCATAGATGATTCTTAAATTGTATTTGGGGAAAATACATATATATATATATATGTATATGTATATATTTGTTTAAACGTGTTTGCCTGTCTAATTCACATCTGCTTGCAAATGGTAATTTGTTTACCAGGCTGGTAATTATTCATAGAAACAAATCTTTAGTCATATGGTTGTGGGATTTGTGAGTGAAGTCAATGCACCCTCATTCTCCTGACACTGGAAATGCTTGGCTTTATGCAATCTAGTAATAAATTTTTGTTACTGTTATTGCTGCTATGATGTTATTAGGAGTCCAGAGGACTTCAGTGAGACCACAGCCTTGTTGTGCTAAAAGTTGTGCCTATCCAGACCAAAAACTGGTGGCTCGGCTCCAAATTCACAGTGTAGATCTGGAGGTCTAAGCCTGGCAATGGCAAGGCCCAGTGCCAGCTGGGGAGCTCCATATGGGAAGCTGCTCTACAGCAGCTCGGCAGTGGCCACGCGTGCGCTCAGGGGCCGCATGACAGCAGAGCCCCCGTCGCGGCCCCGTCGCGGTGGCAGAGCACAGCGTGCCTGCCGTGCCGAGCAGGACACGCACCACACAGCTGCCTCCCGTCTGTCGCCCCCGGGAAGAGGTGTTAGGCCAGCTGGAAGCGCTGCCAGAGCCGGATCCAGCTCAAGGGCGGCCGCTGGACCACCCTTGTCTCAGCACACAGCCCGCGCACTCTTGTGGGAGAGGGGAAGTAACATTATCCCCATTTTGCGTGGAGAACAGAAGCAAAAGAAGATAATGTTTTATTCACACAAGGTCATCGCTAGTTCCCCATCCGGATTCTGGATGTCACGGATATCCTTCCCCTTGTTTTCTAAGCGTGCTGTTAAACTCCTCTCACTGTGGGTGCCTTCTGATTTTTTCATACAGCGTGTTCAGGCAAAAGGTGCAAGGGTGTTGAGTGCTGGTGCCTTTCCAGGACTACGGTCCCCTGCCTTCACTGTCATGTTGTTAGGGATTGATGGAGATTGTCCAGTCCACACAGAGCCCTGAGAAACATTTTGCAGCGAAGGAGGCATTCTCACTCGCCTTGTAAAATCTGGGACAAGGTTGAAAGTCTTGAATGTGACCCTGCAGAAGGGAATTTTTTAAAAGGGCTGCCCAGAGAACACTTCTAATTCATTTGCTTTGCCTGATTTGCAGCAACAATTGTACATTGGTTCCAGGGATGGATTGGTTCAGCTCTCCCTGCACAGATGTCACACGTATGGGAAGGCTTGTGCAGACTGCTGCCTCGCCAGAGACCCATACTGTGCCTGGGATGGAAACTCATGTTCCAGATATGCCCCCACTTCTAAAAGGTGAGAAAAAGAATACAATGTACTGCAAAAAACCTTCCTCATTGCAAGAATTTAGAGGTTCTCAATCAGAACATGTTGCCTTTTTACTTGGCATGCCTTTTGCCGTAAAATCTTGATCAAGCTTTGGCTGTGTTTGTATTTCTGCTGGGAGAGCTGTGAAGGCAACATAACACTGTTTAAGTGCATGTGACAATAACTTAGCTACTGCAAATGACACTGTAAATCCATCACTTCCCTTTTTTGTGCCAAATGCTTTAAGGTACAAGATGCTTGGATTGAGAGCTGAGCCTGCCTGAATGTAGTGGTGGAAAGAGAGAAGCAAGATCCTCTCATTTTCCATAGGAGAAAGCTATAGTCATATAGTGGGGTTTAGCATAGCACCCCAGAGTGGTCAATAGCAGAATACATTTCACTCTCCAAGTCTAAACTAATAAGTTTCTCCTGTCTCCTATAACTAAGTAACCCAGTTATGGCTCAGTGTGTCACTCATAAATTGCATTCATGAACCAACCATGAGAGGGAGACAGAGGTTTTAATGGTATGTTTTGAGCACATCAGGAGCACTTTTGCACAAAAAGGAGCTATACCTATAGGTTAGGACAGCCAATATGAATTCACATGAAGAGAGAGCAGTAAGTCCATTTGCTGACTTGGCACATGATGTCCCTCTTGGACTATTGGCTGATTTAGCCAGAGCTCTGAGGTTGCTGCCTTTACAGCCTCTTCATTCCTCTTTAGAGGAAGCTTTCCTGACAGTAATTCTCGTAGTAAGGGTCAGGGGTTGCAGCCTGAGCTCAGGCTCTGGAATGAGACCCTTTCCTACCTTGGGGACCACAGGACTGGGACCTAAGCAATTAGACAAGCCATTGAAGTTAATGAGTCATAGGTTATTGTGTCATGGTGTCATGGAACTTTATGTATTTTCCCTCAAAGCCAAAGTAAACTAAATTCAGCAAAATGTAGATGAAAGCAGAAAAGCAAGTGTTCAGGCTCACTGCAAAGTTAGTCACACGTGAGGCTTGCTGAAGCCTGAGGTGGGACTGGGATACAGAGATTGATGGTCCGTGCTCTTAAACAGATGTTCGGTTTGGTGGGTAGGCCAGAAGTCTGTGGCTCCAAAAGAAGGAATGGGTGACTGGCCTTGGGAATCCTCCAGTAGATCAGTTACTTAAACGTTTCCCTCTGTCTAGCTGCCTGCGCTTCCAGCATGTTTAAAGCTTTTACCGCAGTGGACACCTCTGCCTCAGAATCCAGCTCTCCTGCTGAGGCATTGCTCTGCCCTGCTCCCTACTCACAATGTGGCTGTGAGAAACTGAGCCCCTTCCTGTGCCTCAACTGCTTCTACTGAAAGATTAAAATATGAACTTCTGTTTCTATCTCTTGGGAGATAAATACAGTCATTGACATGGGAAGAGCTATTTTCTTTAGAACTATTATTATGAAACAGCACTAAATCACAGTGAGTTTAAGTAACATACCCAGAGATTACCAAACAAGTTAGTTGTGAAACTGGGTAGACAATCTAAGGCTTTTGACTCTCAGGATCTTACTCTGTTCATTTTCTCATAAATAATCAGATTTCTCTCCTTTTTTTTATTTAAGTAAAATATAAGTTTTTCCTTCTTCATTTTAATGGTTGACTGACTAATGGGACAGACTACTTATTCTGAGCTCAAGACAGTCGATCCCATCAGAAGATCTGTGACAGAGCTCCAGAAGCAGACTTGGATGTTCTGTCAACATATTGCGCATCTTTTACTTTAGTCAGACTTCTTTTTTTCTATCTCCTTTTTCCCTCTTTCTCTTCCCAGCGGTTTTCCCAAATCATAAGCCTTTCTCTTGATGTGAATTGTACAAATCTCTCTAGGCCACATGCTGCTTTGAGGGTGAGGCTGGTTTTAGTTAAGACCGTAATTGTCAGCAGTAGGGTGGGAGCAATGCGAGTCCACATCTGCTGAGCTCCTCTGCATTTTGTTGTTGAATTCCAGCAATTATGTCTGAAGTGTTACAAGTTTTCACGCTCTTCCCATAGGCGAGCCAGAAGGCAGGATGTCAAATACGGCGACCCTGTTGCACAGTGCTGGGATGTTGAAGACAGTGAGTATTTTGCGTCTTTCTTTTCCTTTGGTTGCTTCAATAACAGTTTGTTGCAAATCTGACTTGTGCAACCCTGCTGAGCTGGAGAGACTGACACCATTGAAGAAATTGCTGTGAATGTACCTTTCTCATGCTGCAGTGGCTTTGCTGAGGCTTGGCCATTAACAGAGATAGGCTCCAGCACCCTTCATGCTCCTTGTGTGATGCATTCCAGCATTGCACAGCACCAAAATGTGTCAACAATGCAAAAACCCCACACTGCAGCTGAGCAGATACCAGGACCTGCACTCACTCGGAAAGACAGCAGATAACCTCATGAGGAAACCCATATGGGCAAGCTGGGACACCTCCATCCCCTTCCCTGCCACCATGCACATCAGGACAAAAGTCCCAGGGCCCAGCTCCAGCTGCCAAATTACGCAGCTCCCCCACCCAAAGCCTATTTAAATACTGTTGTTAACAAGAGCCTCGACCCCCTCCTGCCAGCTCCCCCTTTCCTTTCCCACACACCCTTTTTTCGGATGCCAAAGTGTCTGGCTTGCTCCGTTGGCAACTGCAGCGATTCCCTTGCAGCCTGCACTGTCAGTATGAAATCCTGCGGTTACGCAGCGATCTCTGTGGCAGCACAAATAAATGGAAAGCATTCAAAACCAAGCTTCGGTTTGTCTGGGGTTCTTGTATTCACTTATTAAAGTGAACAGCCCAGTCAAAACAGTATTGATCGTATCACAGAGTTGAACGTTTGATTCGAGTGAAGCCACCACTTTTGACTGATCTCCAGTTATTCTCATGCCGTGGCGGCACTGGATGGCTGCCGCAGATCTCAGCGTGAGTCACTGCAGAAATCAGAGCTGCTTGCCACAGGATCAAAGCCCGAGCCTGCTGCACAGTATTCAGGGCTCCCACTGTACATGCGTACATGCAGACATAATTAAAAAGTCGGGGTAAAAATCTCATTTCCATTAGAGTCAATGGCAAAACTCCCGTTCGTTCCCAAAGGGCCGGCATTTCTCCACTTACTGTGGTATCTGAGACTGTGCAAAGCACACAGTTGCAACAACACTAGGAAAAAGGCTGCCAATGGCACTTTTTCCTGGACACATAAAGAGGTAGTGAAAGAACCATTCTTGCTGGACAAATGTAAAATGGCTTAGTACAAAAATTAAAACAAATCCCTGTACTGCCACCAATAGAAGTTTTATCCAGCTGAGGATCACCACTATGCACCATAAAGACACGAAGCTGACCTGTACCACTCCAGGCTCTTGGCTTATCTCTCTTATTTGTGATGATTCTATTCTATTGTGATGAATACTACTGTATTACAACCCTGAAGCTTACTTAAGTTTAGTGCTCCACTGTGCAAGGTTTTCTATTTGCAGACTGTCTTGGCTGCATGAAATTGTTTGGCTCTACTGAAATCTCTGTTGCGCAGTGAAATAAAAGAAAAGCATTTAATGCAGAGAGCTTGAATTTCTGTAGATCTCCTATATGTACTTAAAATATTGAAAAAACAAAATCGCATCCATTTTGTGTTGAGCTGACTTTTGTTTTAGGGGAAGCTGCTGCTTTCACCTTCCTCACTGATATTGGCAGAGTGTAAGAAACAGCTTGTGCTTAATAATAAGGCAGATAAGAGCCAGATAAGGCAGATAAGACCATATTGGAAAGGGAAACAGAGAGCAGAGATTAGAAATGACATGCTTAGGTTTTATAGAAGGCCACAGAGGGGACTCAGATCTGCTTATTTCAACTTCAGAGTTTTGTCTGGAGCAGGCTGCCTGGCGCTCCAAAAACTGAAATAGTCAAATAGTCCTGCAATTTCTTCACAGGGTTCAGGAGGAGCAAAGCAGAGCCTGGTGACCACAGCCTGGCTTTAGTCACTGCTCCCCCTCCATCAGGCCCAGTAGTAGCATTACGTCCAGGAAAAATACAGAGCAGGTTTTAAATCCCTGAAAGGTGAAAGCCTCAACTCTAAAATGGAGCAAGTCCATGATAGAGATTTTATTGACCTCCTTAAAAAACAGTTACACTGAAAAAAGGTTAGCAGCCACCTCTAAATCCTCATAGTTATGTTTTAAGCTAAAAATTAAGTTTCCTTTTGCTTTTTTTATACTTCACTCGCTCTTATAGCATCTGTTCTGAATCAGGCTATTTTCCCATTGCTTTAAAAATCAGGTCAGGGTTAATCTCCTGTACCATGTTTGCTTTACAGGCATTAGTCATGAAACTGCTGATGAAAAGGTGATTTTTGGCATTGAATTTAATTCAACTTTTCTGGAATGTATTCCTAAGTCCCAGCAAGCCTCTATTAGGTGGTATATTCAACGCTCTGGAGAAGAACATCGAGAAGAGGTAAGTTATAGTCATCAAGGCAAGTTTCCTCCACAGAGAATTCAGCTGAGTATTGAGAGGCAGGAGTTACTGGGATTAGTAGATGTTTTACTTTTCCTTGCCTCACCTTAGCTATCTCATAGCATTCTGGTATCACCATTTGGGGCATACAGTGGAGGAAGAGGAGGCCATTTGCACTGTATCTTAAACAGTTTTATTTACTTTTATTGTATGCTCATTCTATTAAAAAAAAGAGAGAAATTGTGTGTTAAACAGTACTAAAAAATCAGAGTACCAAAAAGTTACTTTTTTCACAGCTAGTAATTAGCAAAACTAATACTTCTATGAACAAAAATATATTCAAAACATTTTTTTTTAAATCAAACTTTATTCACTTTAGTGTCTGATTGCCTTCCCTTATCATGTTAAGTGATGTAGCTAAGGGCTGACACTCACTGGCTCACTGCTTCTCTGTTCACAAAATGTGTAGATGAGGCACTTACCTAGGGACACGGTTTAGCAGCCGTGGGGATGATGGGGCTGTGGTTGGACTCGGTGATCTTGAAGGTCTTTTTCCAACCATAATAATTCAGAAATTCTATGATTCTATCCCTCCCTGGGGAAGGAATAGCCCATGCAGTCACAAGTTTCACCTTGTTTTCTCTGGTGGAGTCTGAGGATTTTATTTAAATGCTGCTCTGCACCTGTGTGGAGAAGTCAGGTTAAAGATGCACACTTTGCATCTGAAGTAGAAAGCAGTGAGATATGTGGTTGTCCCTAATTCCTGCAGGATCAGGTTAGAGGTCCTAACCTGGGATGGAGCAGCGCATGGAAAGACTCCAGCTCCCTGCTTGCACCCTCCATTATTTTCCTGCAGATTCCTCTCCGAGCTAGCGAGAAAATGAAGGGGGCTCGAGCACATGCCCAAATGGTCTACAGGTTGGGACTGTTTTGGACTGGGCTTGAGCGCATCTCCAGCCTCATAAGTTTTCCTAGCCTTTCTCATACATGAATGATTCTGCATCTGAGGCCAAGTCCTGCTGTGATTGCAGCCATGGCAACAGGGAAAGAGAAGGGAAAACTGTCTTTTCAAATGAGCTGGTCCCAGGTGTTAGATATGCTTTTTTGTTGTTGTTAAATATTCAACCTACATAAAATTTGGTTTGAATGACAGGAACTATCAAATGCACAATGGCGTTTCAAGCGTGGCCTTCTTCTCTCAATGCTCATTCATCCTATGAGACCTTTTGAGTGCAAATATGGGCTCTTTGCTTGTAAATGTCAGGGAGACCTAGGCTTGCCCAGGTACCTGTGAGGGGGCCTTATGCGCACTTCTGATTTTCTACCAGATGAGACAAAAATGCAGGACAGTAGATTAATTGCAATATTGCAGTACTTTGAATTTTCTTCCTTTCTGTTGTGCTTTGAATTGGCAATGATTCCTTCCTCTGTGGAGAAAGAACATGTCATTAATGGATAGGCACAGTATTTCCCATAGTGTGGGCTTAATACCAAAGGAAGGAGCTTAATGGTTTGAAATACTATCTTTAACCTCTGTTATAATCCACACTTGAAAAAATATGCAGTCTTCTGATCAACAGGCCAAGCATGCTCATAGCCACAGGTGGTTGAACTCAAAACCTACCTTAAGCTTATGTTTATCAGTCTTTAAAGACCTATGAACATTCATGGTTTACACTTAAATTGATTTACCTTTAACTGTCCTATACAGATGACTATGTGCCCCACTTCCCTAAGGCAACCGTTCAGAAAATGCACTTACATATTTGATTATACCCATCCTCAGGAAAACAAGCTAAATAGATGCTTAATTCCAACCACGTGTTTAAGTCTCATTTTCAAATACATTTAAGCAGATATTAACTTTTCTTCATTTTCTTTTTTTTTTCACTTTTTTTTTTCCTCAAGAGGAAATTTTTACCAAGTTTTGAGGAGCCTCAGTCATTATAAAAAGAATGTGTTACAACTATAACATGTTTCTCAAAGAAAGCTACAAATTGCCTGATGTGGCCAATTCCCTGTGAAGACTGTATAGTTCAGAATCACAATAAGTAGCACTTTCCGCTTTTGAAAGCCTGAGCTGTGTACAGAGCAGTTTCTCAGATTTGTCTATCCAAACTGAGAAGAGAGGAAAAAAAAAAAAAAAGTTGAATTTTAATTTCAGACCTCTGGAGGTCAGGAAGCCAAATTCATGTTGTCTTTCTCTCTCATTCCATTATAGATCAGACTGCAGGTCAAACTGGCTCTTGAACAAAGTTAAGGCAGCCTATAAGCCTACCTAATATAACCTAAGTTAAGGCTTTATTACCTTATTACCTCCTGCTACCATGCCTATTTACAAAAGGTTCACTGGGGCAGTGAACTGGCACTCCACTACCTCTTTTGGGGTGAAATACCAGTAATCCAGGAGCAGCAATTCTGCTGTCCCATGGGATTGTCCAAGCAGAGTCAAGGATGGCAAGGGGATAGTGCATGAGTCGATAGCTCTAACAAGCACGCAGCACACTTTGCACATTAGCAGCCTTCCCCAGTGCTGTTTACTGGGCTAGCTCTATGTAAACAGCCTGACATCTGTTTGTATGAGCAAAGTAAAGCTTTGCTAAAAGGCAAGATTAACCTTTGAGGCAAATTTAGAAGAAAATTTGAAGAAGAAATCTGCAGACAGATTGTCTACATTATGAATGCTAACAGTAGGCAAATAGCTTCTTGCCACATATTGTCCCTAAAGCCATAGCAGTATTTCTAAGATCTAACTTTGATAAAATAGAAGTTGGAGCACATGTTGCGGAACTCCTTGGGGGTAGGGGTGTTTTTTTTTTTTCAGTCTTAGAAGACTACAGCCTGTATAAATGTATACACACTTTGGCAATCATAGGATCAGATCATTTAGAGACAGTATATATCTATCAGCTTTGTTTGGTCCCTGCCAGAAAATTTTCTTCCTATAGGAACAGATTTCTTAATATTTTGCCCAAGGTTAGTGTCAGTGTTGTAAGAATTGGAAGTCAGTGTGAGGAAACTCAGTTTGCAGGCCCAAAATCATCATGCTAGGAAATCTCGTTTTTTTAAGAGGAACTTTAGGTTATTTTCTTTTTTTTTTTTTTTTTTTTTAAGATAAATGTATTAATTTTTAAATGTTTTCAAATGCACATATCTGAAGCTATGATAAATAAACGACCAAATCGCTCAAATGCTGAATGATCACTTCTCCTATTGAGAGAATAAAGATATTTTCAAGTTAGAACACTAAATCTCTTTTTAATTTGCAGATCTAGAAATTAAAGATTTAATATTTTCTAATTTTAAAACCTAGTTGATCAGTGAAAACAAATTATTCAGTGTTATTGCCTAACTGGAGGGTTTAGAAGATGCAAAGATACAAAGATAGAGCAATTGACATTTTCTTTTCAAATTTCTTCAGTTTGATCAAAATACTGCACATGACAGAAAATAATGCAGTATAGCTTGATCTTTGCTCAGCCAATGTCTTACTGTAATTTTTCCTGTTACAGTTATATTTTCTGCTCTTTCCCTCTTCCTGCAGTAGATTTCTCAAATAACACTGTACATTATTTCAGTGCGTGTCTTCAAGGTATAACTTATAGTGATGACGATACCATGCTCTGCAAATGACTCTGCACCTGGAACTTAAGTTACGGGCTTTTAGTTCCAGAGCTGTAACTGTAAAGTCTCAGCAAATCTTTAAACCTCACTTCACAAATAGATGGTTACGCCTTGTCCGTGACATGCAGTCCAGCTTCCTGAGGAAAGGAAAAGGACAAAATCCAGAGGAGATGGGAAGCATTTGGCCCAGCAGGATGCCTTTGACATTTCACCCACCAGGTCATGGTTCAGACTCCAACTTCCAGCCAGAACGACCTGTGGGATGGGACAGGATCTCCTGTGACACAGGAGCTGTCACCAGGTCATTTGGCTGCCAGTGGGAGTACATTTCCCTGCAGTTTGGGGCTGTTTTAAGGTCACAAATCAAATATCGAGTGCTTTTGCATCTCATGGTGCTCACGCAATTGATCATATTTATTCCTCTGCTTGCAGGGTTAGTCACTGAGTGCAGTCAGAGCTTTATTGGGAGTGGAAATCATATAAAAAGTTGGAACATCATTTGTCCATGATGTGTTAAAGTGCTGAAGTTTCCTGAAGCTTAAAAATCAGATGTTTATTTCTCCTAAAATTCCTATGTGTTGTGTTATGTATATAATAGGTGTCAGGACTGGAAAAAAGCAAATGCAGGGCCATTAGTGAACACAAAACCATTCTTTTGAGTGTCCAATGGCTTTTAAAAATATTCAGCTCTACTTAATGCCACGTCTTTTACTCCAAGTCATCTGTGCCCTCCAGGTTCACCAAGATACTATATGCCCTTGCAGGGTACAGAATAAGCCATATGGTCTGAAATGCAGGATAGACACCTATGCCTGTCTTCTAGCTTTTTCCTTCCAGCTCTATTCATAGGGAGGAATTCATTGGAAGGCTGAAGTATGTTCTGGTATCTCCTTCAGCAGCTCTTTTCCCAAATTCCTGCCCCAAAGCACAGGCAGTGTTTTCCTGAAGGCCTAGTTTAATGCCCACCTGGAAGGCATAGTACAGGATTAGAAAAGGTGCCTTGCTAGGCACAACACTGACCCACTCACCCCACCACAGCAAAGAGCTGCTGTTCCCTTTTTGCATTTTAGCCAGACTTAGAAGGCATTTTTTAGTTTGGCCAGACTAGATTTTTGGCCTGTTTACTTAACCTTATCGCGAGTACATTGGTGAATGAAGCAGAAGTTTCCCTGTTGTGTTATGGCTGGACATTTTTACGTCATGATGTCCACGGTCCTCTTTCTTTGTTGTAAACATCTGGTCAGCAGCATCTTGTGATAAAGCGTCACAGTTTCTGCGTGAGACTTAAAATCTGAGAGTTGGAAGAGAGCCGAGTGAGGAAGAGGAAATTTATCAAGTGTGAGTCTCAGTAGGACTCTCGATTAGAGGGGTGCAGCTCAGCGTTTGTGCTGCAGACACACACTGAAGCTTTGAGTCAGTGAGAAAGAGAGCAAGAGAAGAGGAAAAAATAAGAAGTTGATTCTGCAGCCTAGGAACTAAATGCAGCTCTCCTGCTTTCATCTTTTATTTTACTCTGACTCATTGGCTTGGAACTGTTGTTTTATTATCCCCCTTCCCCCAATGTTGTCAAATTATTAAATATGAATAATATTTTGAATTTTCTAGAAAAATGTAGAGAAAAAGAAAAGTATCTCTGAGTTGAGATATTGTGATTTTTTCTTTTTGCTTTCATCTGAATATAATTGGGGATAGGAGTTTAAAAAATGAGCTTGTAGTGAGACATTAGCTTCACAGTTTCACCTGCAAAATAATAGGACTCTTGTATCTCCATGATCATATTGTACTAGCAATACATTCTTATTTTTTCCTGTAGTTTCTTAGTAAATAATAATAATAAAACATAAAAACAAAAAAGAGAGAGAAAAAGAGAGAAAAAATAACTCCATGACTGTGTTGTACTTGAATGATTATTTTCCCCATACAAAAGCCTCAACATGGCATATAACAATAATTCCAACAGAAACAGACTGACCTTTATTTCCAGTCAGATGGTAGGGATGAAGAAGAAGACAATGCACAAAGAAAGATGAATGCAAATTCTCAGCAAATGTTCCCCCTTTTCCTTCCTCCCACTCTCAATTTGTTCAGGGTTTGCAGCTAACCCTTGATTAGCCCAGCTTTACCTCTAGCATTTTTTCACATGTTGATTAATGAGGGAGGGCAGGCTTTGAAGCCACTTTCTTCTCCTAGACAGGTGCAGTGTTTTAACTGTGAAAGAGCTGACATGTGAATTATTTGTAAAGAGGGAGCTATCTAAACACATCATTAGCAAAGGACAAAAGGCATTGACTTAACCTGGTGCCACAGCGCTTTCAAATCCTTGGTTGTTTTCCAACCTACTGATTGTTTAAAGATTTGCCATCCTTATTGGCAAGGCCTATTCTTCCTGCGTGGTTAAAATCAGGTTGTGAAAATCAATTATTTGGTTTACATGGAAGTCTTTTTCTGTTGTCAAATGTTGTTGCTATCTATGGCATGCTCCATGTTTTATGTAATGTATCTTATGCAAACTTAAAGTGATTACTACAATGATTAAAAAAATACTTTTTCTGATAAATTATGGTCAAAATCTGATTCCACTCCATTAAGAAAAGTGATGTTTTCTGTAGTGGTATGCACAGATTTAAACACATTTCAGTATCCTTTTATGAATTAAAGCTTTTGTTTTTCTGAATTGTTATCCAATTTATAAATAGTTTAAGAGTTGTCATGTAAGAGAGTAATTGATTATGATATACGGAAAAAAAAATCCATATTTGACAGAGATAAAATAATGTTTTTACCTAAACATAGTCTTTCACCATGCCCAAAATTCAATAAAATATGTTTTACATCTATAGTCCAGGAACCAAAGATCACATTAAATATTCAAGCGAAAGGTTAAAGATCTGCTACCAAGTAATGAAATGCCAGGTGTTTATGAAACTCCAGAGCCCTGTGGGGGAACAAGTAGAGAGGAAAGGCAGGAAGAGTTCTGAACCTGTGGGTAAAACAACATAAACAGGATACCAGAAAGAGAAGTGAGGAGGGAAAACAATAATGAAGTGTTGCTCAATACGTGTTAAATCGGAGCCATAATTTCATCCTGCCAGAGGATAAAAAAAGGAATGAACAATGAACCCACAGAGAAGAAGGAGGTGACAGTCCCCGTAAATCATTACCCAAGGTTAGCATGGGACATTCTGTAAGAGTGCTGCTTCATTAAAAATAGACATTGTGACGGGCTGGGATTAAGGGACATGACCAGTGTACCCTGTTAGCCTTCTCAGGGGTACCCCAGGCAGAGAGGGCAGCTCCGTTAGTTAACACGTTTAAGACCAGAAGGCGAAGGCACAATGGTGAATGGTTGCAAGTTGCAGGGAGCTGGGGTCCGGTTGTCTTTTCAGTTGGAGTTCTGCCATTATTCTGCTGTCCTTTCACCGGAAAATCATCGGAGTGCTAGTGGGGGCCTTTTGGAGCAGCTGGAGGGCGTCCCAGGGTGGGAGGTGCACAGCTGTCCAGCCGCTCTAGACTGCAGTGCTGGCAGAGCTACCGAGCGGCAGATGCTACGGGTGCAACTGCACAGACCCCCCCTGCGCGACAAACTTGCTCCCGCTCTCACTCAGACAATATGAGAACCAGGTCTCTGGTAGCACTTTATGGAACCCAAATGTCTGGGAATCAGTTGCTGCTTCCCATCCTTCTTTTCCCCAAGTTCCTCATGTGTTGATGCATGGGATTCACTATCCTTGGCGTGAGGCCTGGGCAGAAGAGAAGGGTTTCCCCATTAGGTGGTGAAAAGGAAAGCTCCCACCTGGGTATTTCCACCTGGTCTCACTCTCCTTCTCTTTGTGCAGTCCAGCCCCACAAGGAAACACCTGCCTAGACGTGTTTCCATGTACAGCTACTTATCTTTGGATGCATTAGTAACTTCTGTGTCCCTGCATTTACTGCAATCATAAGAAACGTAGAGGGAGTTTAACTTTGAATAAAGTGTTACAAGCTGTTAAAATTGAGAACTACTGTCCTCTGCTGTAGCTTCTGCAGATGGAGAAGTGGTCTTTTCTATGTGTCCCCTTGCTATAGTCTGTGGAAGTGCTTGTGTATCCACCATGACTTCTCTGGTTTAAACTCAAAGTAGTAAATCAAAACTAGCTTGTGCTCATGTAGCACCTGTTGTCAGGAGATAATCCATTTTTCCAGGAATTTGCTGAAATTAGCAGGATTTCATACTGCTGGTGCCAGTACACATGGTTATATCCAGTTTACGATTAAAGAAGCTGAAGCTGAGGGGCAACCCCACACTGTGAACGGGTGGCAGGAGCCAAATAGTGTTTGGCCAAAGAACAGGGCTGCCAGAACTGTGTCCTGTCATGGGATTTGTAGCAGTTGATTTCTTGTCTCTGACACAGTCACATCAGTGGTAATACAGAGGAATGGATCTATTTGTCTGCTATCTGTACCTTACTCGAGTGTTATAGTGGAGATAATATCAAACCAGAAACCCCCTCTCTCTATATGTATTATTTACATATCTATGTGTGTATTGCTTTCTCTAGTGATGTAGGAATGGTTTATAAAGTTATATTGTAATTACAAAATAGTTACTGTGGAATCTTATCATATATATACTCTCTCTATATATATGTTTATAAAAAGTACATGTATATACACATAAGCACCCACACATACTGCATGCACACACATCTTTTCCCATGGAGTTGAGGAGGGAATTGTGCACAGATTTTTTACATAAAGAAGCAGTGTGTAGCTTACCCACTGTGAATAAATCTAATTTAGGCATCTTTATGCCTCCTCGCTCTTCCTCCTCTGAAGTTGGCTGCAGGGTCAGATGTGCACCCTGGGAAATTTTCCAGATTCATTGCTTAGTTTCTGTGCCCCCTCCTTTCCCCCTTTTTAAACTGAGCCCTCTGCCTTGTGCTGAAGTTTTTATACATTATAGCAATACCACCAGCAGTGCTGGTGCTGTATTTAAAGCACTGACTTTTAATGTGAGCTCGTGGACCTGCGCTGCAGGTCTCAGTGCTGTTGGGTGCTGCAGCCTCTGCGTGGCAGCAGAGCATAGTGCGCTCTGAGGTGGGAGCTTGCTGCTGGAATAGGATCATTTTCCAAGCAAGGGCTGGTGTCAGAAAAAGACATTGGCAGTTTGGGCTCTCATTTCTACTCCCACCTCTGCTATCGATCTTTGCATGGGCTTTGGCAAATCACTTACCTTCTAGGCGCTCCAGCTGCAAAAGTATCTGGGTGCCTGCTACTTGTCTTGGTTGTTTTCTGGGAGTCGGGTTATTTTGTAAATCGTCTTCAGATCACCAGATATGTTATTTACCTGACAGTGCTATTACTCCTAATATGCTCCTTATTTTAACAAGAAATATTATGCTGTATTTTTGGAAATATTCCCATTCGTAAATCAATGTGTAATTCTCCATTCACAGACTTCAGCTCTCATTTGAAATCACTTGAAATCTCTTTTTTTTTTCTTTGCCCATACATTACATTTCCCCATACATTTTCATTCTTTTCCCATAAGTTCTTTTTTATTTGTCTGCAGCTCTTAAAGACAAAACAATGAAATATTTGAAGAACCATGTGGGGCTGTAGCCTTCTAGTCTTATTGGGTGCTTTTAACATGATCCAGTGAGTCAAAGTCATCTCACTTTTGTAAAACCAAGTTGAAAATCAGAATCAAAGAAAGTGACTTTAAAAGCCTGATAGTAGGAGTAGGAGTTATTAGAAACGGAATGGTGCCTAAGTGCTTCATGTGCATATAAAGACCCAAATATGTTGGATGAAATAAAAATACTTCAAGAAATACAGTCTATGCTTCATGAATTACAAAATTATTGGAATTTGTGGGCACTAAAAGTGTACTGTTCCATGGAGAATGTAATCAACCATACTGTATTTTGGTCTTTTCAGCTGTGCAGCATGTGTATTTCACCAGTGCATGCTGAAACACTACTGATGGAGATGCTATAATTAGGAGCACGGCTCCAAAATTTAGGGGTTGTATGGCATCTACCTGAGCTTCACGCACCCCATTCCTGCTGGCAGCCCATAGGTGGGATGTGCTATGTCCTGGCCCTGCCTCTCCTCCATCTGAAGACAGCCCTAGAGATTTTCCCAGTAAAATTAACGCCTTGTGTTCTTCTTTGTCCCGCCACGCAGCTAAAGGCCGATGAGAGGATCATCAAAACGGAGCATGGACTGCTGATCCGCAGCTTGCAAAGGCGGGATGCAGGAGCCTACTACTGCAAAGCCCAGGAGCACACCTTCGTGCACACCATCGTAAAGCTGAACTTGAACGTCATTGAGAATGGGCAGATGGAGAGCACCCAGAAGACGGAGGACGAGGAGGGTCGGGTGAGGGATTTGCTCACCGAGTCGCGGCTGAGGTACAAGGACTACATCCAGCTTGTGAGCAGCCCCAGCTTCAGCCTGGATGAGTACTGTGAGCAGATGTGGCACCGCGAGAAGCGGCGGCAGCGGAACAAAGGTGGGGCCAAGTGGAAGCACGTGCAGGAGATGAAGAAAAAGCGAAACCGGAGGCACCATGAGCCTGCCCGGCCACCATCTACGTAGTCTGGAAATTCTATTTAAAGCAAGGACATTTTCCATGAAAAGAAAAAAAAATACTGTGTTATGGTTTTGTGCATCTTGCCTATGAATTAATATTGCTTCTTGTCAAAATCAGATAACTCACCATTGCTATTAATCTGTTACGAGATTGTATCATGGGATACAGTACCAAATGAAATGTTCCTTATTGGACTATCACACACCAGGCAATAGTTTCAAATGCGCTCATTAAGAACAAAAGATGTACACTTTAGCTAATTTCTGGATAGCCCGAGGCTACAAGTTGTGTTCTATACTTCTTCTTGCATAATTTTCACATAGGATTTAGTGTCCGTGTTCCTGTGTTAGTACTTGCTGCCACATTCCCCTTCAGAGGTGGCTGCATTTCAGAGGAGGGCAGACGTATTTGTAGTTCTTTGGCATCTTTCTGAATAAGAAGCACTGTAGAAATGTGTGACAGATCTGCAAAATGCGCCCCCCCCTTCTCTTTTTACCCATTTGTCTTGCTTAAAGGCACATGGGTGGGGTTTGCTAGCAGGGAGAGGCTCAGCAAAAAAAAAAAAAAAAAATCAAAATCAAATTAAGTATTGGCTTAGGGACAACATTCATTTTTCCCCACAAAAGGAAGACGGCATAATCGTACTTCAAAAGTGGGAAATTATAAAGTGTTATCTTTCAGAGTTTGAGAAGCCATCAGCTTGCAGTCCATCTGCTGAAATGAAATGTTCACTCTAATTGAAACTGCCACCAAGATGTTTGGGAGTAAATTTCCTAAGTGGTGCGTGGGAGGTATATGCACAAATCCTATTAACAAATAATGGGATTCATGCCTGCACCTCTCCTATCTCTCTAAAGGTTTTAATCTGACTGTTTCTCTGGCCCTTTGCTAGCTTCATTTTATGCAGAGGGAAAGAAAAATAAAAGACAACAACAAAGCTAAAAGAAAAGACGATGAGGGAAACATATTTAGCGGCTGAGACCAGTGCTCTTGACACAGAGCAGACATTCCTCAGATGTGTGTATTCTTTGGGATTTTTTTCCCCAAAGGTCTTATGTATTTTTAAGTTGAAAAAATGCATTGTTGGAATTAATAGTTTTTATTATAATTAAATAAAACAAAAGATGTCCATGTGTAAATAAAGTATGTAAGTTAGAAATTTGCTATAGACCAGAATCTCATTTGTAAAGTGTTTCTTGTACCTAGTTTCATATTTGGGTTTTAACAGTCTAAATCTTTCTATATAAGCAGAAACACTGGTCCTCATTCTTACCTGTTTTTTATCAGTAGGGTTTCATCAAATTTATTCCTGATTTGCAGCAACAAACACAAGCTCAAAAATAGGCTTACTGTGCCTTCTCATGAGTTGCTCCCCCCTTTTCTCTCTCCCATCTAACCTCCCTCCCTTTTGCCTTTCACGCCTTTTGAGTGTGAAATGACAAATTAGGCACTTCCTCGCATGGAAGGGAGCTTTGATGGCTACCAAAACGACAGACTTCACCCGTTTCTCAGGCATTCTGCAGATCTTGAGAGCAAAGTCTGTGGGAAACCCGTGTAATTGGTGTGCGGCTCATTAAGGCACTGAAAACTTTGGCGCTGCAACTTGCAGGTCGCCTGTAGCCCCACTGGTGTCTGCGTGTGTGTTTGGTCCCTGGCCCCTAATTGCGTGAATGTAATTTGCATCATTGTTCATTTCCTTTCTGCTGAGAAGCACTAACGCGCAACGTGCAGGGAGGGTTTCAGGAGGGGAGCTCGCCTTACCCAACTTTGTCCCCTGGAGCTGAATTTGCATTATATAAAAGCCAGCAGTACCATATGTTATTAATTTTAATTTTTTTTTTAATAGGAGATGTATGAGTTAATTGGAAGGTATTAGATAGCATACGTAAAATGCTTTGATAGTGTAAAGCACTGAGTGCTAAATATTGTAAAAGCATGGCTGTGGGACGGAGGGAATTTCGTGACCCAGGAGCTTTAATCAGCAGAGAGACTGATGCTGAAGATACTAACCAGTAGTACAATGTCTGAGCACCTGCATAGAACATTTTGTCCTTTTTTTTTCTGCAAAACTAAGGCCAGATATTTCACAAGGGACTCATCATTTGAGGTGCCTTGATATTAAGGACAATTTAGTTTTCTCTAAGGGCATGTGGGGTGTATTAAACTTCTAAATTTAAAGTACCCTTAGCCTGGAGTATCCAATATTCTTGGCTGGAAACTTATGCTGTCAGCTTACAGAACATGCCAAATTATTCCTTACTGGATCTTTATCAGTCCATAAAATCCCATTTCTCTAACTTGGCCTTTAAGTAAATGAGTGGAACCCCACTCAGGTCTAGATGCACAAATTCGCATGCACTGGCAGGGGTTTGTTTTTCTCCCTCATGATGACTCGAGGGTTAAATTGCTGCATTTCAAAAAGTTCTTATCCTATGCCCGCTTTCTAAATTAACAAGCAAAGCAACTCCTTCTTTCATGTTTTTCATCTTCCATGAAAACTAATCATTTGACTTATGTTTAAAAATTATTGGGAGTATTTATTCTGCAAATGATGCTCACCATTGACTTCAGTAGAAGTCTTCAGTGACTAATGGTCACAGCACTGGAAGTATTAGATTTAAGTAGTTGAATTAAAATGTTATTACTCCTAAAAATACCTTTTATTTCACTTATTCCAAATGTTGTTGCAATGACTCTCTTCTTAAAGAAATGACCTCATCAGCCTGGGGTTTGCTGCTAGAGTGAAACCCCAAGTGAGATATAAGGCGACTTTCATCACAAGGAAATAATTTAAGTATCCTCCAGATCAGTGCACTCTTTTGGGTTCATACCACTCCAGGGAGAGGTATTTAATAATATTGCACAGATAAAAATCTGCGATTTGATACATTGTATAAGACATATCCTGTAGCTTGAACAGCTAGCACAGCTTCTTGTGCGCGGCAGCTAGTGCACACGCACATTTCCAGAGGCCATCAGAGACTAGGGTTGGATGGACCAGGGATCATGAAAGAAGGTAAGACAGGATTTTGTTGGGTTGGACTCTTAATGCAGGGTCACAGGTAGGAGTAGTAGGAGCAGCGGGTCATCCAGCAACCTGCCATCCTACACAGGGCTTCAAAGGCTGACATAGCCCAGAGATTGTAACAGGAGAGGACTGGAAAAAGTGCCCACTTTTCAAAAAAAAAAAGGAAAAAAAAAGTTTCACCTTGTGTATAATTTAAAGCCTCAAATCTAAATCTACTTAAATTTCAAAATGTGGATTTGGGGGTCAGTTGTGCTGCTACGAACTGCACTACAAGCCACAACAGGCTCATAGTTAAAATGAAACTCCTTCAAGAGCTCAATAAAAATTAAGTTAAACAAAGTTTTGGTTCAGAGCAGAAAGTTTCCTCCACCTTAATAACTGAAAGTTTTAAACAGATCTCTTAGTGCAAATGATACAATATAGATATATATTTACATATTAAATAGGAGTCTGATTATTAATAAATAATAATTTAGTTTTTTCTCTTTCTGATCCTACTTCAATAAAAGACTGGAGCTTAACCAAAGTGCAGGAGTTTCATATGGAGTCTTAGAATAACCAGCACAATGTGAGCTGAAGTTATAAAAATGCTAAAAACTGACATAAGCTTTAAAGCTCAACAGGCCCTAAATTTTGCAGCAATCTTGAAGTCAGTTAAAATAAAACAGAAAATGGGATTAGCAGAAAAAGGAATAAAGTATTAACACTTATTGTGATAAACCAGTTCTGTTACTGGAAACAGCTCCAACAACAGGTGTGAATGTGTATTCAGGCCATAAGTAATAGGGTTTTTTTTCCTTCCTCCAAGCACTTAAACTTACACTTGCTTGAGGTATCTAATAGCCTAATCATAAGTAGTCTTCTTACGTCACTTATAATGTAGTAATTAGGTTAAATGCAATGGAGTTCCTCTGGTTCATGTGCTATTGAAATAAGAAAATCCCCACAGTTTGTTACAAACCTTTTAATCTAACTGTTATGTTTATTGATCTGCATTTAAGATGGTGAACAATTATTTGTTATTATTGATCATTATTCATATGAGTCCATATGTCCTGTAATAATATTAAAATATTTAATAATGAAAATTGATTTTGCTAATGATTTGCCATGGAAGCAAGTATGTATAGTAGGGCTTGTCTTAATATGTTATTGTCTGCTCATTTTGTAGCAGGTAATTGCAAATGATTTCAAGAGCTGATGTTCAGTACAGCTTCCACCGATCGCAAAGACTAAAATCCTAATGGCTTCAGCAGAACTGAATCCGTGCCTAAATAGACTCTAATTTATCAACAGTCCAGTTGTCAGACAGCCCAAACTGTGTGTCATTCTGTACAGTGCACTGGTTCTTCTCTCGTACAGTTGCAGATGAGATGGGGAGGTCTAAAGCGTTACATCAACATGGTTGGAAAATTAAGCCCACGTGTCTCTCTAATATATTCTGTTACGTTTTATAAACTTTAAATGGTCTCTATCGTAACATTTTACCCGGGTGTTGCTAACATTACCCTGATTTAGGCTTCTGTGGTTAGCTGAAGTGTGAAATTCCCTGCAGTTGTAGGCCAGTTCTCCAGGTCTGTAAAGTAAGTTCATTATAGCAACAAAAGAGAAGATATGGTTTAATTATACATTCAACAAGACAGTTCTTTTTTTTTTTTTTTTGTAAAATTTAACTTCTATGTAATATCAAATTAGTGATCATCTGAAAATGTATTGTAAACATCATTATTTTTTTTTCTTTTTTTGGACAGGTAGTTGTACATAACAGATTCTAAACCTCAGATTATCACCTTTCAGTGTGTGCCTGAAACATCTGTGTTGACAGGAGTAGCAAGAATGGGTATTTATTTGCTTTTTATTTTTCTTCCTGCAGTTAAGCCAGGTCTTTGAGACCTTCTTCTCTCATGCAACTCTGCTTCTATATAGAGAAATACTGTCTCTTGTGCTTTAAAACGTAAGGTATTATATGTGGTGGAAGAAGAACATTTCTGGGTGATTTTTTGGATTGATATGGACTGCTGGTTAATAGCTTCAAACGGTACAAGGCAAGGAAGCTCTCTGCTCAGCTGTAGATGTCCATGGTATTTTTAACAAGACTAGAAACATCTTAGTTTTGGTGTTGCCTCATATTCCAACCCTTTCCCCTGAAGGTTTTTTGGATATTTGTGTGTGTGTGTGTGTATGTTCTAACCATTTTATCCCTGCTACTCCTATCAGTGGGCAGAACCATGTCCAAGGCCAGACACCTTCTAGACATGGAACACAGGACAAAATAAGAAGTGGGACAGAAGGTTTACACAGCTATTTTGGTATGGAGGTAACATAATATGTTCATAGTGGATAATGCCTTATGGGTTGAATGACTATACATATATGTAATGGGCACTACCATTTATAGGCTGAAAGGGAGGATAAATTTACAGAAGGTGTATTTTTCTTTCTTTATTTTAGAACATTGTCAATGTAAATAGATATAGAAAATCTAACTGTTATTAAGTCTGTCTATCACTGGACAGAATTATGCAAATAAAAATTCATTAACAAAATCTCATAAATTTCCACTTTTTATTTTCTGGACTTTCAGAAACTTATTTTCAGATTTTAAAATTTATTTAATAATCAACTGTCATTAATGTATGTTTTTATTTAAACTACATTTTTATTAAGAATTTCTTTTCTAAAATATGTTTCTAATCTGAAATATCTTTTTGTAAGCAAAATTAGAAAAAATGGGAAAGTTGTAAATTGAAGTGGGATGTTATATCCAAGTGCAGTGTATTCCAAGCTTAGAAAAAGTAACAGCAGAGACTACCTGTATCATTGTTTGAAACTTTATGTGAATTCTGTAAAAGGCCTTACTTATAAAAATGAATTGTAATAATCACATTTTAAGACTGCTTGTCAACATCTCTTCGTTGTAAAAACTGGATTTAAAGAACACAGATCTGAGGGTATAGAAGTGAAAATAGATTATCTCCAAATGTTTACATGGATTTTCTTTGTGGATGATGCATGCTTCTATATTTTCCTCTACCCTAGTGACCTGGGGGTTTCTTGGGATGTATATGGGCTGGGAAGAAAGGAAAAGATTACAAAGGAATATCTCCAAATTCTAGAGGGGGAAAACAGACTAAATGGACTTGCCATCACAATTTTGATTAATGCCTTACATTTGACCAATAAATACTAATATTTTTTCCCTAAGAAGGTGAAATACATCGCTCCTTCAGAAGCCCAGCACGTGGACTGTTTTCCCTAAATCTTCTTTTTAATTCCTAGGGCATGAGTGGTACAGAGGCTGCCCTTGTGAGTGGGGCTGAATTTCACTGTTGTGGCATAACTATTTATAGAGTAATATGATTGAAATAGTTTGATAAGAGTGTCTATATATAAATGACTGCAATGTTGTGTTAACATTATAAGTGAAAAATCACTTCAGACTAATAATAAGCAATGAGCTTGCCATGCTTGCTATTTTACTAGAGATTTCAATCTTATTCTGCAAAGTAACAGAAACCATTAAATGTATCTTTCATCTGTACTGTAATAAACAACAAATTCTGAGTCTATGTTTCTTCTTTAAATTCCTGTCCAACTTCAGAGGAAAATATGAGCTTTTGGAGAAATAAAATCTGTATTGTGTAATGGAAATAGCAAGGCTAGGGAATTAATACAAGGTCAGCCGTCCAAAGTTTCTTGCTTCAGAAGGTGTCCTACCTGAGTAAGGATGGTTAGAGTTTCATCCCTGTATGGAAAACATGCTGCAGACGAATAAAAAGAATGAGCCTCTAAAAACGGCTTGTGAAAGCCACGGGCCTCACCTGATTCAGAGTTAGTACATACAGAACAATACAAAAAAGGCAGCTCTATGTTTGTTGGGTTTGATTCAACAATAGCTTTTAAATGCAAGCATTTCTAGATGATTAAAACCAGCATCCCTACAGACTGCACTGACATTTTATTTCACAGTTGCCCTCCAGTCAAACTGATCTTTGAAGGCCTCCATCTTTGAAGGCCTCTGGAGGATTTTTAGCTCTAAGGGAGTGCAACTGTTTCCTGCAATTAGGAGTGTTTTCAGGATAGGGATATTTCTGGGAGAAGGAAAGGCTGTTTGTTTTTTTAATCAAGTATCGTTACCTCCTTCAATGGTTAAAGGCAAAGGGGAATTTTGGAAAAAAAAAGAAAAAAAAAAATCTTCAGATGGGAAAATAAATAGACTCCCTCATCCACCTCCTTTCCTAGCCTCCAGCAGAGCCCCTGGTGTTTCACGGGATTTATTAAAGGTTAAGGAGGATATTTTGCTTACAGACGGTCGTCACGTTATTTCCAAGGCCATCCGCGCTGGTGCACTCGAGGATGTCTGATTTCCAGTCCCATGCTGTGTCCATTAGACCACAGCGGTTCTGACCCTTCACTGGGAAAGACCCCATGGTCCTGCCGGCCTGAAAGTCGACGCCAAGTCCCAACTGCGGCAAGAATGTTCCGCTTACCTAAATTCCACCTGCAGTTGCAATCGGATACAGCATCCTTCATTTCCTAGCCTGAACTCTTGTTTCTGCATTCCTGCTAAGCAGCTGCTGTTCCCCCGCTCCCTCCCCACAGGTGGCCGCCCTTGATAACGTCTCGTGTAGGATCAATCTTGGTCCCATTGAAGTCAATGGGAATTCTGCCAGGGCGTCCCAGATCTGGTGCTCCGTACAGCTGGCAAAGCACTTGCAGCTCCTGAAGGATAAGAGGTGCTTTGCAAAGTCTGGTGATTATCCAGGTTCATTAGTCAGCAAGGGAGTTGAGAGGGAAGGGGAGTTGGAGAGAAAGAAATGCTCGAGCTCCACTCTGCAGCCACATGCTTCTGAAGATCATAAATGCAGCTCTGCCTTGTGTCCACTTGTAGAAAGAAAAGCTAATTAAGCTGGAATCTGTCATTTTATCTGAAATGATTTAGCAAGGTCAGACTTCGAGACAATCAGTGATCAAGCTCTGGAACAAGCAAACAAGCTCCTTGCTCATCAAAGTAAACTACAGTCCCTCCGAAACCTTTCTAAAATTGATTGGCTTCCTGATTTTGCTCTGTTCCACTCTTTTCAGTGAGTGGTGCCTTTTCTTCTCCAGGCCCTTAGAAAACAAAAGTGCTGTTAGCTGAGGAAATCTGTGTTTAAGGTAAGAGGTATGAGGTAAATCAGGTCCTTGACTCAAATCACTGGAAGTATTCAGGGACGTGTTCACACATAGGGTCCGTATGCACTGTGAAATCAACAGGCACCTGGGAGCTAACAGTCTGTTCATAATCACTTGTGTTGCTGCAAGGTAAAACCCTGTCTGTAGGTAAACAGCCATGTCTGTAGCCAGTGACCAAACTGAGTTCCCCAGTGCATCGCTATCAGAAAACTCACATTTTAAAAAAAACAAAACAAAACAATCAAACAAACAAAAAATATGCCAGGATACACAGAACTGTTTATGAAAGGCAAATATTACCTCCCTCACTGGTTTGGCTTAAATTCCTTAAGATAATTTACAACTAAGTATACCGTGGAAAAGCATTTTTTTTAGGAGTTGTTAAATGAAACTTAAGGAGGCTAAGTCAGGAAATGACAAACCTTGACTCTATAGCCAGTCTCATTCTTTGCCTCACCATTAAAGTGTTAAGGACACTATCACACGCAATTACATCTGCCAGTGTTGTGTTTATTTCCACATGCAGGGAAGAAAACCATCAGTGAAAGCACTAGCAGCTGCCTTTTTATCTCTTACAGATAGGTGTGGTCAGTAACAGCTCCCTGTAAAACTTGGTTGTTTTTTTTTTTTCCCCACAAAAAAAACCCACAAACACAAAGTGTTTGCATGGAATCTGTTAACACAGACTTGCTCCTGCCCCTGGCTGGCGTTATTCTCAGTGATTTCAAGCTGAGCCAGGTGCTGACATTGGCAGGGCTGAGATTTCTGGTTTACTTTCAGAAGCTGGGAGTGTGGCTGCACTCTTTCAAAACACATGAGAGTCATTGTCATTATCTTTTTATTTATTTTAGGAGACACAGAACTTTGTTATGGAATCAAAGTGGATTAATATCCACTGTGGCTCATGCTGTATTATGAAGAAGAGTGGTCACAATAATAAAATTGTTGCTCTCCTTAAGTGAAAATCTTTAGAAGTCAGCAGATAGGTCAACTTTGCTCTACTCTGCAAAGATCAGCAGTAGACTAAGGTTTTTGAAGAGCAAAGTTTTCTGGTAAGTAATGAAAAAAATAAGGAAACATTAGTAATTCTTTCAGGAAAAGAGAACAGCAATGCCCTGTCTCTTGATCTGACCCAAGACAATGTTTGGAATGATTCTCCATATTTGTGTCTATGCACAGTAGTATCTAGCATATTGGAGACCAGAAGTGTGACCAAACACTCTGATGAGAAACCTGACAGTCCTGAAATATTTGTGCAAGTGACCTAGACAGGTTCCGGGACCCCAGCACACCCAAAGTTTTGTGTATTTGGAGGGGTCAATGGTGCACAGAACATTAGCCCCATGTGGAATGATCCAAGAAAGCTGTTCAGGTCATTTGGAAACCATATAGGTTCAAAGCTGGTCTTCTCAGTAGCAAGCAAGTGGAGATTTAGATTTTTTCCCCACTTTTCCAACGCCTTTTCAACTTTGTGCAAATAGCCCAAGCATAAAATCCCCAAATACAGATTTTATTCAGGACACTGAGCAGCTGGGGCTCAGGAACTGTGTCGCAGAGTGACAGTAAAGCTTATTATGGATCTATCCCTAAGGCACAAAATAAACATTTGTGGTAGAGGAAAGAGTGAACTCCAATCCTTAAAATATTGGCCAGGAGCCTAACCATAGAGTTAGTTTTTCTCTGCATGGAGCTGCCTCCTATTGCAAAGACAAATTTTCAGTCTGTTTGAGCCTGAGTTGATCATTACAGTTCCATCCACAGCATGACATTAGATAAAGGGGAGGAGTATTGCTTGTCTTAGATCGAATCTCCAGTTTCAAACAGTGAACTATTTATGGCATTCTTCAGTTTTCACAATGTCACAATTTTCCATCTGAATAAAATGGCAGGCTGGGCAAATGGCAGCAGAATGAGCTTATATTTTAAAGAAGTTTCATCAGAAAGACAGTTTGGATCTCTAGATTTGTACCTTAGCTACATGCTAGGTAGTGGCAGCAGAGAACAAGCTACTTCGCATGTAATGGGAAACTTGCACCTTTCCTTTCAAATGGCTTGCTTCTGGGAAAAGAAAATGTTGGATGAACAGCATGAATAAGTGGTGATTACAATCAACCATTTTGAATTTAAATATCGTTTCTCCGTTCCATTTTCTTTTTTTCTGCTTTCTTTTTCACCTCCCATTTAGGAATATTTTTATCTCCAGTTTTAACATTACTTACTTATTCCTGAGAAGATGGCACAGTCTTACATAAAGATGCTTTAATTTGCATTCTTTACTATGAGCTTTAGAGATTATAAAAATTTCTGTTTAACTTAATACAATATGAACTTCATTTTGTAGAGATGTCTTCTTTATTTGATAAATTCTCAAATAACTTGTGTCCATAACTCCATACTTCAAATTTACCCCTTGGTCTTTTCGGATATCATTACAACATTGTATGAAACTCCTCTATGATAAATGAAAATATTTTGGAATATAAATGGTAGAACTGATGCACTGATGCAATTCCATTCTGTTCCTATTAAGAGATGTTTTTTTTTTCATATTTTTTTCCTTTTCTCCATACACAAACTTATTTAAAAACACTAAAACTTCTGACTTTTCTTTTATTTTATTTTATTTTATTTTATTTTATTTTATTTTATTTTATTTTATTTTATTATTTTATCTTATATGTTCTGCTTTTGTTTAGGCTGCATGAAGACCTCTTTTGTTCATAGGAGAATACAGGTTTACATCTGTGGATATGTTATCCGAAAGAGGAAAATATAATAAGAAGAAGTGGTGAGTATTTCAGACATAGCATTAAAAGCTTGGTTTACATGATATGCAACCAACTGGCTAATAGATTAGAAAGACCTGGAAGATATTTATGAAAGACTGCTGTTTTATACTGTACTATATTTTGTCATATACTTGTTTTTTCAAAGATGAATCTTTGCTTTTTTGCATAATAATGGGGGACTGCACTTAATTTTTTTTTTAATGAGCTTTGGTTGAGGTATATAGAGACAATTAAATATTAGAAACTACATAAGAAAGACATTTAGGGCTAGACATGCTTTAAGAAAGTTGAAAAGATTAAAGAAAAACTAAGATTTGAAGAAGTATCAAACATTTCTAGCTACCACAGCACCTTTGGTGGTGAGAGGATGGTAATACTTCTAAGAGAAGGCAATCAAGGATATAGAATGGAATGCAGATCATGAATTTTGGGGAATAAAAAGTGGTGTGTATATGACTTTTGATGACAGACCTCAATTCATATTAGAAGCATTAGTAAGATAAGTCCTAAACTAGCTGAATGATTATGTTGTAGTGATCATAAGCATCATGGTTTCAGAGGTGATAGAATGATTTTTTCTTTTATGATAAAATGAAAAGGATAACAAATTTTACTTGGTCTTGATGGAGACTGAATAGAAAGGGTAATATGTTTTCTGGTTTGTATTATTTAGGGAAAAATACATCTCTATACATGCTAAGTGTATATTAGAAAAATGAAAAAGAGATGCACAGATGTTGCATATTTGTCCCTATGCCTTTGTAGAGTTTTTGCAACAGTATAATCTTTTAAAGAACAAAATAAAAATCTTTCAAAGATTACTCTGAAATGTGGCTTTACCATCCATATGCAAGTATCTTACTTTATTACAAACAATAATTTAGCAAAGACTATTGGCAAAAATCATTTTTATCTGGCTGTGTCATCTGTAGTTTCCTACTGAAATATGGGATCCAGCTGCTCATTGATAGTAGAATAACAGCCATCATTCACACTCTCTTGCTATAAATGATATATCTGAAAGCATGAGAAATGTGATAGAGCACAATCACAACTCAGTGATCCTTTTAATCAATTTAAACTTAATTTAGGCCATACTGATTTACCTCAAGCACACTGATTGAATTCCAGCTTCAATAAGCTTGGTGTGAGCCACCCTATATTCCCCAGGCATGCTTAAAAACATATCTTTCTTTGCTTCTTTTCCTAATACTATATTTAAATCTGAGTCCCATTTTAGTGCTGGGTTGAATGTGAATCCAGCCTACTGTTCTGTTGCAGTTATAAATAGAGTTTTGGTAAGTCTGGGAATGAATCTATCACAAATTTGTAAGAACTACTACTACAAAATCTGGCATGATAAACTGAATTAATGATTTTTCAAATGTTGGGAAGTTGATTGTAGAAAGTAGAAGTACATTTGAATCTGATTTAAAAGCATAGGCTCTTTCTTCATAGACAGCTTGATCCAAACACAAAATTCTAGAAAGTCCCTATGAAATAATCCAAATCTGAAAAATTAATTTAAAGTGCATAAGTGAGGAATCATCACTCAAAATCAGATATTTCATTTTCAGTGATTTAGTTAAAGCTAATAAGTATCCAGAAATCAAACTGCAAAGAGGAAAATTTCCTAATTATACTGTTGTGGCTCACAGGCTATGTGATAGTCAGCCCCAGAAATAGATCTCATTCCACAATCAACCACAACAACCTGTCCAACCTTACAATACTCCTACACTCTGAAATTCGCTACCATGAGTGTTCTGTTGTTTTGAAGAGCCTTTTTAATACACCCTACCTTTGTTTTTAAAGTTTTTGACAAATATTTTATCTGTTTTGCCTAATCAAAATGTTTATTCGAAGGTTATAAACATGAAAACTTTGCCTTGATGGATTAGTTCATTTGGTTTTGGTGAAGAGAAGCTCATTATTCATTCTTATGAGGGGTACAGAAATTTGGGAGGAAAGACTCAGAGGTACTACCTGTGGTACAACATATTCTCTAGTAACAGTACTTCACAAATGACTTCTGGTGATTCAAATAAAAATTGCCTCAACTATGCAGTGAGGATAAATGGATCTTTGGTTATTCCAGATTCTTAAAAAATGAAGTGTTACAAGTGATTAAGAAAGGTAATGAGGTGAAATGGACCCATAATCCTGATTCTTGGCAGGGAAAGCATTCAATTTGCCTATTAGCAATGCTGTGCATGTCAGTGAGCTACAAAATCATTTGTAGTCCTCAAATATGGCAGCTCTGTGCATTGAAGTCACATCTATAGCAGCACATGGCATGACCACAAATTCATTGTGCTCAAAATTGGAAAAGAAACCCCAGGGCTTCATGGTATTTCTGTATGCTGTGGGCAAAGACTCCGTAACACGGAGTAATTTGAGAATCACATTTTGCTGTCTGACCTGTGCTAAGTAGGACTCTATTAAACTAACTGTCTCGCTGAAATCCTTTGACCTCTCCATGATCAGTTAGAATATGATGTAACCAGGGTTGGAGAAATGGTTTGTAAGTCATAGTATGACATTATTCCTCTCTTAACAGCTTCAGCGTCAGAAAATAATTTAATTGATTAAAATGAAGTTGCTTCTGTTTTTACCATCACGTGAGAAGAATCAGGGCAGTTGTTGCATAGAGTAATACAGTTGTATGTATTATTTCTGAAAGTCATGCAATTTTGATTTGAAAATTTCAGCTTGAAGTACATAAACATGAAATATCATTATAAGTGACTATCATTTAATCTAATGAGGTGCTAGTCATCAAACAGCTTTTTAACTGAAATATATTACTAATTGAAATATATACTAATATAATAATAATATAATAAATGAATATATAGTAAGTTACGTTTAGTTTGCTTGCATGAATATTTCTGGAATTCATGAGGAAATGCTTACATTTGCTGCCAAATTTTATAAATATTTTGTTAAGTTAGTCAGATTTAATTTTACAATATTCCTTAGAGAAGACTTTGTAAACGTGATATGTCTCATTATCTCATTGTTTAGAAATGTTAGTTAGTCTATCAAACTGCTACTGTGTTTCTCAGGACCAAATGGAGAAAAAGAAAAAACAAGAACTCAAGCAAACAAACAAACAAAAAAGCAAAAAAAAAAACNGCAAGCAAACAAACAAGCAAAAAAGCAAAAAAAAAAAAACCCACCAAAAAAGGAGAATCTCCTCTTTTTTCAAAGTGATACTTGGTATTTCAGAACAAGTTGGAGTACAAGAATAAGAATCCAGTGGAAATATTTTTTGATTTACACTAAGATATTGCCAAAACATATGAACTCACTGTTTTTAGGGAATCTGAGTTCAAAGTAAAGAATTTTAGAATCATGATATTAAAAATTGCTAGCTTAATCATGAGGAATTGACAGAATACTTTCTTTTTTCTTATTTCCAGCTAGGAAAACACTGCTTAGCATCATTCCAATGCCTGTAGAAAACAGATGGTCTGTGATAGTGAAAGACTATTTCAGACTAAAATATGCTCAGGCTTTATTCTTATCATTCTTACCACTTTTGCCAACTGTCCTTTATTATAGTAATTTGTGTGAATATTTTCTATGGAGTCTTTTTTCAAAAACATAACCCAGACCTTTAACATTTCTGTGCTTCTGTGCTGAATCAGATCAAACCTAGGTCACCAGAGGAGAGATGCTTGCATTTGCTGTGTGTGCATTTTGCCACCCTGTTCATATCATTTAAAAAAATCTAGTTAAATCCACACACACTGGTTTCATTTATGCATTTAACCTCTGCAAAGGTAAGACTAATGAAGATCATATCCAACTGTCACTGTGTTAGATCAAGATCTGGGACTAAATGTATGGTACATTAAAACCTAGGTAAATAACCCTGGAATCAGGATTTGTGGCAAAGAATTTCTGGCTTTACTTGCTTAAAGATGTGACTGTCAAAAATGCAATTTCCTTGGCCTTTTTGTCTAGAGTTCTGGGTTTCTTATAACTACTATAACTATTGGTGTGTGTTAGAGATAGAAAAAGACCAGGGTTTTAGTATACAGTCTCTCTAGATACCATTCAGTACCATGGAGTAATTTAGTAATCAATCCTGTCTTTATCCAATATATACCAATTTTACTGACTCCTACTATCCTTGAAGGAAAAATACTGATCAACACCAGAAACTTTTCTTTTTTTGTTCTTTTTTTTTTTTTTCCCCTGGAAACAGCATGAAATAGTAAATTACCTTTCTTTTGGAGACAAAATATTACTTCAGAATGAGTATTTAACCTGTTGTAGTATAACAATTCCTATGAAACTAAAAATCTTCCTTGAATTAAATATAAAAGTGATACAAAAACAAAGTTTAGAGAAAAACACTTTTAAATCTCTTTTTTTTTCTGCCACCTCTAGTTAAACTACTATAGCTTTCATGACTATATAAAATACAATTTCAAAGATGCATGCTGGGAAAAAAACAAAGAAGTTAGAAATACAACAAAATATTCGTCCTTAGGATTTTCTTTCCATGCTTAGTTCCAATGGATTTATGTCCCATTCACTTAGAGAGAGAGAGAGAGAGAGAGAGANTTTAGTTCCAATGGATTTATGTCCCCTTCACTTAGAGAGAGAGAGAGAGGGGGATGAAATCCACTTGAACAAGCGGCTTTTGCATCCACAAAAATAGTACTTCAGAGAAAGAAATGGAAAAATTCTGCTTTCCATAAAGAGTCAGATTGCATGTTCATTGCATTGCTGTGCCTTTTTAAATAGCAAAAATCTGGTCTTTATTGATATGTGTTTGGCTTTCCAAAGTGATTCTTACAACCAAGGAAAGCTTTTTAGTTGAGGTTAATGAATCTCACTCACAGATTTTATATATTTTTTATATGTATTTCATATTATTAATGTAGATTCCATCCCCAACTGTGAATTTATACTAAGCTGAGTAACTATTTAGATAACTCTCAAAGACAAGGGTTTCCTGCAGACATTTGACTATTATGGTATGAATCATTAAAACAATTCAATGAAAAGTACAAATAAAACATATTTCTGAAAGAGGACAGGTTTTCTTTCCCATGTTTTGTCAGAATTTATTTCCCTGGTTCTGTAATATTCGAACTGGTTAAATTGCATTCCTGATTCATCCAATAACTTTTTTTTTTTTTTTTTAAGTTGGAATGGTAATTGCAAAAGTGATTATTTACAATATCTGAGTGCCTTGTCCAGAGGACCCATTAAAAACATAAACAGCAGGGACAGAGCAAGGTTACAAAAGTTTTAATGAAAAGAAACATATGAAAGTTTTATACAAATATCACTTCTAAACTTGTCTAGATTTTTAAATAAAGGTATCTAATGAAAATAATGTTTTCTTTTAGAAGATCCAGTATGTTTTATGCTTAGCAAAGTAGCCTATTTTATTCCCAATATGGATATTGCACTTTTCTCAATAGTGTTACTGTCAAAATATTCTTGTAGCATTTATATATATTTTCTTAATGTCTTGGTGTTAAGCGAATAAATGAGAATTTCATTTTATATTGCTTTTAAAAAGGCACCAAAAAACCCCCCAAACTATTCTAACTTCAGGTTCTTTGTTTATTTATTTTGCTTAACAACCTTATTATTCTTTAGTCAATCTGGCAATAGTTTGGGATGAGAATGTTTTACATTAGCACTGTTACCAACCTGCTTTTTTAATGAATATCTCACCCCCTAGGGCTAGCAGGACAAGCTGCATCGTACGCTGCTACTTTGCACAGACTGAATCATCCAAACATATTTTCTTTGCCTCAAGAATGATTCATATGCTGTCTGAAGAACTGTTTTAAAATAATTGTTCAAGACTTTTTGCATAGTACTTGATTAAAAGAATAAAATCAAGAAAAGAAAAACTGTTAGGATCTAATCCCCAATGTTCCTGAAAAGAGTAGATGGGATAGTGAGATCAGGTTCTTTTGTTGCAGTTGTTGTTGCTAAAATATGTTATTTCATCAAGATTATAATGTTCTGTAGGAAGTGTTTCAGTCTTAGCTTTGAAAATGTGATTTTGGATGGGAAGACAAAAAAGAAAGAAGAAAGGCTGATTTGCCCACCTGGCCTTGTGCATAATGACATTATGCATTAATGTATAATGACACAGAGCTGGGACGAGAGACTGCTCAGTCTCAGTCTGACTGCTCAGTCTGCTGCAGCACACTGATTTTGCATATTCACAGGGCAGGAAAGATATCTGAAAATTTGAATATTCTACCTCCCATGTTAACACTCTGCAACATGTAGTTGCAGACTAATGCTTAAAATCATCTTCTAAGGCAAGATCCTAAGAGGTCCTGTCCAAAATGAAATTTTATACAATTTTGATGTTTGGTGAACTTTTGTTTTCCCTTCTGATGTTTTTACTGTCTCACAAAAGTCAGTTCCAAACCTCCTATATAGAGATTCTATTGCTGATTGTTTTTTTACCCACTGAAATTAATATTTTTTTAATTATTCAGAGACTCAGGATTTTTAGAGTTAATTAATTTTTTTAATAGATTTCCAAATATTTTCTTAATAATACAAGCATGCTAATAGAGTTTGCCATCATTTTTCCCTAGTTTAACTTGCATTTAATATCACTCACTATTCTAAGCCATGATATTGGATAGCAGAGCCCAGAGGGTGGTGATAAATGGAGCTGAGTTTGGTTAGAGGCCTGTGGCTAGTGCTGTCCCTAAGGGTCAGTACTGGGCCCACTGCTCTTCAACTTGTTCATCAGTGACTTGGACGAGGGCACAGAGTGCACCCTCAGCAAGTTTGCAGATGACACCAAACTGGGAGGAGTGGCCGACACTCCCTGGGGCTGTGCTGCCATTCAGAGAGACCTAGACAGGATGGAGAGTTGGGCAGAGAGGAACCTCATGAGGTTCAACAAGGACAAGAGCAGGGTCCTGCCCCTGGGAAGGAATAACCCCAGGCACCAGTACAGATTAGGGGTTGACCTACGGGAAAGGAGCTTTGTGGAGAGGGATTTGGGAGTCCTGGCTGACAACAAGTTAACGTCGAGTCAGCAATGTGCCCTTGTGGCCAAGAAGGCCAGTGGGCTCCTGGCTCCAGCAGGTGGAGCGTTGCCAGCAGGTCGAGGGAGGGGATCCTGCCCCTCTGCTCAGCTCTGGGGAGGCTGCACCTGGAATACTGAGTGAAGTTCTGGGCTCCCCAGTACAAGAGGGACGTGGAGCTTCTGGAGAGGGTCCAGCTAAGGGACTGGAGGGATTACTAAGGGACTGGAGAATCTATCTTATGAGGAAAGACTAAGCGAGCTGGGCCTGTTTAGTCTGGAAAAGAGAAGGCTGAGAGGAGATTTGATCAACATATTCAGGTGCCTGAGGGGTGATTGTAGGGAGGATGGGGTTAGGCCCTTCTCCGTGGTGGCAGGTGACAGGATGAGGAGTAACAAGTGTAAGTTCAACCACAGGCAGTTCCATCTCCGTATGAGGAAGAACTTCTTTCCTGTGAGGGTGACAGAGCCCTGGCACAGGCTGCCCAGAGAGGTTGTGAAGTCTCCTTCTCTGGAGATCTTCAAAACCTGCCTGGATGCCACCCTGTGCCCCGTGCTCTGGGTGTCTCTGCTGAAGCAGATTTGGACTAGATGATCTCTAGAGGTCTCTTCCAACCTTAACCATTCTGTGATTTTGTGATATTTCTCATTTCTTTCTTTCTTTCTTTCTTTCTCTTCCTAATCTATGGACAATATTGTAACCGGTTCACCCCTTTATTTTGCAGTGCTAGACCCACTCTGTGGCTTTGACTGGAATGGCCAGAAATGAGAAGTCCATGGAGTCAGTAAGGGACTTGTGTAGCAGGACATGGAAGGACACTGAAGTTATATTTGTAAATAAGCACGGCTCCAGCATTTGATCTTCTCTTTTAGACTATGTTCCAGTACAGTCAAAGGATGTGACAGACCACAGACTCTTCTCAGTAGACAGTATAGCTGGTGTCACTGTGTTTTGTGGGGGAAATGGTTATTCATATGTATGCACATGATTTCTCAGAAGCCCAGAAATGATCCTTGGTAGTACATCATCTACCTTATTACTTGGAAGTAAAAAGCCTGTAATGCCATTGTGGATGTCAGTATAATTTGAATGAGGATCCACATCTGGGCTGTAGATGCACTCCTGTGGAGTTCAGTGGCCCGCACATCTGCATCTGGATACATCCTGCCGCAAAAACATACTCTTACATAGAGGAGGGTGCAACATTTTGACCTCAGAAACATTCATTATGACTGGAGAGGAATTTTACAGACAGTCTGCTCATACCAGCTCTAATTTTTAGTTGATGGCGAGGGTAGGGCTTGTGTTTGATGTGGTGGAGAAGAAGAAGCCATGGCAAAACCCTCCACTGAACCCCTGGGAGACCAGGAATGAATTACATGTGACAGATGTTAGTCCCTTAATGATCTATTTAAAAGGCCTGAGATACAACAGTGATGAGAGCATGCTAAGAACCCATGGAGAATATAATAATGATGGTAACAAAAGATGTGGGAGTGTCCAGCTTCAGAGCAACATGCCAAGATCATGATCTAAGATGTTAAACTGGCTAAAATATGAACCGTTCAAGCTAAGCATGGCTGAGACACAATGTCTTCCTTCAGATGGCAGATCTGGAAGTGAATTTGCACTTAAAATAACAGCTCGATACTCTTCCCACTGAAGACTATGGCTGGCCCCCGCTGCTGTGGGAACAACATTAGGCCAGGAGCTACTGTACTTATAGAATTCACAAAATGCTCATTGGGTAAACTGGGAATAGAGTTCCCAGTTTGCATGCCAGAGAATGCAGGAAAATACACAGACAGGTAGACCAAGTGATAAAGACCAACAAAAAGTTGAGGACAGAGAATCAATGATGGCTGGCATTAGAAAAAGATAAACTAAAAAGAAAAAGATAAAATATGGAGCAGAGAAGGAGAATGAAATCAACAACAGCATGTTGCAAAAACAAAAAGATAAAGATGTCTCAAACTGGATAAGTGACAGAGCAGAGACGTCCTGCCTGGTGGCATTGGCAATCTAATATCAGCACTCCTCTAAGGACAAATGTAATATTAAAAACACATTATACTTGCTTCTGTTAGTATGGGCATAGACAGCACTCAGACATGATAATTTGATGGCAAAGTCACCAAATTGAAGGACTTGAAGATTGGGAGACTGGGGGGCTTGAGGCTAAACCAGGGTAATACAGGTTAATTCAGACTGAAATCTCTACCCACACCCAAGAGAGGGTAGAGCGAGGCAAATTCTGGTAGCATCTGCAATACCAAAGATAACATAATTAAAATCCCAAAGGCTTCATTCATTTTATGAAGACAAACACAGTGCTAATGTAAAGTGGAGCTCCTGCATGACCTGTGTTTTGAGGGCAGCAATCTAGAAAAAACCTTGGTCTACTCACTAAATGACAAATGACATCTAGTTTAATTTGACTGAGCAGTTTAAATTAAAGCACTGCGATTGCTGCCCCTCTGTATAAGTGACTTTGGAGACTGTCAGAATGGATCTGCCTGAAAACTCAACACTGCAAGTGGAAATCACCCAGAACGTGTCTTTGTTAGTACTCATGCTATGCATTAGCTCCTTGACTTTGATGTGTGTAAGAGCTCTTCAGCATATTAGCTTCTATTGCTCAAAAGTGCCAAAGCAGTCTTAACATCAGCTTTTCATGGGAATCCTACTGGTATGTTTATACCCATCACTGAAGCATGTAAATGAGTGCCAAAACTAGTGCAGATCCATGCTGACCCAGCTTGTACATCAGGAGACCACAGGCTTATATTTTTCCTGATCTAAACTGAGATTTCCAAAAATATTGAATTGGTTTCAAAACATAAGTTATTCAATTAAAAAAAAATCTAAAGCATATACAACATGAACACTCATCCCACTATTGCAATATATATTTATGTCTGAAATGAAATATTGTTTTAAGTTGAAAAACAAACTTTTGCTTTGAAAATGTAGAAACTGAGAAACTGATTTTTAAAAAATATTTTAATGTTTACTGTTTTTTCCTTTGTGTCCTGACCTATGCCACCACAAAGATACAATATGATTTTATCCAAAAAATATATTTTTTTCTTTTTCACCTGAAAAATATGATCAGCAATAGTTAGAATCATCATTAATAGTGTTTGTTCTACAAAGGTGACCTACTTTCCTAGAGGGTCCAAGTTTTCTATGAGTGCTTGTTTGATGACTGTGAACTGAGCTGTTGGCTTTCATTCATTAGTGTTTCTGTGGGCAAAAAGAAGAAAGTTTAATTGTATTTTTTTTTGGTTGGGGGTAAGCTAGCATCAGCTGAAAATGAGGTAGCTTTTTTTCTATAGTTGTTAGAATACTAAATCTGTCTTAATAAATCTGAAGTATGGAAATCTGACAGGCATATATAAGAATGGCAGATAACAAGACTGAAGGGTTTGGGGCTTAACCAATTGCTCCTTGATGTCAAACCAAGAATCAGCAGGAATAATCACTTTGTCATCAGACAGGAAAAGTCAAAGGTCAAGATTTAATGCTGTCACAGACAGATTCTTCACATAAGCCAAACAGGTGCTTACTAAAGCATGATTATTATTTGTTGTGTTTTAAGGATTCAGAGCAAAGCGTGATATGAATGGGAACACAAGAGCTCCATGGAGAAACCAGGAAAGCTGTCTTATCTGGCAAAACTTTCTCACAATTATTTCTTTACATGAGTAAGTCCATAGAAAACCAGTGGATAGAGCTCTGTTCTTTCCTACTTTTCTCCTCCACAGCTAATCAGATTTGTATTAAAAGACACAAAAAGTTGCCTTTTAAATAATAAAAAAAAAACTAATGTCCTGCTTCACTGAAAACCAAGCAGAACAGCTGAAAAATGTCTCAAGTGCTAGCCCGCCAGAGAAAAATCAATGTCTTAGTTCTTGATCCAAGAGGAGGCGCAAAATGTGCCTCTTTTGATGACTGTTGTTGTCCAGGACACTTAGCTGCAGAGCAATGACAAGCTGTTGCCTGGATTCCTATCCTTTCATAAAGAAGATTTAGGTATCTACTTGTGCAGTCATCCTTTTATAACTTTGAGATCATTATTGCTCAGTGAACAGCAAAGTTGCATGAAGCTACTGGATTTACAGGCCTATGCTTAGGATGCTGGTTCTTGGAGATCGGAATCTTGGTTGTCATTAAAAAGCTTGGAAATCTGATCAGTTATAGTCATGTCTCATACATCCCTTGTTAATCCCCCTATACTACTTTGATAGGCCCAAGAGATGTGAACTTGCTACATCTATGTTAATTCAGAAAACTCTTATCACATGTCCCCAGGAAGATTCCAACGTATCTGACTTTTGGGGATACTGGAAGCAATGGTGCAGGAGGGAGGCAATGGCTTCATTTCATACAGTTTAATTTACCTCTGTATGACATTAATTGTCATGATGGGTTTTCTGTTGGGTGGGTCAAAGACATGCCATTGCTTGAGGGTAAGGAATTATGAAAAAAGAGTTCTTACCGACGTTAAAGCTGAATGCAATCATCAAGTCTAGTGTACTGTTGTTCAACTATGAAATGTTACTTTTGACTTAATTGTGAAGTTATCCTTCATACAACAGAATGGTTAGAAGGGAGAATTGTGGGGAACCTTTATAAACATGGACTGCTTCTATAGGACAGAGGCCAAAGTAAGAAAGCTTTCTTCATGTTGTCGTCCTGAGAGTCCCCTTCTGTCAGCCTTACCATGCTAAGTATCGTGTACGTGTACATGTATGTGCAGCTGTGAGACCAGCTGGTATTTTCAGAAACTGAACAGTTTGTCTTTTCTTGGGGAAGATCCTACAGTCAGTGCCTCTCACGTGTCCAAACTCTAATCTTGTTGGAGCTAATAATAACAAATCCACTATAAATGTTAATAGGAGCAAAATAGAGGCCAAAGATAGCTCAATAGCTAATGTAATGAACGCCAGAAAGAATGGATAACGAAGGAAAATCTAAATAGAGACTGAGACTTAATGCTTTAGAACTATGGAAAAGTCTCCTATCTGATTTTTTGGCTATCTGTGCTCTGGAGGGCCATGATGCTAAATTGGCCAATATCCTTGAGTAATTTATTGATTAAAATAAGATTTCTACTGGTCCTTTGTCTCTTCTTCCTCTATTTTTTTTTATTATAGTTTGTTTATTTTAGAGCACATTTAATTCACGCCATAGACCAAGGGACAAATTTCCAGAAACACTAGTACAAGTGTAGCTACTTTCAGCTTACAGTAGCTGGCATTTTAGGTGCTTTGCAAACAAAATTCTTACCAGTTATCATTTAGATTTTTCTAAGAAAAGAAAACTGCTTTTCATTTGCAGTATCAGTTAAGTGAGGAAATATTCTTAGTCTTTTTTTTCCCATTTTTTCCCCAGTTTTGTGCATATGAGATGCACAGAATAAAGCTGCTGGAATCCATTGCATGACATGAACCATCATTTTTATTGCAAGGATAGGATAGCAGAAGAAGTGCTTTACCAGAATAGGTCAATAATCGATCTTATCCAGCATCTTGTCTCAATTCCGGACACTTCAGAGGAAGGTGTTAAACCCACTTAGCGCATGCAATATTATACCATTGGGAATATTTCTTCCTTACCCCATCTGGTGATCAGTTTATACCCTGAGGCTTCTGGATTGAATTCACGTTTTATTTATTACACACTTTTATTTTTAAGACCCAGAAAATATATATTTTAAAAAAAATCTTCTATATATGACTACCAGATACAGCAAATCTGTAATTTTCACCCATTTCCTTCCAGTGAATGTTGTTTTTAGAAAATGCTGTTTCCAAAAGAGACAAAAGAACTATAGTCAAGCAAACAATACAAATCAAGATTCAACCAAAAAGGAGAAATAAAAAAATGAGAAAAAAATATAAATTATTTTTTGTTAATTTTTTCACCTATATTCAACCAAAACTACAGCTACTCTAAAAAGTTATTTTGTCTAACAATTTCACTGTATTCATCCTGCAGAATTTGGAGATTAAACTCTGAAGGGTGTTGTTTTTGCTAACACTGTGAAGTTTAATTATGCATCTTTCCACTATCTAAAGGAAAGAAAAGCTTAAATGTCACTGTGGACACTTTGGAGATGGAATCAGAACATAGGGTGTTGTTATTTTTTTCTCTTGTCTCTAGATTCAAAACAAATCAATAATCAAAGTTTAGTCAAAATATTTAATGGGACATTCTCCAACTTGCTGAAAGGTCTTTGTTCGTTCATTCTTGTGGCTAAGAAATTTCAAAGGAAGTGAAGGGAGTCTGCTATCTAATTCCATTCTAGCACCTGGTTACCAGGTCCCACCACAACTTTCAGAAAGACTATCAGTCTTCATTTGCTCTGCTTTATGCAGAAGGATATATTCCTGGGCCTAAAGCAATTTACTGTTATGCTTCTCTTAATGGCAGGCTCTAAAATAGTTTTCCAAAACACAGAAAATTCTGACATTTTGAAATTTGTTTTCCTTCTAAATTATTACAAAATACCAAACTCTCTGAAACTTTATGTCAAACAAAATATTCTGTGATATTTCTGCTTTGACCTCACTGAAAGGTTTTAGTTTGAAAGTTAAGTTACTTTTAAAATATTGTTTACAAAGATAAAGCAAGCATTCTGATGGTTTCTTCAATAAAAATGTTGATAAAAGTGCCATGTCTCTCTGAAATTTTTTAAGTTCATCAAGATTTATTTTCATTGGAAAAGTGCTTTTTTAGGAAAATGGTGTCTTGCTCTTCTGTGACAGATCAAACCAATCTTGAATTGCCTAACGATGGAGAAGAAATGTTTAAATTGATATTGCTGTTATCATGTCTGTTCTTATTGAGATAAGATATTGAGATAAGAACCTGACCTGAAGTCAAGTCAGAGCAGATCTGAATAGCAGCCTCCAGTAATCGGAGCAGAATCTTGGGGCTTAGTAGTTTAATAATGTAAAATAGTGGTTGATATCCTGTGTGGCTGAAACTAAGAATATTTTGGATTATTTGAATTGTTGAAATTTTACTTCAAATTACATTAAAAATATAAATATATATAAAAACATATATGTGTATATGTATATTATATATAAAAACTCTCCATTTGATTTTTTTTCCAGAAAAAAACTATTGTTCTTCAAGAGCCATGTAAATACGTCATTATATTTGACACTTTTATTCTGCATGGGGTAATCTGTTTTTTTCCAACACAGACCCCAGTGATATTGCAGGGAATGAGAAAAGTATGTAAAGATGAGAATTTTGTCCTCAGTTTTCACTGAAGCCCTACAGCAATGGCTTAAGAAATGTATAAAATGTGTATGTGGTCCTCTTTCAGGGCAAAGGAATGACACAAATGGAGATCTTAACCCCAGAGCACAATGTACCACTAAGGCACGTGTTAAAGGAGGCAAGGTTTTCTGAAGCAGTCAGCACGGGGCTAACACAACTTCGTTGAAAGCAAAACAACTGGGTTTTGCCCTAATCTTTCATGTTCTTTCCGAATAGTACAATGCCAACACTGAGGCACGAAGTTTGAATGTCTCCACGTTTCAGTGACTCAGAGCTTATCTTTACATTCTAGTGGTAATTTAGAGCAAGCCTTCCAAAATTGCCATGCATTTTCTTGAAGGGGAATAAGTTACAGATGATGTGTTATAAGCTAGAGTATTCCCACGTGAAGTCAAAAGATATTCTCTACGGCACCCAGTTATGCCAATTGCAGTGGGTCTTATCTTGAAAATGTAGATTGCTTGCCAAGAGGCATTCCCAATCTTTCAAGTCTGGGCAAAATCTCTTATGATCTGGAGGACACAGTATTGATTTATGTCTGAGATGCTCTTTTTTACACCCCATTACTCACACACTTTAATTGCACAACGCTGTAGAAGCACATGTGTTGGGAGGACAAAACTCATTTACTACATAGACCAAAGGGGAAGCATCAGATTTTCTGGAGAGGTATTTAGTACTTGCACTGAGAAAAATAGAGTATCAAAGCCAAGAAGCCAGAAAGAATGTCAACTGGTGTCATCATTGCTCTGGCTTTCTGTCAACTTCTGGAATTAGATATTAAATTTTGTGCTGAGTACACTTGATACTCCAAACACATCAGTTCTGTTAGATTAAATACAATCCAGGAGGGAAATGCAGAAAGCCTAGGCAAGCTTTGAAATCAGATGTTGTAGCTAAAAGTCTTCATATTCTTACATTTTATATTTTTCTTCATAAAGGATGAAAGTCAAATAACTCACAAATTCCTGGGGACTGCTGAGTCAGTTTGAAAGTTACTGAATTATGTTCTTCAGTTGGGTGAATAAGTAGATGTAGATTAATGGATCTGTAAGATCTTCAAAGACTTACTTCCAGCTGTGCCTCACTTATTGCTGCATCTGGTGAATCAGCTGAAGGTTCCTGATTCAAGTCACAGAGTTTGACATTTAAATACACATTTTAAATAAATTCAGTTGTCTCTTCCTATCTTCTGATTCTAAATTTGCAAGATGGGAGCTCTAAATTAAAAAAAAAAAAGAAACAAAGATCATATCTACCCCGTACAATGTCTCAGTCACCCCCTTGCCCCTTTAGCCTTTACTAGCCTATCCAGTTAGGGGTTGATGGTAGTACCTGAATTCAAATATGCAACAGTAGAAACAGAGAAAACTTAATAGCTGCTGTAACATTTTTGGTCCTCTTTCTTTTTTCCTTTTTTTTTCTTTCTTTTTTTTTAATTTAAAAATGAAAACAGTAAATGTTAAAACCTTGCAGAAGATACTGACTCCGCATTCATATGAAAAACTCCTTTTAGTAAATCTGAATGGCCCAGGAAAGCAAATGAACTAAAATATTGCTACATTGCACTGAAGCTTTGTTTCAAAATTCCTTTCTTCAAGTTTTTTAAAATTGATTAGTGATTAATACAGAATTAGTGACAATAAGAGTAGCAGTATCAATTACTAACAGCAGTGGATGAGAAAAGAAGAAAGGTGATTGCAATGTAGGATCAACAGAAGTGAAATGTGCACCAATTAATGAAGTAGAATTAGAGTAAAATTTTATAGTAAAGTGTCCAGATTTTATTGTTTTGGGCTTCAAGATTTTATTAATCTGCCTTTATTTTTGATTCATGAAGACCAAAAATGTTACAGCAACTATTAAGTTTTTCTATTGGATAACTCATGAGCAAATAGAAAAATCAACCTGCTTTAAAGCATAATTAAAGAAGTTGGGAAAAGAAATATTATAACCAATGATAATATTTTCCAAATATTTTATTTTAAAAACATGGAGGCACAGAGAGCAGGTAATAAGAAGAGTGAGAGAGAATTGCAGAGAAAGACTGAAAAACAGTTTTTACTTTTTAATAAACCTCGCAAATCACATAATATCCTTTAACCAATGGTTACACCTTGGGCTCCTGTCGAGACTGCCTCAGCACTGATATTGCAAGGGTGACACCTCTTAGCCCTTTATTAACCTCTCCATTTTATGATCTGTTAGTCATAGGTGCACATCTGCTTCACAGGCCATAACAATACCACCTGCCTAAACATCTTAAAAACAAGGTGTCTAAGTACATAAGCGGGCCACGTGCTAGGGAGCATGTTCTGGTAGTAGAGGCAGAGCAGCAGGAGTCACAGCTACTCATATGGTGTGCACTTGCAGGCGGCTGGCATGGAGCTTTTGCTGAATAGTGAGAAGCTCTCATGTTCAAACGGTTGCAAATTATTTAACAGGAATCGGGGTGTGAATTTGCTATGTGATCATGTAATGGAAGAGCCTCTCATGATACATCTGTGCAAGCCATAGGGTCAAGGTTCTGAACACTCAGACAGAATCTCTGTTCTTACAGGCACAATGTGAAAGCTTCCCCCTCAGTAAAAATAAACTCAAAAACAGTTCAAATGAGCTCTCCTATTTAAAGCTTAGTGGAAAGAGCTGCAGCATCCTGAATGCTCCAGCAATCAAATTCCCCTGCAAAGGAATGACTTTTAGGTTTAAGTACATTTCAGATATTCTGCCCTGCCTTTCCTTTTCAAATATGCTGAAAAAGCCTGCCAGTGCCTAGATATTAAATGAGTATTTTTTCCAAGGGACAGTTCTTAAAAATAATTGTTTGTCAGCAACCTGCTGGCATGCTGACATGCACTGGAAAGAACATATACGTTTCCCTTTAACTTGTTTGCCCGCTTAGCAAAATATGCCCTGAATTAGTATTTTGGCTTTTCTTGCATATGGTAATTTGAATTGACATCATGAGCATGAAGAAACTTTCTCGAATATTGCTTTTCCTAGACAAAAGTATTGATCTCAGACAAGACAGCAGGGGCAGAAGTGCAGCACTGCTGAACACTCCTCCAGTGGGGGCTGTGTTTCGCCAAAAGGCAAGTCCCACGTTACGCTGGTGGTCCATGATAGTGTAACTGGTGAGGCAAACCTGTGCTGACGGCTGAAGCGGGAAAAGTGGGACCATGATCTCATGACCCCTGGCCAGCTCTAAGGAAATAGAAGTCACTGTCTGGAGGCAATGCTCTCAGTGCCGAAGTCACTGCTCTTTCCTTCGGGCCACTGCTCTCTCTTTGCCTTCAGTGCAAGCCCCACTGTGAACAATAGTTTGGGGATAGACGGTGTCCCTGTATCCCCCTTCCTGGCAAGCCAGAGGTGTCTGGCATGGGCACTGCAATTGGAGCACTGCTTTGCTCCATACAAACACCCCAGCAATTTCCCTCATCAGATGTCACATGCCTCACTGTCTCTGTATGCTGCCTTCCCTACAGTCCCCAGTGATGCACACGATCCCCTTGCTAAAATTTCTTGTACAGAAATTTTGAGGTTGGTATTCTGTGGTGGGTGGTGAGTGAAATCAGATCGTTTTTAATAGGATCATGGTTTTGTTCCAGGTGCTTTTTTGAGTAGAATATGTAGATACATTTGTGAAGAAAGGTAATCACAGTCACTTAGCATTGGCTTCTTGAACAGTTCTCAGTCACAAATGAAACAGTTCATTTGGCTTCTGTCTTTGCTAGGGAATCCTGGTCTCGACTTTAATTACTAAAACACATTGAAAAAAATCCCGGTCTTCCTAAAGCTATTAGCAACATTCCCTGGGACTCAGCTGGGGCCAGGATGTCACCCACTTCCTCACATTCCTACTTTGGCCTCCAAGCTTTGTAGCTTCATAACTGAAGCTGCTCATCTCAGAGCACGTCATGGCTGTTGACCCCACTTTCATGCAGCCGCTGGGAAATACAAGGGCATTTCAGGAAATTTCATCTGCCAGAAGGTGCTTTTCTCTATCCTATCTATCACCTTAACAACTGCTGGGGAGTGAGTACATAATATGCTTGACATTAGCACCTGTTTTTATAACACTCCACTTAAATAACAGAGGCCAAGACTACAAGGTCTTACGCAAAATACGGCTTGTTCTCAAATCAGATTGTTTCCCAGAAAATGCTGGAGAATAAAATGATTCTGAAAAGAGAGCCAACCTCTTTAATCTCCCAGGGTGATTACTGATGAAAAGTCATTGATTGCACTTCTAAAATAGAACTAGTCATGTTTAAAAGGCTACTGATTGGAATACTCAACACTGCAAACCTAAATGAGAGTTTGACAAAATATCTTAATCAGGAAAGGAAAGCATGAGATTAATTTAATATTCTAATGTACTAAACGAATTATACAAAAGGTCATTAATTTAATACTGAACAAAGTCAGAAGTGACAAATACTATTATTTTAGTTCTCACTTTTGTTACTACTTAGAGGTCTCCACTTCAGAGTTTCATGGTCTCTGCCCAGTTCTTCATACTGAGATATACAAACAGAGATCCAAAGTAGCGCAAAATTAAAGCAAATAAAGTAAAGTAGCAGTTTGTTTGCACCAAACTGTGAAGTTACACAAAGACAGATGCAAATGGCACCTGGATTTGTGAGTGAAAAGGAAAGTCATGATGCAGCACAAGCCACATAATTTTACCTAGCACTTCCTTGGTAAAGCTCATCAAGTCCAGATGGGCTTAAATACACATTTTGCTTATTGTAGTCTGCTTTTCAAGTTGTGGAAATCTCATCACAACCCTAATAAAGCTGTTCCAGTGACAAAGAACCTTGTGTTTGCACTGTAATGTAGTCTCTGATTGTTGTATTATGTTGTTCTTTAATTAAAATATATTTTCTTAAACTAAATATAAATTGAGTTGGTAATTATGGACCATAATAACAATATATATAGGCTTTCCCGTAATTAACTTGAATATACCTCTCCTTCTTAGCACCATTTCTATACCAATTTGTACAGAAAGAAGCTTGATCATTCCATATCCGTTCTGTAAGTAGAGACTTACAAAGGCTTGTATATATGCTTTTGTTAATGAGATTGTTTATCCGTTAACTTTTTCCAACTTTAAATATCAGGAATTCAAAGTCAGCTTAGTGTCCATTTATTAATGCTTTTAAAGCAGATTATTAAAAGTATCTTTGTGTTTTTACTTTGTATGCATGCTAGGTAGAAAAACATTACATAGAAATCTTATTTGTGCTGTAAAAAAAAAGAAAAAAAAGAAAAAAAATGGACATAAGCACTTAAGAGCACATAAATATGAACAGTGGAAATGCTGCATGCTGCCATTGACAAATGTCTCACGCTCAGAAATGGTGTGTGGCCCTTACATACTTTTATTGAAAACTGCTTGACCTGTTCTGTGTGGCTGTTTGTTTGATTTTCATTTTGTATTTTTCTAGTGAAAATGTAGTGAAAAACAGTTAACTTCAGTACACTTACCTTGCCATGATATTAAAATAACTCATCAAATCCAAGGAATACTTTTAACAAGTTACCATACCTCCAGTGAAAAACTGGAGGTATGGTAACTTGCTGATATTTTTGCTGTGCATCCATCCCAATGTGTCTCTCTTCTTTGTCTGACCAGGTTCACTCCATCCTTGCAATTAAAAAAGTCACACAGCAAATACAATAAAGTTATCAAAGAGTTCAGCAGCAAAGACAAGATTTATTGCTATTTCATTATTTCGCATAATTCTTGAGATGCCTGTCATTTTAAATACAGGTGTCTGTGGTTATAAATCTCCTTGTAAGGGTTTTTTTTTTTTTTTTTTTTTTTCCTCCGAGCAAACTTTCACCGGTATCTTGGTATCTTGGTAGGGTAAGTGTATCTACCTATGACCAGGTAGAGAGCATAAGTAATTCAGGAAGAAACACTTGTTATTGTCTATATTAAAGCATTAAAAATATAACTTTTTACACTGTTAGAAGGATTTGTGGGCAGAGGAGAGAGACTGAGCTAACAGGTTCCTCATGGAAACACTTTGTAAGAAAGGAAGTGACTTTTCTTTCTCAGATTGGTATCTGAGGCAGTGATTTCTGTGTTCCCGTTTCTGCTTCTGGGGCTAAAATATATGAAAGTTGGAAGTGATGACCAAGGTTCAGGTTTCCACTTTATCCAATAACTGTCCTAATCACTGGGTTTAGACAAGAATAATCCCACTTGTTCATTGGATCAGATGTCTATTTATTCAGTAGTGAAAGAAAGAAAGCATTCTTATGTCAAACAAATCATGAGTTTTTATGCTAAGAGGTGAGAATTTGAAATTAATTAAAATTGTGAGAAGATGAGCTTTGAACCCAGGTCTTTTGATTCCTTTTGAGTTCCCTGGGCAGTGAGGTAATGCACAAGAGAAATTACATTGCTCATTTAGAAACAGACAACTTGGGGGCCCACCTCCACAAGCCAAATCCCAGACTTTGAACTTCAGCTGTATGTAATGATATCCTATGTCTTTACATGCCTGTGTCTTCTCTCAGGCATATAGACTCCTGGACTCCTAGAAGGAATAGGGATCAGTTGTTTTCCTAAATAGTTCCCACTATCTGTTTCAACTGGTGTCTGAGGAGCATAGTACATGGATCTGGAATGCCCAACCAACAGTCGGCAACCTCCGCACTGTGGGCAAACACCTAGAATTTAAGTGTTTACCACTTAGTGTAATGATTACCTAAGTATCTTTGTGGACTTCACCATGTAATTCTGTTTTTAACTGGTGTCTAGTTTAACTTCACCATCCTATTGCCAGTGGAAACAAGGGGCAGAGCCACCTTATCCCAATATAACTATGCAAAGGAGGTACTTTCTTTGGGCAATTCCTTCTGCTTACCTTACACATTTTTCTAAAAAGGTATAAGGTGTTTTAGGTGTTTTCCCCTAGAAGGAAAAAATCTTTTGTTGACTAGTGGGGAAGCAGAGGTGATTAGTTTAGACTAAATGCCTAACTTTCAAATAGCTGGAACTGGTTAATTGAATCTTAGCCTACATGACTGACTTTGCCGTCTATAAAATTACAGTTGTTCTCTCCCTCACCAGGAAGGTGTAAGGCTAAATACATTAAAGACTGAGAAATACTCAAAAATTTAGATTTTTGTAAGTAGGATCTATGAACACAGAAGTCAGCAGGAATTTTTCTACTGAGTTCAGTAATGCCAGGATTTAACCATTATGGTTTAACTTATATTTGGAGGAATTTTTCTTTCTTCTTTTTTTTATGTCCTAATATTCATAGAACAAGTTAAAAAGTCAGTTTTAGAGAGCTTTTAGAAATCCAGGCTTTTTTTCCTTTTTTATTATGGAGTGCTTACAAAAGATGGTAATAGAGCTCTGAATTGCAAGGAAGGCTTAAATAATCTCTAAACCATATCCCCTGTATTATGTTTTATAACATTTCTAAGTATGATCACTTCTGCAGATGCTGGTTGCTAAAATTCTGGCATTGGGACTACGGCTATTTAGAGATGCATTGATGTATACTGATATATACGTATACATATATATTCAATATACGCATATGTGTGTGTATATATATATGTATAGAGAGAGACAGAAAGAGAGAGAGAGAGAGGGAGAAAAAGTTTATCTATTTTACAGGAGTGTGATAAATTCACAGAATATTTCTAGTCTTGATAATCTCAAGATGGTGATAGCCTTATTCTTTCCTAAGCAGAAGAGATGTACAGCAGACTCAGCTATGCTCTGCCCAGGATCATCACATTCTGGAGCAGTTCCCAGGACCTATGCCGGAGAGTATGCCCAGTTGCATGCCAGCTTGAGATCAGAGTATACTGATCTTTCTACCTTACCTTGTACCTAGGCAGGAGAATAAGCCAAGAAGCCCTACAGTGTACTCAAAAAAAAAAAAAAAAAGTGTTTGGCCAGTAATCTTTTGCACCAGAGTTTGTTTTTACTTTTAAATATGAGTCAAATATCTGCAGACAGTTCTTCATGGTCTTCATTATCCTAACTACTGATGGCATCTTCCCAAGGAAGGTTTGTTCACCCTATTACTACATTCAGATTAACTTGAAAATCAATGTGGGACTACCCTGGCCAACCAGTCCTTTCTAAGGTAACCCTACTGTTGGTTCACTGCACTTGTAGGGTGATATCGTGGCAAAAATATGTGTTAAGAGACTTAAAGTCTTACAAGTGTCAAGAGGTAATCTAAATATTGATTAGATATATTAACAAAGGGCAAAGCTTAAAATATCATATATGGAAGGAATCATATATGGTGGAGTCATGTAATAGTATATAATTGTACCATACAAAATGATCAAAGAGGCAAAATATTTATTTGTTTTTGTATATTTCCCAAAAGACCTTGTGATATAATAATGCTCAGCTTGTGGGAAAAGGAAGAAAAGTTGATCTTTTTCCAAATACATAGAAATTACTGTTCTCCCTACAAAACTCACTAGGGTTTGCAAAATTTAAAAGACAAACTTCTTTTCTTCTGGAGTTTCAGAAGAAATAATTCCTGACAATGAGCTACAGTTTGCCAGATTTGACCTCCAAACTTTTGGATGTCATGTGTTTTCAAGTCCTCACAGTCCACAAGAGAAAGGCTGGCAAAGAGAGAAGTGTGGGTTGCTAAGGGAATTATACAGCAGAAAAAAGACCACATGCTAACACTGCAAGTGAGAGGGTAACCCCTAAATCACACACTGGAGTAAGCCCAAATTTCAGCTACTTATGGGTCAACAGAACAGAATAACACTGGCAGCTTTAGAGAACAATCTCTGCTGCTTGTGTGGATGTGAAGCGGATATAGTACTAATTTAAGCACTGAAAGGCTTTTCTCTTTAACCTCTTCTTTACCATTATGATAAGTCCAAATCTTATCCAAGCTGAAAGATGACTTTTTCCTGAAAAAATAAGTAGTTTGTAGAGAATAATGGTTAGTTTCATCACACACTAAATCTCCGCAGGTAGCTCAGGGAAGTATTAAATACAGTAGAGATGTTCAAGACACCAAGCCCATTTATCTGAAGTCACTATAAATTCTCCATTCAGCATCAGTTTGCAATAAATCTTTCTATAATTGATGGTACCCATCATACAAAAACATTCAGTTCCTCTGCTGTGTTCTGCAGGGCATTTCCACCTTCCGACACGTAACATTTACGCAGCTCCACACCACAGAAAATACTTGCATTTTGGTCATTCACAGAGTTCAGCTTAGGTATATATCCATAGTGATTTGTTTCAAAATATACAGGAATAAACACTATAAAGGCCATGACCTATGATGTCTCACATTATTTTTTTAAATGTAGTGTGATTAACCTAATTGAATTTTTATGCAAGCGTTTGCCAGTGACATGAGAAAAACAGGAGTCTTCATTATCTGGTAGCCAGCCATACATGTTGCTAATGATAATAAAAATGATCTCCGAGCAATGATAATAAAAAAATGATCTCCGCGTTTGGCCCAGGAATAAAACACACATGGATAATGTGGACTTAAAACTTCAGGGTTATTGGTTCTGAAATGAAGAACAAACGATTGATGTCCCATTTGGAAACTTTAATCTTTCCCTCTTGTCAAAAACGTTGCCATAAGAGGGCAGCCTTTCCTTTAAGGGGGCAAGAGGGGAGAAAAAATATTTTTGAAAATATTTTTCTTTTTTTTAATGAATATTTTACATGGCATTTTAGTTGCTTCAGTGTCAACTACAGTACAGTAGTCTGTACTGTAGTACAGTCTACTACAGTAATAATCTTCCCCCTTTAACCATATGCTGTCTTATTACTTAAAACAGGTTCCAATAGCAGTTTGCATTTTTTTCTGCTCATCTAAAATCTGAGACACAATAGGTAGATCTAAGTAAAAAATCATAATGCACAATAGCTCAACAAAGAGGAATAGAGCCCTTTCTTTACTTAGTTGAATATGGATTTTAAAGCTATCCACATCAAAACGTTTTCCACAGAATTGATTCATTCTAATTTCTAAATTACACTTTTTTTTTTTTTTTTTAACAATGTCCAAGCTACTCACATTGAATGTTTTATAATGGTGAAGCCCAGAAAAAAGCTGTGGGAATTGAGGTCCATGAAATCTAGTTTCAGCTGCTTTTATATTTGCTGTCGGAGATGGATATCATTCTCAAAAGGAGAAGGGTGTTACGTTGGCTTCCAGTGTATTGCACATCCCTCCCTTGTACGCTTGTCTCGGGAAAAACGGGAATAAATGTACAGTGGAGCCATCAGCTACTGATCAAGAAAACTATTTATTGGTCGTCATTGTGCCCTGAGAAAGTCTGCAGCCTGAGAGCCCATAAAACTAGGAAAGACTTCCACAAACTAGGAAAAAAATAAGGGCAATTATCCGCCCCAAACCCCTTACTATTATGCTTTTTAACAATTAAGGAAGTTGTTGGGTTTTTAGTTATTTTCTTCCAGCACTAGAGGAGGGAAATAAAGGTAATAATTTAGCAGTTTCAAGAGGGGTGCAACATATTTAGCTAAGAACAGATGGGTCTGCTGCAGGAAGCTCAGGTGTTCATCAGCAGTTAGCAACCAGCACTTGCAATTAGGCAGAAGAACAAATATTTAAAGGCAAGACATGCAACAGCTTGTTGCAGTATTTAGGGCTCATGATACACACTGAACACTATTTTTCCCCCAAAAAAGTAGTGCCCTAAAATCATGAGAGCACAAATGGAATGTGGCAGTCTTTTCTGGTAGCAAAATCTGACTCCTACATTTTAATTTTTAATGGCTAACTGATAAAAAAAAGATCCAATTTTTTGACCATTTTATTTCAGAATTCAATATACCACAAAGGCTGCTTGTAAGGTTTTTATGATCAATTAAATATTTTAGTGTTTTACTTTTTGCTTGTTGCATACTACTCCTCTTCTATAGGGGTTATGTATAACTTATTTGGAAATAATTTTCATTTTTTTGGAATTGACACTGGGCGTTTGTGACTCTCAGCAAAGTAAAATTTACTCTCAGTAAAAGTAAAATAGTTTTCAAAGATGTTTTCTAAAAATGAACTACAGATAACTCTTAGCAGTGACTGCACAACTTCAGTATCTGTCATTTACATTAGCTTGCTGCCAGAAATGCCAAATGAAGGATGGATCATAGAAAGGTAACAGTTAAGTAATCTGTGAGGTTATGCTATGTTTTCTTTTTATTTTTTTTTTACTCTCTCCTAGCAAACTTACTGGGAATTGTGTGCAAGATTTGCCTTCAAACTTGGGAATGTTTACATTTTAAGAAAGCACTGATCTAATTAATCTGTGGTCACTGTCAACAGAACGTAGAGCAATAGTCACTGTGCGCGCCCGGACAAAGGCAGCAGTCAGATAACCCCAAACAAGCTGCCTAGCCCAGATGGGTGGTCTTGCAGGTTGTCACTTGGTTTGCTCTGTCTGTTTACATCACTTAGTTATTTTTTCTTCCATTAGAGAAGGCCTTCAGGCTGGGCTGATTGGTGTGTTTTCTTAGTTTTGAATCCATTCATCATGTTTTAAATATTGATTCTGCAGCCAGAGTTCTCTGTTGCTGGAATCATGGCTACTTGAATCAATAAAGGATATTCCCGTTACTAAGGTAGTAGGACCTCAATGTTTATGACAAGCTTTTTATTTTCACTTTTGGGGCCATCACTATATATGATCAATTTCCTTATGAAGAACCTATTTTTTAAGATACCTGCTCAATTAACATAAAGATATTTTATGTAGAGTTGGGTGAGGAAAAGACTTTTTGCTTTGAAAAAAAAGAAAAAAAAAAGAAGAAAATACCTTTTAATCTATATTGCATGCTGCTACAGAATTAGATATTTATATTTTGGTGGAGGAAAAAAAAAAGAACAAAAGAAAAAAAGAAAAAAAGAATGCATTCAGGATTCACAGTAGCCTAAAACAGGGAAATCGACCCTGAATCTTAACCTTCCACACTTCTGCCTGAAACAACATGCTGTCATTTTGTAAAAGTTATCTTAATCAAGATTGCATTTTAAGTTGCCTATGCCCCAGGCTGTCTACATCCCATAGTGCCCACAGCAAAGTAAGTGAACATCTTTCTTTTCCTTCTGCATGTGTGCACAGACACATTCCCTCACCTCATACTGCATTTAAGAGAGAGCCTCAGCAGGCTGGAATCCCAAGTATTTCCATTAGGAGGTAGAAAATGCTCCATTTGTGTAGTATGAAAATTCAGAGTGTGAACAGTAGGACAAAACAAAAATTGCAGATCTGAATAAACCACAGATATAGGCAGATATTATATAATACTGTAATTATAATATATACAGATGGTTCATATACACTTACAAATTAGACACTGAACCATATGCCTAAGCAAAAAAACAAAACTTCGCTGTACTGGAAGGGAAACCTGGCAAGGAAAATATGACAAATTTGGGTTTTGATTTGGTGATGTTTCTTAAGTAGATTTTTAACAGTAAACTATATTTCATTTAAGATTAAGAGACTAATGTGAGTTTTGGTCTTCTACCGTATAAACCATGGATTGTATTACTTAAAGATCCTTTATGAATCTCCTATTATGCAAAGGATGAATTGCAAAATAATAATAGAAATAATAATATAATTATTAACATATATAATAGTACATGCTAATAATTATTATTATTGTTAAAGAAACATGCATTCTGAGAAGCTGATTAAAAAATTTCAGCCCCCTAAATTAGATGTTGTGATCAATAATGATTTTTAAAACTTTTCCAGAATACCAGTAAGGGTCAGTTAGGATTGCAGAACTTGCATTCTGGAAAGACACCAATTACAGAGGAAGAGAGAAAGGAGGAAATGCTTTCCAATTAGGTTTTGCAAACTAAAAAATATTCTTTATATGTCAAAAATAAATTATATACAATCATTTCCACCAAAAAAAGCTTTCAAATTTCCAGCCTTTTTGTTAAATCTAGTAGCAAAATTTCTCATTTAGTGAAAAATCAATTCATTTTAAGCATATTACTCATTTTAATTTGTTAAAAATGTTAAAATTGTTAAACAAAAATAGATCCTTCATGATACTTGCAAAATACATATGAAAATGTCTTTTAATATCTAGAAAATATATTTTAATGTTTTTAAACATCAAAAAGATTTTTTTAAATCTATTCTCTGCAAGGAAAAAGTTAGAAAGCCAAACGAGGGCATGCAATATCAAGCGAGGGGCTACATAAAAAGTTTAGAAAAAGACTGAAAGAAAGAACCTAGACAAGCTATTTGTAATAGTTTAAATGTTGGACCGAAGCCTTAGTTTGGGTGCTTTGTCTGAGGCAGTTCACTTGTCACTAACTCATTTCCTTACAGTGAACTAATGAATACATTTGCCTTTGAGTACGGGTACAGTCAATATGTGATCATTCTTGTTGATAAATGAGCTCTTAAAACTTAAGTGAAAAAGTCATAAGTAAGAGCTGAGTGTTTGAGAATTCAAATAAATAATTTGTCAGGAAACTGTAACCATCTGTCAGTCCCTTGCACTGTTAGGGTGCTTTTTTTCTCTTCTTTTTTTTTCTTTTTTTTTTTTTCTTTTTTTCTCCCCATAGCAACTAGGGAAGACGACTACATTGCCAAAACCAAATAAAGAATATACCTTTCAGGCTCTTGACCAAAATAAGTAAGAATATGATCAGCCACATGAAGGAAAAGTTAAGATTGTAGAAAAATTAGCTAGCTTGCATAAAGGAATCACAGATTTATACTCTAAAATAGAGGTCAAAAGTATATTGCTCAGTTATTGTATGTCCACAACTACTTTCAGAGAGCAAAAAACTTTTTGGCCAGCTTTGCTGTGTGGTCAGCTTTGTAAGAGCCAAGGCCAACATCCTAAGGAGACCTGTTGGATGCAAAGCAGCTAATTCAAAATATTGGCATCTGATTCAAAAAAATGACCTGATTTTCCAAGGTGTAGAGTTGCAGGAGAAGGTGTACAGCCCAGCTCTCTTTGGAGCCTAACTGCCATCTCTTGCTTTGGAAGAGGGCCTCTGGCTCCTGATGCTCTGAGACTTCTCTGCTTTGCTACTCACAAAAATGATCCAGGCAGCCCGTGATGTAAACAGACACCAGAGGCCAAGTCAGCCTTCACAGAGCTAGTTCAAGCACCAGGAGGAGCACAATATCTGGGAAGCAGGAAGCAGTAGTTTGCAGAAGCTTCCCGTGGCAAGCAGGCTGCTGCTGATAGACACGACGTGACCCCCCATCTACTACGAGTGTCAACATCTCCCCCTCAGCCACACATCCAAGGGTCATGGCGATGTCTGAGGAGGGAAACAGGCACTTGTAGGGGCCGATTCATCTGAATTAGTTCAGACAGCTGTTTTAAGAAAAAGTCTAAGGCTGTCTGTGCTTATACACCCAGAGAAATGGTCTTCTAAATCCTTCCCTGCATGTAGATGCACATCATCAAAGGAACAACTGGACTTCTTGCCCACAAGACATAGAGGTATCTAAAAAAGTGCTTAAAAAGTGCTAATTGCAACATTCAAGGGTGCTATAAAGAAGGTTCATGTCTTAAATCCAGTTTGTGGTTTACCATCTTTCTGCTTTAGTTGTCCTATTCTTTTTCCCTACATGTAAGTCCCATGAAGGAGCCAGGAGCTGGATATTTCCCCAGCAGTGTGTGATAGCTAGCCAGGCAAAAAGATTCAGAGGTGTCAAGCAAGATAATAGTTATGGTGCTCCTGTGTAATTAAAACTTACATTGTCTCCTCCACTTGGTATATACTTGGATTCACTTGCTAAGTATGAAGCTGCTGTTTCCAATACTGCCAACCTCTAGTACTCTAAAATCCTCTCATAATCATAAAATTAGGTTAGATTCCCGTCATTTATAAGTCTTTTCAGGAATAAAGAGTTTTAAAGGAGTTTTTGAAGTTACATACATTTTGTTGTTGTTTACCCTTTTTTGAGCCATTGAGATTTGCTTCTGATTAGTGAGGAGAGAATGTTACCTCTTCCTCCTCCTCTTCCTCCTCCTCTTCCATTTTCTTTTTAGTGGAAACTGAGATTCTTGCACATTCCTCAGATTTAAGATCAGCCACCTCAAGCAACTAACAACTATCATGAGAAATGAAGTAAAATTGCAAGAACTGACAAGGCCGTATCCCTAATATGACTAGATTGTTTAAAAAACTATGTGAAACTTTATTTTTTTGAAATCCTAGCTTTTCTGTGAACAATTTAAAATTGGTAATGTAAATTACGTACCAAACTTCCCTGTAATCCATCTGTTAAAACATCCTCAGCACATTTTAATGTTCATTAGGAAGCCATAAATAGAAAGATTAGTGCAGACCCAGCTATTTAGCTTAGAACATTTTTAGCAAAATATTTATTCTAATTGTCTCCTCTACTTTGTTGAAGTTATGTAGCTATTTGAAGATACAGGTATAATGTATTGGGGATTCTCTGCCAGTTAGACCATTAAGATTTTCAAAAGCATGTTGTAAGATAATACACCTCTCAAGAAAGTGGCCGCACACAAAATGTAGTCTTTTTTTAAAGAAGTTGGTAAATGAACTGGCCCCAATTTTATTTTGAAGTACTTTAGTTTGCAGACATGAGACTTTCTTTTCTCTGAACTTTAGGGGCGTAACATCTGAGAAAGATCAGACTATATCTATTTAATTTACATTCTAGATCTGAGATCATTGTATATGGCCATCACTCTGATCCCATAAATAATGACATCACTTTCAAAAGTGCCATTTCCAAACATTGACAAAACCATTATTTTTTCATGATCTGCTATCCTGATGAAATATCTTCCAGTCCTGGCCTCAGTCCCATGCACAGAAAAATATTGTGAATTTCTAGGCCTGCTAAAGAAATAAGTATAGAAAAAGAGAAAAATCATTTGTGGAGAGCTATGAGGAATAACTTAGTTTTGATTCAGAGCAATATGCAAGTAACCTAAAAAACAGCAAAACACTAAACATTGTATGATATAGTATCTATCTTATACTTACCTTATGAACCAGACATATTGAAGTAACTGTATAGAAACCACATTAATTTGCCTGTAAATAATATATTTAAGAAAAAAAAAAGAAAAAGAACTGATACTTAGTAAATAATAGAAAGATGAACTTTTATTAGAAGATTGAGGCATCTGAATTAATTTTTTGACTTTGACTCAAGTTTCATGAAATTAATCTATTATAGGAAATATTGTATTTTAGGAAAGTAGCATCATTGTCTTGGCTATGTTCAGTCCATGTTTTGAGCCAAGGTCAGGGCAGCTGTGGTGTGCAAACCCATGCCCACCTCCTCTTGTGGCTCTCCAGCCAAGCAAGACCTCTCTGTCCTCGTGTCCGATGGAAAGCAAGCCCATTCCTGAGGCTGCACTTTACAGCTGTGTTAGAAACTTCTTTGTATTCTATTTCTCAGCATTTAACAGCATGACCTCTTGTTTTGTTTTGTTTATGCCACTGTTTGACTTTACTAGACAGACACAAAGTTCTGCTTTTTTTTTTCCATAGGGCTTTTGTGTCCCTTTTTACTTAGGTATTTATGCTGAATCTTTTCATGTTGCTAATTTATGAGATAAAGTCAATTCTGAGACAATTAAATTCTTTTCTGCATATTATGACTATTCAAAAATAGTGTGACATACTTATGGAAAAACTCTGTAAGCCATGGCCATAGGAACAGTCATGTGAATGTGATTTTTTTTTTTGCATCTTTTATTTATTTTGTTTCTATGCCCAAAGAGTGCAAATATGTTGTTTTGAGCATAGCCAGATTCTTCGCATCCACACAGAGAACTATTAGAGATGAGCCGACCTAAATGGCCATAACTTGAACTGGTTTAATTATTTCCCCTCAAGCGGTATCTAAAGGTTTGCACAGAGAATATTTTCTAACCTTCAGATCTCCCACCTGGAGTAATCATTAACCTTCTCTTCTGTACTCTTGAGCATCTCTACAAGCCTTGCCCAGCAATACAGACCAATAAATCAGGAGTGAGGGATCCTGGCAATTATTGCTTAGCTCAGCTATTTATCAGGTTGAAACTGCATAACCTCTGCCCTCCTTAGGGCCAAAGTTTATTTTATTTTATTTTATTTTATTTTATTTTATTTTATTTTATTTTATTTTATTTTATTTTATTTTTTTATATATATGTATATATAGAAAAAAAAATAGAAGGAAGAAAAACGACAGCCAAAGAGAAAAGAGCACTTAGAGAAAAGTGATCTTTTCTCTGAACTTCCCCATGTTGCCTGGAGTGCTGCCTGAGGATGAAGTCAGTGACAAAGCTGGAATCCTTTCCAGCTCTTCGGTGCTTCTGAATGCCTGAAAAAGGCAATATCCATCTGCCCGGGCTGGAATACAGTCACCACTATCAGAACAGGCACCTGCTTGGCCTGGTGCAGAAATCCATCATGCTCAGACCTAACTAATGTGACTGCCAGCTCCCGGGAACGAAGGCACGAAGTTTCATAAACGGAGAAAAGCCTCTATTTGTTTGAAGCACAACAAGTGCCCTGCTAGGCAACACGTTCCTGCAGACCATGGTCTCACACCACACTGGTGGCACATTGATTCTGGCATGGAATTTACGGCCACGGCCACAATATTTTATTGTAGAATTGCTAGCTGATAATTGCTTGATTGCTCTTGTTTTGATATCTTTTAGTATATTTTTGTTTTTATATATTTCTTCATTACTTTTTATTTTATTTTATTATTTTCTTTTTTTTTTTACATATTTAACTATAGGATTCAAAGCTAATAAATTGGTTTTAAAGTGACTAAGGGTATGTTTAATCCTTTACCAAGTAGAAACCACTCTTCTTTGCGGAAAGAGGGCAGAAGGAGACTTGGGAACTGTCCTGAGGAACATAAGAAAACATCCCAGGGTGGAGGGAATATGTTGCTCCAAACAATGTGACTTTATGGCACCCTAGCTTGCCTTTCAGAGCTTAATATCATTCAGTGAAAACCCCCGAGCAAGGTGAGTGCTGGGAAGTGGACCAGGGCAGCGTACGTGCAGCATGGCCATAGTTGGACATAATTTACTGTTGAGCAGAGCTGTCTAAAACATGAGCAGAACTAGCTAAAATACAAGGTCAGAAAGATCTTCCTCCTCCCCCCATCCTCCGTTTCCCCCCCCTGAGCTTTTACTCAGGCTCACAGACTGAAAAAGCAAAGCCAAGTAAATGAATCAAACTGTGTTCTGCAGACTGGGAAGACAGGAAGACAGGAAATAAGAAAGGGAGATTTATTGCTTTTAATTTTTAAATCTTGGGAGGTTCTCAAAAAACTATGCTGATGGGACCATATAAGTAGCTAGATAGAGACAGTAAATATCAAGAGAAGTAATGATGAATCTCACTCATATTTTTATTGGGACAAATCCTGAATTTATGTAGCCGATTCACTTGCCAAAATTTTCCAAGTTGACTGTCTAGGAAGAAGTACCTATATTCACATAGGAATCAGTGAGAACTGTGAATGTTCAGCACCTCTGAAAATTGCTTTCACATAGGTACAATTTATAGGCCTACCTCAGAAACAGCTTTGAAATGTTGGCCAGGTTTCCTACCTATTTATTGTTTCCTGGTCCAAAAAGAATGATAAAACTAGTTGTTTTTTATTATTATTTCCATATGCAATATATTTATAAGAATGTTTATGCAAGGAATGTTACAGACATTCCATGCCTTGTTTCCATTTTGAAAGATACCTTCCTCATAAGAAACATATTATGCTTGGTCAAATATTTCTCTCCATGGGAGGATTAGGCCCATAGAACTATGGGGTTCTCATTTATCAGAAGCACTTAATTTATCACCTGGGTTTTATTAAAAAAAAAAGAAAGAGATCTATTCTGTTTGGACAGCCACTGTATACTGGATTTAGGAGATTAAGGTTTACTCTAGAAAAGTGTTATTGTGAGATATGATATGAATAGCATGACATCATTTCTGGCAATGCAGTATCAGTGAACAAAAGGAAAAAAAAAAAACAAAAAACAGAAACATGCAGACGGCTTTCTGATATATGAAAAATTTCTGTACTCTTTTCAGAGTTTACAGTGTTTTAAGGTCGTGTATGTCATGTGCTAGTCTAGAAATCAGAACAGACAAAACAGCAATAAATTTTTCGGGGGATATTATTTGAAAATATATTGATGTTTCTAAGTGTGGGAGAAAGTGGAATTTAGAATAGATTAATGAGGAGCCTGTGGGCTTGGATATATTTTATTACTTAGCAGAAAGCTAAGGATTTCCATTTTTTTCTTTATATCTTGAATGGATACAGTATTTAAATCGTAAAAATCTAACCAGCTATATGCTTTATTTGGACCAGTTATGCAATTTGTTTTCTAAGCTCCCGGGTATCAGGAGAAGATATATTTACAGAGAATTAGTTAGTTACAACGATAATCTCCCCGCAAAGAGCTCAGAATTTTATCAATACTTTAGCTTAATGTATTTAGTATTTAATAATTATTTGTATGAACTAGATAAATACGAACTCCTTTAATAAAGTTTTTTTAGTTGCACATGATTTTGTTCTAGTTAAAAAATATATATATATTTATTATTTCCATCTTTGTTATGGGGAATTTAATGACATATGTTTCATATCTTTAAAAAAATTTGCATCATTCTAGAAACAAGTTCCAGGATATTAATTGGCTTATCAATGTCCAGCTGTTATTTCTGCAATTCCATGTTTTAAATGCTTTGAATTTATGGATGTCAGAAGTGAGAAAGCCACTGGGTGGTCTTAAAAGCAGAAACAGTGAATTCATATAAGGAAAATTAAAATATGTATATTTTTTCTGAGCTTTTGGACTAGAGCTACACAGGCAGTACTGCAGCTTTGAAAGAGCTGAGAGGTGCCCCACTGGCAGCCAGCATGGCAAGTGATATTTGGAACCCCAACATTTTCAGCAGAAGACTTAGATGGGAGATCTAATAGTTGCAAAATCAAATGCAGACAGGTTTTACTGATTTATCTAACTATCTGCTGAGTGTCCTATTGACTAGATCATGTTGTATAGACTATATATCACAACACTGAGTGTTATTTGTTCATTCTCTACTGTCATACCAATTTGCATCAGGGTCATAGATTTTAATCCAGATTTAGCTATACATATCTTTAGCATAGCCCTTAAATGAGCATTTGTAAACTACCACATATGTTTACCATTCCTGAGTTTAATGGCAGTCATGTGGTATGCCTAGGAAGTATAAAGTTTACTTGAAAAAAAGGATATATAGCTCTATCCGTGAAGTTCAATTGAGTTCTGTAATTGTTACTTATTAATTATATCCTTTTTATATCAGGCTTTTATGCTATATTCAAATGACGTGAAATAGCTTTACATATACCTTGGTTTATTTATTATTGTATTCATCCAATAATTTAACAATCTTTGATAACTTCCTTGTATTCCTGGGATTAGTTTAAATATTGCTTTGTCTTATGTTAATATTTGCAATGCTTTTCGTTGTGTCAATTAACTGTGAGGGCATCTATGTAGATAGAGTGTACTCATGTATAGTAAAGGAAAGAAAAATACTTCAAGATGCTAACAGATTATAACCATGCCCAGATATAAACCAGATGTATGAGTGATAAACACAGAGATACAAAATTGTCACCACCCTTCACAATCACAATTAAAATGTCTCCACCTCTGACCTGTGGTAATAAGCTTTACCAGGGCATAACAGAGATTGAAATCCCATGTATTATTACTGATTTTTCCAACTTTTTTTTTTTCTCTTTTGTTGCTTCTTTAGTAGCAATATTGGGACTACATCTCCCCTGCTATCCTTAAAAACACTAAGAGGAGTGGAGAAACAAATGGGCTAATGGAGCTGTGGGTCCCTGCTAACAATGCTCAACACAAACATGTGCTTCAGGTTATGAAATGGAGAAGTGCTCACATTGCGGCACAGCCTTCCTCCTTCACTCTCTATTTCACAGCTGTGTTTAGTGCTGAAGAATATGTGTGTTAATATAAACCCAGAGCACATGCTGGCCAAATACATTATCTCTATGCTATCTAACAAGAGCATAGTTCCTGAACAGACATCCAACTATGAAGAAGAGATTAATTTCTAAAGTAATTTATTTTCTATATTTGATTTGATAGCTGTGGTAGCAAGTTGTATTTTCCTCATCAATTCAAATAAAGCCCATTTAGTTAAGATAAAGAAAGTAATTTTTCTTTCTAGTCTCTGGGAAACAGTTTTTACCAAAAATGGTGTCAGGCAGTATTATCTGGCTTTCAGTTTTACTACAAAACTGTTCAGTTACATAAAGTCAAAGTCTGCAGATCGAGGTTGGTTGATATTTTGTTTTATTTTTTAATTTATTTCTATTTATTTTACCCTAGTAGATGTATCTTAATACAGTGGCTTTTATCCTAAGGAACTTATGTGTCCCTCCTTCTCCAGGGAAGGCAACTAAGGCAAGCACAGACAGTGCTCAGAGGACTTTATTTCACTGTACATCCTTTTGGAGTAGTCCTTTGGGCCTAAGAAAAAGTATGTCCAAGTTTTATTTCAAGAAAGAATAATAACCAGAAGTACCGAGACCTATGCTGAACAGGCGACCGTTCGCTATCTTCCTTTCTGACCTTTCTGACTATGGTTTTGGCTGTACCTCATGTGAACTTGGACCTAATTTCAAGCACAGCAGTTCATCTTTTTACAAGGAAAGCATGAGAGATTGACTAATCTTATATTGTCTTTTTTTTCCCCTTTAAAGTGAGAAAACAATAAAAAAGCATTGAGCTTAAAAAAAAAAGTTTAACAATGCTATAGTCTGGTTGCACTTTTGGATACATCTGTGAAGGATCAAAATAAAAAAAGAAATATGAGAAAAAAATCAAATCTGTGAGTTGAGGACAGTATAGTTAGTACACATGTGATTCATCCAGTGCTAAAAGTATATTTAATGCAGTACAAAATAATACCATCCAAATAAAAGAGCTGGGAACTATTTTACTTCATAAAATTCGTGTTGGATCAACTGTTCTATCAACCATCTTAAAAGAGTCAAACTACGCTCACATTCTGGGGTTTTGAAGAAACTGGCAGTCTAAGAGTGATGGAGTTTTATAAAGAGTAAAGATAAACAAATTTTTGATAATTTGCAAAGAGTAACTAACCAAACATGGTAACTATCCAAGAATGTTAGAAACTTTCTTGATATGCCAGTGATAACCACAAGATTTCACATTATGCATATTATTCATAATGCAAACCCAAATTGATTCTAGGCCCTATTATCAGCAGGGCCTGTCTTTCTTGCAGGATATTCTTGAAGATTGATTCAACAACCAAAAATATGTTTGAATCCCCCCAAATCTGATGAAAACAGTGAACATGGTTCCTGGATTAATGTTCCAGCTCATAAGCAAAAAGCTCAAAGATATTAATCATCATATTCACATTTAAGAGAGGTGGCTCCTTTACTACATATTAGGTATATAAAGACCAAAAAAGATTTTGGTCCATGAACAGCCTGTTTCATATAGATGTGTTTGAGGTTAGTACTTAAATTCAGAGCAGAGAAGGAGATGTCAGATGTACAACTGCTTTGAACATTTCTCCCTGGCTTGTTTAAATATCCCATGGCTCAGAGGGCTGGCTGCGGCACCCTGTTTTATTTGCTAGTGTAGACATCACCATAGTGCCTGGTGCCTATAAGTCTGGATGGAGTGGCATATTTAATCTGGAGCTCCTGAACTGAACCTAGATGCTGTCAGCATTATGGAGGTTGCCAACACAGGCATTGGATATCAAAGACAGGATCAGCAACAGAAAAAGAAAAAAAAAAAAAAAAAAAAAAAAAAAAAAAAAAAAAAAAAAAAATTTAAAAAATTAAAAAAANAAAACTACAACTTTTCATCCTTTAAAGGATGGCTGCATCATTTCACCCAGTGCAGACTGCACATTCTATTGTTCAGAGGATATTATGTAAACTGCCAAAGTCCCTGAAACACTGGGGATAGTCAAATGTGTAAACAGAAATAATTCTATATTTAAACATTACAGTTCCTCTGGTTGTTAAACTATCATTAGAACAGGATGGAAGCTGGTTTACAAGCCTCACTGTTGTATTTCTACACCGTGGGTGGTAGAAGTGAAGCCATTTTAAGACAATAAAATTTCTTTGTCAAATATGCTGTAGATGACTGTTTATACCTAACAAGAGTTGCCTCTCACCTTCTGAACCTTTAGGCTAGAGCATGGATGAAATGGATATGTTGTTTTTAGTTGTTGTAGCAGCCTGGAAAGTGAGGACTTGAATCTGCTGACATGGCTATGGTTACTTGCCAGTTCTTTCCAGTTCAAGAATTATCCCTACTTTTTCTCCGTATTTAAGTAAGACTTAAGTTGAGAGACTTTGCCTTTAAAGCTACAGAGGGAGAGAAAGAAATATTGGAGCCCAGCATGGACGTGCAGGTACTCTGCCTGCTCTAGCTACTCTATCTCTAGGTTAAAAATAATCTTTGGACAATGAGAGAAAATTTGGAGGTTTTTTGGCCATGTAGAAGTGTTTAAAAACCTACTGAAAATACTGCTAGCTGAGGACAATATTAAGTGCATTTCTGTGATGTATCAATAATATGGTATTAACCGCAGAATTTACACTTTCAGTGAAAGCAAAAGTGGTTGACATGGACAGAGAGATGGAATGCTGTTAGCAAGAGGCTAACTCAAAAATCCAACCAAACTTCAGCAATGGTGATTTAGTGTTGAGATAATAGGCCTGGACTTTTTAAAAGGAGAAGTGATTCAGAGCCACAGAAGAATTCAAGTGTCTTATAGCTGTTTTTATCAAAGGACTCCAGTAAGCATCTCTATGGATTTGGGCCAATGCACCATCATAGTTAGGATCAACACTAACTGGGGTGTCTATCCAGAGGAGCCAGAGCCTCAGATTTGTGGAGCTGTGCCACCTAGCACAGCCTGGAAGAGAGAGTTACCTCTTGAAGGACCATTCAGAGAGACAGAAATATCTTCAGAAAGCCAGCTCAGATGTACCACCCAGGAGGAAAAGCGGGGACACAGGGAATTTGCTTTAATCGCCTCCCACTGCAGCAGTGCCAGTTAGCAGAGCAAAGGAAATCACAGTATTGAAATTGCTCCTGAGGGAAGAAACTCATAATAAAGATTTGAAAGAACAGCCTAGGATGTTTAAAATATATTATCAACCTACCATTTTACAGTCTAATAGCATAGTCATTAGAGAACTTAAACAATAAAAGGACCTTTTTTTAACCCATATTAATTATGAATATGATTTTAAGTATCTTTGAATATGGCACATATAGGTAAATGAAGATCTTCAGCAGTTTGCATCTTTGTGATGATATATTTTCAGTTAAGGGAAATTTATGACAGAATCATTTATCAGCAATCCACTACTGCAACTTAAGTTTATTGAATTCAGTATCCCCTGAAGTTCAGTACATGCAAGATCAGATTGTTCTCATTTTAGGACTGACTTTTTTATTATTTTTAAACACATTTAAAAGAAAAGTAAATAATATTAAATCATTGAAAGTTCCTTAGCTCCCTCAAAGTTACAAATTATAACTTGGTGATCTATCTCTAATGTATAATAACAACTGAAAAGCATAATAGCAAGTTTTCAGTTATAGGTACAGAAAGGTCTATTTAGATAGTGAATAAACCTCAACAATTCCACTTGCTTAAGATTGACAGAAGGCAGTCTGTCAGAATGGATTTTGAACGCTTTTATCAAACAAAAAGTAGGAATGGAAACAGTGATCCAATGTTCTATCAAACCATTAATTGTTGTATCGTTCAATGTATAAACTGGTCAATTTGATGGAAGAAAACATCATTTCTATTTTTCCATTTATTTGTACCTGATTTGATGCATTCCGAAGTTAACATCAATATTATTAGATTCTGCAAATGTCATGCAAAACCAGTCTTTTCTGATATGTGGAGAAGCTAAGCCAAATGTATCTATGGACCTTTCAGGGTAATCAAAGAGAAGATACTTTTAATCAATCTGGGGTTATCTAGTCATTGAACAGGCTTCTTGGGTTAAGATTTCTGAAGTCTACCTATGTTGCATTTAGTGCCTAAACCCAGTTTTGAACCTAAATAATGATTATCACTCATTGGGCTAAACTGTCTTAGCCCGTGTGTTAAACAAACATTGGATGGATAATCAGCATAAGAGAGAAGAAAATAGGAAAGTCTGATGTAACCAAAACATGCATGGGCTTGGAAAGATTGTGATATGAAGGAAGATAATCTCAAAATGAGATTAGAAGACTTTAGTAAATTGATTCTGTTTAAGATAAGAAAATTTTGCACTTTTGCTTATGGTTCCAGTGCTTATCACCAGGATGCAAATTTATCAAAGTCTGAAGCAGGATTACAAATCGAGCTGCAGAGAATTCAGTCCTGTTCCCAGCTGTGCCAAGGACTTGCCCTAGCAGCCTGGGCAATTTACTTGATTCTTCTTCCTGTGGAGAAGCAGTCAGATTGCTTTAGATTGATGCTTATAAAATCTTTAAAAGAACAAGTCAAGGTTTCACATATGGAACTGTAGCAAGTTCTAAGTTAAATAGAAGTTGCTAGGATTCTGCTTCCCCACGAAGACTTTGTCTGTTTAGTCTATTTAGCTTAAATGCCCTAGAGGAGAAGTTGTCTGTATATAGTGTTTAGAACAATGAGCCTAATCCAGCTGTATTGCTGTGCATAGTTTTAGCTGTAGGAATGGTCTCGGTGAGACCATTTGCAGATTGATTTGCAAAATGCTAAGCATGAGCACAAATGTTTACGGGACTTGAGTCCCCCAATGCCTGAAAAGGCAGTACAATATGAACAAAACTTTGAATTGCTGTACTAAAGTTATCCGAGAGTTAATTCAGCAATAAAGAAAGGACGAGAACAGTCTTTATAATAACCAGACCTGGTTGAACTGTTAATAATATGAATGTTTGTTAAGTCACAGATTCATAGTAGTACAGGTTAACACCAGTTTGGGAAGGCGTTTGCTGTCATGTTACTCAAGGATTTAACCAGGAGCTGTTGAGCATCACGCTCAATCTGCAGCTTTAGGTAAATCCCATTTGGATCCAGACACCACAGTTTCCAATTCACACAGGCCAGGCCATCTTTGAAAATTAAGTCTATGCAGGGCTCATCACCATTTTTTTCTCTCCTTTCGCAGCCAGTGGATGACTGGTCATAGAAAACTTAGCTCAATCTTATTTTCCACTTGTTTAGAGTTCACTCAGCCATTACACTCAAACAGTTTTGCTGCTGAAACAAAGGTGATTCTGAAACATGTCACAAATACGATAAAGTTGCTCTGTCTTTGCCTTCTGGCATTTTGCTGAACATCCATTTTAGGAAAGTGTTCCTCATAATTTTGACAAGATAAACTTTTGTTTAAGGTGCAATTATGATCTTGCACGTTTTCTCATTTCCCCGAATGAAATCCCCTTGATAAGGCTTTATCGGGGAGGTGTCACTGAGCTGGTGGCGAGCTGGGCAGAAGGCGCTGGAGGCTGCGAGTGATGAGACCATGAGGTGAGAAGTGTGGCCCTGCTGCTAGCAGGGTGCTCACAAATAGAGATCATTTAGCGCATGTCAGAGGTGAAAACAAATGCTGTGCTGAGAAATAGAAACCAGATTTCCTTTTGTGAGCTGAGGAAAGGAAGAAGAGAGAGGGGGAATACTGTAAATTGGGTCTGAAGTGAGATATCCACAATAAGACAACTATGCGAGCTAGTATAAGCTCCCTGAGGGTGAAATTCACTCTTCTGCATTGGGATTGCACACGAGTACTGTTGAATTTGAAATACCTTCTGAAGACTTTAGGGTAGCTACAGCATCACTGATATAATCCACTGGCTAGTAGTCATGGCTTGCCTATCTGTTCCTGATTTAGCATTGAATCCCCATGTGTTTGATGGCCACCAGGCAAGACAGGAAAACCAATGCATTAAGAACCAAAAAAAATACGTTCTGTAGCTTGAGCCAAATACTGAGTCTTTATTTGTTGAGCTGTTACAAATCTATATCCTCTGTGCATCATGAATCAGTGGTGGTGCATAGCTTGCATTCTCAGTGGGCTCTTACCTTCTGAAAGACTGGAAAAAATAATGGTAGAAAACACAGCTAGAAAACACAGAAATGTGAAGGCAGAGAAACAGGGCAAAGTGAAAGAAGCTGTTTATCTGTCATTAAGGAAATGCACTAGACTCTTAAACCCTTACAGCAGTAAAACCTTAGTTCGAGCCTGCTGTGTGGGCTAAGAGTGAAAGATGGAAGAATTTGGTCAAATACTTATTTTTCATTGCATTGAGCCTTGGAGAAAGCAGATTTTTCTATTATGAAGAAAAATAAATAAAAGAATGATTTGGTAGTTATCTTTATCTACTCTTTATAACAGCTCCTTGGGTGTGATTGTGTCTGAAATCTTAAAGTACAAGTCTTTGCAGGACTTTTGCAGGAACAGCGTTGCTTCCTATTGAGGAGATATCTCTCAGTCTGAATAAGGAGACAGAACCAACATCTACCCTCTTAGTTGAATCTGCAAGATAAGAAGACACTGTATAAACTAATCTCTTGCACAAATCTCTAAATTGAAAAATATGCCAGACTGGACATTCATTTATCTGCTTCCTCAGCAGTTATAATTCACGAGCTAATCTCTCTTTGGAAAGGCTAATGGATGTTTTACATTCTTTTAGGACCAAACCTGCAATTTGAGGAATAAATACTAGTGGGAAGAATCACTCTTAATGCTTCCTTCCTCTTCCCAAGGTGTTAACATACCTCTACCTAGAGTTTCACCTAATGTCTTTATTTCTAAATTTTCTTGTTTCATCTCTTCCTCCTTTATTGTGCAGCCTGCCATCCTCCTGGCATTTATCTCAAATTTATTGTGTAATTGAAGGGATGGTTTCCTGTTTTATAGCTGCTGTCTGTCCTCCCCTTTCTTTTTTCAAAGACAGCTCAATTCCAGAATGCAGGTGTGGGGTTTCTATTCCCTTTAGCTCCATTTTCACCATAAGATAAATGAGAGAGCCACTTAGTGAGATTTCCAGGTAGAAAAGCTGCTGCTAAAAGAGATGGCAAATATTTTACCTTCATTGCTATGTATTATTTGATGTCACAATATCACTTAACATTGTCATCTGACATCCAGACATCATTGATCTAGAAAATGTATGTGTGTCTCACTGTTATGAAAATATCTTTTGTCATATCTGTTTCAAACTAAGTTGTTCAGGCTTCTTTTGCTGTAATGCTAAATAAAGAGTTAAGAAGTAATAATATTGTGATTTGTACTATTGTTAACTTCCCTATCTTATTCTAATTTATTTTCTGTACCGATACTCTGTTGTTCAGATCTACGTTTTAGTAATTTCTATGCTGCGCATAAAGAATCAAAGAATTAATTGAATAAGCGGTGTAGAATCAAAAGTATGTCTTTTTCTTTTTAAACATAGCGATTCAATTAGGGGTATCCTTAAAGGGCATCCAGCCTGTCAAACATGCTGGGCACTCTTATAGCAAAAGGAAATAAGTACTACTTGGGAAATACATGCATAAGGGCAGGTACTTAAGCAATTAGAGAGGATTTTCAGTTTGACTGTAATGCATATGAGTAATATGTAAGTTATTTTCGGGAAAGAAGAGGTCTGTTTCTTTAATGAGTTTATTTTTTTCTCGAGTCACCTCATACCTCTGAAGGCATAAACTGTGGTGACTCTTCTCAATAATCTGGTGATCCTTTAAATGCCATCATTAAACTTCTCCCTGCTGACATTCAGCTAACCTCTCTCTGACTACCCCAGGTTAACATTTTCGGCAGTTTCCATAACGGCTACAGTGCTCCTGGGAGTATTTATTACAGAATTCTGAAATGTTCTCTCATGTGTTTTACCAACTGAATTTAATATCTAAACCCCCAAACACTCATATTTGTGGGATGTATATTTTTGATATTTCAAAATTTCAGTATTAAAATGAAATTGATCCATTACTGCTATAGTATTTCTAGCACACTGCAAAAATGCAGGTTTGTTGCATAAATTAGGTTAAACTGTAAGGAATGAAGGCCTTTGGTCATAGATATCTAGTCATTTGTCATAATTTTTATTCATATGTTGCCTCATAATTTATCCAGAGTGTCTGTTATTCTTAATACTCCCATATACTCAGAGGATGTTCCAAACAGGTGACATGATTTTCAGAATAGGCCTTGGGACTACTAAAGTAATGTAAACAAGCCTAATTTACTGGCCACTTATTTCACAGTTTCTGAAAATGTGTGTGCTTTAAATTGTTCATCAAAATGATGGGACTTTGTTGAAACTTTCAAAATTTACTGAAGAAATTTTCAAAATATGACTCTCATATTTAAAAAAAAAATAGGTTATACATTTGAGAAAAGTGGGGTATTTTCCTTCTGGTTCCTTTCATATACTAGGTTTTAAATAGTAATTGCAGCATTTAAAAGGATAACAATAGTGGATGCTAAAAAATTATTTAGGGTTTGAGATATCAGTTAGAGATGGATAGGTAATAATTGGAAACAGTTTGCTCAGTTGAGAATGAATCCTATACCTACTCTGCAGTCCTTAAGGATTTTCTGACAAACTTATCTCTGGCTGAAGTCCTTTTTTTTTGATAGGCATTTTATAGCCTAGTGAACCATCTTGTTAATTATCTTACAGTTTAAGGCTGAAAAATATGTACTGCTTTTGTGAACAAGAACCAAAATAATTGGATTAAATATAACAGAGTTTTCAAACACTGAATAATGCTGAATATTGTGCTGGGAGAATGACGCAGGGCTCATTTTGGCTACCCATAAAGAATTAAAACAGAGAACCTCACTCTTTGTGATGCTGATTATTTGGAGCTGGGGAATCTAGTTGAAAGGATATAGTTGCAATTTTATGCGATTAGCCTGCCATATCAAGTCACTGGATAATTGTAGGCCTTGCAAGACATTGCTCTTGGTGTTGATATACACTGGCCTCTGGGAGCACTGATTGAAGAGGGATGATGAGAGTAAAATAACTTTGGATAAAATTAGAGACAACTGGGGCAAATATATGCAGATTTTTGCATTTTAACACAAAAGGAATCTAGCTTTGGTGAAATGGAATCTGGCTGTAATATGCTGAAAAGCCACTTATCACAAGTCCCTCTGGTGTACGCAACAAACATATGGAGCAAGCCTGGGGCTTAACTGGCCTGTTCAAGTTCACATGACAACTTCATTATTTTCTGTATTAGCGAGAGGACGCAAAGATCAAAAGCTTGGTGCTGATTAGCTGGCAAATGAGCAGGGTTGCTGTACAGAGCGTGCATTCTTATATAACTACTTGGTTGCATTTACAAATCAATTTGTTTCATTCCTATTGAGGAAAGACTAGTTTAATTTCACAAGAATGAAAGGCTTCAGTTTGATTTCTGCTCACATGGCTCTGAGCTCTGCTCATTGCTCCTGGCTCCCACCAAGCATACAGGGACTCTGCCGCTGCTGTCTTGTTTTATTCGGAGATTACACCAATTTGATGGATAGATATTAGCTCCATCTGCACCATTTATCTCCTAATGGAACAATGCAAAGGTCATCAGAAGAGATGATTAATTTGATCTCTTGAATACAGGTTACAGTAAAGCCCATGGATATTATTTCATGCATACAGCTCTAGTTAAAGCAAGTTGAAACTTGGGTTGCTATTTACAACCTAAACTCTAAAGTTATTTATGCTACACTATAAAAAGCAATACTAATTCCCCCTGTAGTCCAAGACATTTAGTTTGACTAAGAGTTTTTAAGCATCTGGACTCAAGTCATTATGTTTTTTCACTTGTGCAAGATACCATAAATTGTCCACAACCAATCCATGAGCTTGAATCTAAATCGAAGTCATCGCACAAACTGTTTCATGTTAAAGAAAAAAGTTAAATCTTATGAAAATCGGGAACTTTATCTTTCTATTATTTACTTTTCCAAACCAATGCAACCAAGATAAGATTCCTCTAAAACTGATTTCATAACAAGGTGTCATAATATTATTCCTCTCAAATAAGTAAATCATTTGAATTAAGAATTAATGTGATGTATTAGCACGATCATTTATCATGGTAAATTTCACTGTAGAGAGAGTCCCTCAGAGGCTGCTTGTGATAAACTCAAATGAACAGTAATCAAGAGTTTCATTTTATCATTTCTCCTCTGTAGAAAACTCATTTTTATTCATATTTGAATTCTCACATAGTGTGTCCTTCCATTTTCATTGCCATTTTGGTTATGGAAAATTAGTTGTTAATGTAATGTATTATGTTTAGCGCTTTAATATGAAAATATGCTTCATAAGTACAAACTTTTTATGCATGCATTGTAGAAAGATCATTCTTTAAACTGATGTGGATAACTAATGCTGGAGTGCAGAAAGCAATTCAACATATTTTCATTGAACTGAACATTGGAGATGACTGTAAAGCAAGACTTTTTTTTTTTGCAGACAAACACACACTTTCATCCATACATTTCTGTAAAAAAAGAAGCTACATCTGGAGCTGTCTGCAGCCTTCAGAAAGATGCCTATCATGGCTAATAGTCACAAATATTTCTTTTCTATTTCAGTGAGGGGATGAACCACCTTTATAAAAGAATGTTCTTTGACAAATACAGGATCTTACAAAAGCAGGATCTAGTTGGCAAATTTGACAACTAGCTGCAGTTTGAAATCATGTGAGAAACAGTGTTAACTAAAATAGATGGCAGTTATAATCCAAATGTATCCTTGCAGACAAGATTCTAAATTGTTCATAGCCACAAGCTGGGAAACTACAAAGTGAAAGGATCACTCAGTATAAGAGAAAGACTGCTTATATACGAGAATAAAGTGAGAAAAAGTCAAGTTAAATAAAGATAGATTGTATATTTCATTTTACGAGTCATTTTCTAAAGTTGTTAATAATATCTCAGTAAGTTAATAACAGGAAATAAATTCAGCTGATATGCGGAGAAGTTTTGCAAAGTTAGTTTTAAGCATGTTTTTTTCAGTCAAAGGGCAAAGAAGAATAAGCCTGGTGTTTCTTATGAGCTATTTTAAAACAATTAAAATTTAGTTCCTAACTCCAAAGTAACATTTCTTAATTCTAACTATTGCAAAGCTGAATCACCATTCATCACTTCATTGCAATTGCTTTTTATGTTGTGTAGTAAACGGGCATTGCCAATATCTTAAATTCATTACAGATATAAATAAATTGCCTCATGTCAACATAGATTAAATCTAAATATATAGTCTATATAAATAGTAATTAATAAGCTAACACACAAAAAAGAGGGTAAATTTCATTTCAGTTTCACACTATGGCCCTGACTGAAAGGCACCTTGGTAGTGTCGAAGAGATGGTTCACATATGACATATTTTCACATGCCAGCTTTAACTCAGCATCCCTGGAGATCCTGGAACAGAGCCCTGAGAAAGAAACTAAGACTATGGGAATCCTGAGAAACTTCTCCAAACCGAGTATGTAACTACGATCTCCTAGAGTCAGTATGACAACATGGAGACATTCAAAATTGTTAGTAATCTTTAGATCTTTTATAACATTTAGTAAAAGGAAATTAATTGCAGGGTAAGATAAACAATATTGTATTTACTGAGTCCTTAATGTCACAATGAATTAGACAGTGTCACGAAAGACTTTTGCATTTTCTCTGCTTTCTAACACATTTCTTCTATACATCTTCTAGAGATCTTTAATGAAAGAGTGCCATGATCATATGCAAAAAAAAAAAAACCCTATATGTCTGATTTTCTGAAAGCAGTGTGAAGATGGTGTTTGTTTCATACTTTCATTTTCTGTTACCATTGTAATACATACACTATCTTCATAATAGATATTTTTGCCATGGATGCTTCATATCTGATGATCAGAATCATGACATAGAGACATAGACACACTACAGAATCAATGGCTTGTACAATGACAGTGGTAATATTTCCATCTCTCTTATTCCTTTATTTAACCTTTCTGCTGAATATATTTGGTTTGTAATTCATGCATTAAATTTGGCCTCTCAATCTTGATGGATCTGGGTGAATACAACTCCAAGGGGAGTTTCTGTCCACTTTAAATCATAAATATCTTGAGAAAGAGGAAAAATGTGTCAAATTTGGAGTAGATGTGAGTTATGACACAATTGTCCTCATAAAATCAACTCCTCTGGAGTGTGTTTTGTTTTATTAGTTTAATGTAAACAGAGCACTACCCAGCTCTAATCTGGAATGCATTTTGTTATGTTTGAATTTTATTGCTATTTTCACCCTCCAATAGGAAAAAAAAGAAAAAGAAAAAAAGAAAAAAAAGAAGAAAAAGAAAAAGAAAAAGAAAAAGAAAAAGAAAAAGAAAAAGAAAAAGAAAAAGAAAAAGAAAAAGAAAAAGAAAAAGAAAAAGAAAAAGAAAAAGAAAAAGAAAAAGAAAAAGAAAAAGAAAAAGAAAAAGAAAAAGAAAAAGAAAAAGAAAAAGAAAAAGAAAAAGAAAAAGAAAAAGAAAAAGAAAAAGAAAAAGAAGAAAATTCCTCAGTATTACAAAATAAGAAAGTTATATTACTTACAGCCTCTAGTTGTACTGCAGCTGAAATATATATTTTAAACATATATAGTTATTTCCAGCCTGCCTTCCAGCATAACCATGGATGCTATAGTATAGATGCAAAAAGGCAGATGACAACGGGGGCTGAACCAATGTGGGAACCAACTCTACGAATTTACTTGTGTGCTGAACCATATACTGCTGCCATAGCAGTGTTTTTTACCTCAACTTGCTAAATTAAAGTCATCTCAAATGTGCTAGATACAGAGATTTCATGTTCTTCAGACACACTGTTAAGATCTGTCCCCTTCACTGCAAACTGCAGTATATACTAGTCAAGAAAATATGCAAGAAAAAGAATCAGATTCTGTTTTACGGTCTGCCCACACAGAGACACACCACATCTACTAATATCTGACAGATTTTATTGTGTTTCACATAGAAAATAGAGAGATTGTACTTGCTTAAAAGCTTTCACTGTAGGTAGTATGGTATATAGGGAAAATATGGAGATATTGCTGTTTGGCTAGGCTTTATTATATCAATGAGCAAAAGTTATAAGGTAGATCCACAAACAATTTAGCTGAATATTTAACACAGTTTCCTTGGCCAATGCATGTGAGGAGCACCTGAAAATGAGGTTGTCTGGATATTCATGTGATTTGGAGAAGCATTATTCCCCTAAACTTTCACGCCAGAATACAAAAACACATTTCATGAATTTTCCTGACTTTTTCTGTCTTATAGCCAGGTCATTTCTCCATCCATTTTCCCCAAGGGATAAAATACATAAAAGAATGCACGCAAATATAAAGGGAGAGACTCTCAGTCATCTGCATAGAACATCCTATCATGTCTAAAATTATACATTTAAACTCACAAAAATGAATTATAACTGACATTTTTATTCATATAGTAAAGATAAGGTGATCATAATTTCTGCTATGAATAGATTCATGAACCTTGCAAGCAAGGGAAAGAACCACTTGGACTCTCCATTTTATTTTTCTCTTAGGGATGCAGTAATCATTTTTGCTTTTCTGAGTTTTATTGCTTTGAAAAATAAAAAACTTCAAAGGTTTCCTTCGAAACTTATTCTTTCTTTCTATGCCATTTATTTGCCCTGCTGCTCACATCATTCTGTTAATTAACCTTCACCAACCTTTTCCAAATCTCTTTTCTTATATTTAGCATGGAACAAATGAAGCATCCACAGATAACTAGGGATGAGTTGACTTAAACAAAACCCTTGAAATTGTTTTCATTAAGGAATTTCACATTGGAATATTCAAGTGAACTTGAAGAGATTTAAAGTACATTTTTATTATCAGCTGTTTCAACTTTGTTATGTGGATATTGTATATTTTCTTACTCTACCAGCTGTTGTTTACAGCTGAAACTAGTATAAAAACCTAGGATCTCATCAGCATTTCCCCCCATCATTTTCTCAATTTTTCTTCTGACGAACCAGGCCTTTGGAAATTAACTCAGCTGGTGCCCATTTGACCCCAATTTTTGAATGCATTCTCTAGGTCAAGTATTTCTGTGTGTGAGAACAGTCTTTTCTGCCTGCAGGCAACCAGAATATCCATGCATTTAATATACCATCAACACATTTTTAACCACAGATATTTTTTCACAGATTTCACCGAAACAAACAAATCTCATAGTAAAGTTAAAGCTATTAAAGCCAAATCCTGTTCATTTACTGCAGGACCTATAATACCTATAGATCTGCTTACCTATAATAAATATGCTACTGAACAATAAAATAAAAGTAAAAATCTATTACCTTATCCTAGCTGAAAGGTGAGTATTTTAATAAAATGAAGTAGAAGGAGGTTTTGCTCTAGGAAATCCAATCTAGAAATATCTTTTTTTTTTAATGTTAAAATTATAAATATATATTTTTCATATATCTGTACATGACTGGTTATCTCCCTCTGCCTCCCTTTGTCTTATCAGTTCCTTCTATTGCTGAGAGTCCTGCTTCCACAACCTAAGTGCCAACATATGGTTGCATTCTGTAACATGAACTCATAACTAAATCTGTGAAGTCCATTCTTTAGTCTCCACCTTTGGGACATCAGTAGGTGGTAATCTTTGCAACCTGGATGTGATATCACCATTGTGGCATTTTCATTGACACAGCTCTGCTACGGAGACCCCTTGCCCCCAGTATAATTCCTGAAAAATTAGCCTCTCATTACAAGACATTAAATCTCTTGTCACTCAAGGCTGTAACTTAGTGGATGTGTTGGATATGCAGTGGGAGTAAAAAGTGCCCCCAAGGATTAAATTTGGCACTTCCCTGCTTGGCAATAAAGTCTCTGAATGGGTGGTCCCTCCAAAGCACCTCTCAATAAGAGGTTCATGGGCAATGAGACAGCAACTATGGAGACTATTAGAAAGCTTTAATTTAATAAACCCAACGTTTTATGAGTTTTAAAATGCCAACTATATTATTCTTATGTTATGTCACATTGACAAGGCAAAATGATGGTCTTTGATGAAAGAATAGTTTCTTATTTGTTCTCGTAAAATAACTTATAAAAGATTCCTTCCTGGGTGGTTTGCCTTGTTTTAATTTAACTTTCTAGTGATTGTTCGATTTGCCCCTTCTTTCCTCCTTGTGATGATTTAGCTTTGGTGAAACTCAAACAATGTGTTTCATATTTCTTATTTGCCAGGCGAGAATTTCAAGGTTGAAGGAAAGCAGTGGTTTTGGTTAACATCTCCTATGAAAGCAATATATCCAGAGTACTTGTCCTGGAAAAAGCATCCCAAATATATATGTTCAGCTGTAGAATGACTGAAGAGTTCAATGATGTGATAAATGGGTTACCTTATCTGAGTAGTGAATAATGTCAACTTCTTGTATATGGCAGCTTTGGTATTCAGGCAAACTGTTGTCACATTTAGGTAAAGAAAAAAGTTCTCCATGGCATATAAGGCTAAAAATATTAAAAATGTTATAAAACACTCTATATTGGATAATGTTCACTACCCAGAAATGATTATATGTAATGATTACTTTATATAGGTTTATTTTGAATGAAAATTCATAAAAGAACTTAAATCATTTTAGTAAATATTTCTCTGTCAAAAAAAATGATGATCAGTGATCTTTAATGTAATAGCTAACAGAGAAGTAAGACAACATATACAATACTTTGTTCTTAATATCAACAGGAAATGATGTTTTAGGATAGCAGTTTTAACAATATCCAAAGATTTTTTAGAAAAGTAGTTAATATCATTACCGTCCTATTATTCAAGATGAACAATGGATTTGTTTAAGTGAATCAAAGATTACTAAAAATGATACAATTTCTTTTGCATGTGGCTGGTAAATTTTGTTTGTTTAGCTTAACAAACCTGTCCTGTCACTTCAAAATTTGTTTTGAGCATATGCTATTTAAAATATACATAAGCATGCAATAAATTACTAAATCAAATGGAGAATATGGAGAATACAAATCCCAGCTTAAGTCAAATAATCAGAAGGTCTGATAACCAAATTTGACTGACTTTGACTAAAGTGTTAATATTTGGATTCATTGTTTATAAACATAAAGAAGAGATGATTATTCACTTCAAAGAACATAAAATAACCTGTTGAACAACATTAACTATAGCTTTTTTATACTACTTTCTGAAGTTGCAGGGCATTCTCTGCCATATTTGTGGTTTACATTAAAGGTCATACAGTCCACATTAAAAAAAAATCTGTATTTCTGGTTTCTGTTGCTTATTGGCCAGTCTAGTTTGAAATAGTACTTGGAAGATATTCATTCCCTAGAGGGATCATGATCATTTTTCAAGTACACCACTGTTTGGCCTCTGTGGAGACTCTTTGATTCACTTTCAGCCTATCAGCTAAATATGTTAGGTACCTTTTCAAAGAAGAATGTATCAGTGAAATTCTTCTCCTGGCTTTTCACCTATTAATTGCAAGCAGGGACCGAGTTCTCCTTTTTCAAACAAAGCCACAATTTTTAAATTTTCCCTGAGTTTAACTGTGGTTGTGGAGGCATATAGTGCATAAATTGTGATCATGATAATGTGAAGCTTTCATCTTGGCTCAAAATAGCATCTGTCTGCTGCAACATCTTTGAAATCTTGATTGATAAAGGATTTAGACCTGTTTTTAATTACTGTCTAATGTACTTGGCAAAGGTTAATATTTTGCATCAGGAAAAAGATCAGGCTGTAATTCCTGGAGTTAATGCAGTAAAGGTAGAAACTCCAGAATTTTGCTTAACTATGGCTTTCAATGTTAGAGAAAACATACATTTTAAAATGAAGAAATTTATTATTTGTTTGAATAATATAGAAGGTTTAAAGGGCATGTTAAGTTTATAAACAGAAAAAGTATCAGTTCTACAATCACATGTTGTTTGTTTAGTAAACCAGGTTTTTAAAACAAAAGGAACCCTGAGATTGGTAAATATAACTTTTTTTTTCCTGCTCAGGGTTTCAAATTTGTTAATGACTCATCATTCCTAATGTCAATGGAATTAGAGCAGCCCTGAATTTAGCCACAAGTTTGCAGATTCCACAATACACTAGAACCAACAAAGTTTGCAAATTCTGTGTTGTTACTTCAACTGCTGCCAATTATAGGAAGCATACATTGTATGCTTCCTATACAGGAAGCATACATATATAAATCAGGGCTCTCATAATGATGTCATATTTTGGGACATGAACAAGAATCGCAAGTTAGATACCTTTTTAGATCAACTTTCAACGTATCTTGAAGACTGTGTCTTGAGTATTTTTTCTTGACACATGGGTATCAAATACCACTATATGTCCTTGATGGATATTGAATGAAAAATTTAAGAAATAAAAACAAGTTCTCATTGTCTAAAACAGAAATTGAGTTTTCATATTGTTATAAAGTCAAAAATTGGGTTCATTATATACACAAATGTAGACAGGAATAGTGTTAAGTTTAGAAGAAAAATACCTTGCGCTTCTAAATTATTTCTTAAAAACTGTCAATAAGCGTATTGATAAAATGAGTAATGTCTTGGATTGATAGGTTTCTGCCTTTATCGTTAAATAATACCTTTATATATTCAAAGTTATCATCCTAGTTACAATATGGAGTGCCTGGTAGAATACTGCATTCATCGATTAGGGGGGAAACATGATGACGTTAAGCCTTCAAACAGAAACTAATGTGATCAGCTAGAGATTATAGACTATTTTATTTTTGGATGATAGCATTATAAATCTATTGGATAAATATACATATATAAATAGTACATATATAGTTTCTTGTGAGCCTATATATTAGTTTTTTTTTTTTTTATGACCTTTGAAAATGCTAAGTCAAAAAAACATCTAATTTCTTAAGATGCTTTCACAAACAAATGAAAGAGGTTTGTCCACTCTGGAAAATAGCCAGTCTTTGTGTTGTTGAGCTTTGGGATTGATAAAGGTACAGACTTCCAAACTTAATTTTATTTATTTTATTCTTTGGCACAGGCTCCAAGAGTGACAGCCTCACACACTTCAATGATTTTACTCCTTTATGTTTTGATCTTTAATCTTTTGGGGGCATGATCATGCAGAACACATCCATAAAATATTTTTTATATTTACTTAAAATGTGGTATGCATTTTTTTATACTTTTACAGAAGATGTCTTCATCTGGCTGACAGTTTATTTGAAAACTGTTGTAACTACTGTATTAATAAACAGTGCTACTTAGAGATCATGGCAATATGTTTTGCATTTTCATTCCCCATTTTTTTATTATTCAGACATGTAATGAAAACAGTACATGGGGCTAGCTTTTAAGAATTTATTTTTAACTACTGTTTATGTTTCCAAATTCAGTCCTGGTGTAAGATGTGCCTAGGAAGCAAATGAATATGGATGAGCTTGACCCACGTTCCTACATTTTCACATAATTTCTGCAAAAGACGGTTGTCTATTCTATTCTCTGCTCATAAAATGTATCATATGCTAGCTTTGAAAGAGGATTAAAGTGATGATATAATATATTATTTTTCTCTAATTTTAGTTCAATTCTTTATGATGGGATTGTGAAAGGAGAAGCCAAAAGATAAACAGAGAAGATGAGCTTCTAAACCCAAAGAATAGATATTTTCTCACACTGTTGTTTCATAGAACAAAGAAGTAGGAGTCAAATCACTTCATATGTATGCATTTATGTATTTATGTGTGTCACTTCAAGAGAAGGAAAAGATCTCTTAAATTCCAAGGGATTTTGCAGAATTCTATAATCCCTATGTGCTATAGACATGTCCTCTGCTCAAAAATACTTTTCTCAGAAGTATAGCAGACCATCAGCAAGGAAATTCTCTTTGTTTCAGAAATAAGCCTGTTTTACTGCAGCTAAAGAAATAAGAGTTCTCTACCCTTGAGCCATTAGAGCACATAACTTTTTCCCACGTAATGCGCTTAAAAAGGACTGAAGACTGGGAGACAATGGCCTAATTAGAATAAAATCAAAACCCAGGGAATTAGGAACAGAAATTCATCAGCTTTCACTGTACCTTTCAGACTTCAATTCCAAAGATGCGTTTGAAGATTCCCCTCTGTACTGCCTCTTAAATGTTGAAACATTTTCCATGAAGCATCATTCATTAGTCCAGGTTCCCCTAAGGTTAGCTCCTGCCATTCGAAATGTGTTCTGCTATTGCGAAGAAAAATGATCATTCAGACTGTGTGGTCTTCTGTAATCTCTGCTATGAGGCCAATAAACCTGAAATAAGCAGTTTTCAAAAATGTACTGTAAAATACTCCCCAAAGTCACTGGTGCCAGTTGAAAATCCATTTTTTAGTCTTTTACAGATAAAGTAAAGCACTTAAGGAATGCAAAGTTTAGTTTGTTCTTTTTTTGCTAATTAAAACTTGGTTGTGATGGCAAATATCTTAACAATGGTCTAAGCAATATAAAGACATTTGACACAAGCTTCCATAATAGAGCAATTGCAGGGATTGACCTGTTTTTGTCGATTTAGCTACGGGAAAATAGTATAAAAATAAGCAGTGAATAATCTAACAATAAAATATTCACATAGTATCAGAATTTCTTCAGTATATTATGGAAGCAGAATCACTCTAGCACTCTCATAGGCTTGCACAACTCTTAAAAAGCAGTGTTTAGATATATGAAAGTCTGCTTGTGTCATGATGTCTTGCAATGTGGTCTAATTACAGCTTGCATAAACAAAAACCATGGCTAATCCACATGAAATGTCCAAGAGTTTATAGGCTTTGGCTTCAGTTTTACATTCTGAATGTGTAGGAGATTTCAACAAAGTTCAGTCCTGCTGCAATTCCCTATAATTATCTTATACCCCAGTATATACAGTGACCAACATTCGGCAGTAAAATAACTTCTGCTGGAGGACCTCACATTTGTAGCATGATCTGCCTTTTATGGGCACATCAGCAAAAATTTTTATGTGGCTCATGAGAAGAAACCAGAGTAGGGAGCTCCTATATTGCTTTTCTTTCTCTCTGCTTTTCTGGGACAACTTTAACTATGACAAATCAACACTTCTTTACTGTTGTTAATGTCTCTGGAGAGGTCAGCTTTGTGAACAGGTATAGTTTATTAATATTGTTGAATCAACTCTTAATCATGAATAGTGATGAATAAGGGGTTTGACACTGTTTCCCTTCCTTCTGTGACTGCTGTGATTTTCTTTTTGTGATTTTCGTGATTTATATTTCTGAGTTACTTTTTATATTTATCTAACAAACAGCTTTGTCCAGCCAGATATGCAATAGAAAGCTGATAAAAGACAAGGAAGGCATTTGGATCACTTCATCATTGTGTCTTACTAAATAACAGATCCAACTGTTCTAAATAATAACATTTTGACATTAAAGACAGCTTATTTAATGACACTAAGAATGCAAATAGAGACTGTATCTGAAGATTTGCCATCCTTTGGTATTTCTCATCATCTCAGTCACCAATAGCTTATTTCTATTAACAGAAAATATCTGGAAATACTGCATAGTACTGCATACTACGTATGTAGATTTTATTCTACTTTCTGCTTTCCAAGTAGTTAGAATTCTTTCCAGACATACATAGGTATAGAGTGCTACGTAAAAGTGTCCAGCCTATAGCTATGTTGTCACAAAGCCATATGTTTCACATATCACCAAGGATAATGAGTTTAATACTTTCAATTATACCACTGCAAATTTACCTTTTTTTAGGCAGCTGTTAATATTCACCACCCATACAAGAATCATTATCACAAGGAAGGTAAATGAGCAAATATGATAAAAAGAAGAAAAAAGGGAAAATTAATGAAAATCACTGGATGATTGTTTTTTCTTTCTATTTGTCAGTTGAATTTATTTAATCTTTGTGTCACAACTCCTAAATGACTGCTTCTCCTACTGTGGGCAAACTAACAGATTTAACTTATGGCCTGATTTCTTTGAACTTCTTTGCAGTTAATGGAAATTTACTCTTATTTACTATAACATCAACAGGTGCAATTTTATATGCATTTTTTTCTCAGTTCTCTTCTTTTACAATTTCCATATTTCTTTATCCTTTCTCATAATATGGCTTTCTTATCACTGGATCTTGGTTTTAGTTTAATAACTAAATTATTGAGTAGCCTGAGGAAGATTTACATGCTGTTACCTATCTTCAAAAGAAGTTACAAGTAGATAAAAATAAGAGAAAAGAAAAAAAAAACCCACAAATGATTCTTACTAAAAGAAACAAACATTATAAAAAATAAACAAAGAGAAGAAAATACCTTATGTTCTAAATGGTGACACAGATGATTATGAGATATTTGTAAAAAGAAATGCTCTTTAGGAGGATTCTGCAAACTCATTGAACCTGAAAAATAGAGATGGAATTAAAAATCAAAACAAAACACATTTTTAGTGAAAACAAGGATTATGGGGGTAACATACATTATCCACAAGTTATATAATTTTCAGATTGTGTAAAACAGCAGACCTAGATTATTAAAAGAGAATGGTTATGGACATCTGAAAAGAAGTTCCATGGAAAATGTCTGTTAATACAAAATTGTAGCAAATCAGATCTGGTAAATTTTTAGAGTATTTATATTAATTCAAAAACTGGGCAGTGAAAGAATATTTTATAATGAAACAGTGCATTTAAATAATAAAAACATGATCATTTCTAAATTTAATATGGTCATTTTTTAATGTCTTTTTTAATGCTAACTTGAAGGAATGGTCTAGAATAAGATTAAATCCCACTGGAGACTTAGTATTAGCTCAGGCTCCTTTGAAAAACTACAGATCAGATTCTGAGTAGGAAAATAGGTCGTAATCCTATAATTATATATGAACACAGCTTCCTTTAGCATGCAGTGGGAGTTCCAATTTATTTTAGCAATTTAAAATTTATATTCTGATAGCACCTTGGGACTCTCTTATGGTCAACTATGGAGCCAAAAATTTCCCAGTCCTCATTCTGCTGTATTCTCATTAGTTTTTTGCAATTGACTCTGGTCATAGTTTACAGAAGAGAGGAGCTGAGATAGTGCTCCATTAAGGAAAATAATTAACAACTTTTTTTTTTCTTTTTTCCGCTGTGTCACACACATGTTTTTAAAATGCATGAAGTGATGCTTTCAACCACATGTAACCCCCTCACTTTCATGACCTCTCTACAGCTTTGAATAGAAAACAGTATTTAGTTGATTTAAAGACTGTGAGGGGGAGATGGAAAAAAAAGGAACTACTGTAAACATAACTCAAAATTCGTGACAAACTGAGTAGTTTAATGATTCTGTGGTTTCAGCAGATGACGCTCTGTTTGGCAAAAAGCTTCATCAGAAGAATGTTGCCTTTCACTCCATTGGTCTTCAATTTATTCCTATTTTCAAAGGTTGTATGAATTATACATAAGCTGACCTGCCCAAAGGCAGGTGCCACTCTACCAGAAAGCAAAACTGGAACAATCCATGAGAATATTTCCATAAAATAATTTCATTTGGGAAGTATTCATAAAACTATAGACTTGAAAACATGAGCAGTTTCTCTCAATCAGTCAATAATTTCTGAACTCTCAAGGGAATTAGCTTGTCAAATCTTTATGTCATGCCTGTTGAACTCCCTATTATTATTTTTTTCTGCTATTGGAATTTCAGATCTGAAGGGGTTCAAGGCCTGAACTGGCTCCATTAAAGGCAGTGGGAATCTTTTGTTGGCCCTGACTGAACAGTTTAGGCTCACAGGGTTCATGAAAGATTGCAGGCTGACAGTGAAGGACACCAAAGTTTTTAAGCACAATTTAGACACAGCAGTAACTCTGCCTTCTTCACTTGCCTGGCCAGTGAGCTGCTGTAAGCAAGAAGGTGATTTTCCCAGGTTAGGATCTTCAGAGCACTCTGTGTTTGCTGCCTCCTCTGATTTCCCCAGCTGAGGGAAACAGGGCCGTATACTAGCTGAAAAGTTAAAAATGGTGCTTTGCTTGGGTAGTGGGCCTCTATGGAAGGATGGAAATAATATGGCAAATTATTTGACCAGAAAGAGTATATTCCTACCCTTTAACTCTTAGTTTTCTGAGGAAAACTAAAAAGAAGAGTGATAGAAGAGATATTCTGAATGTCAGAAATTCAATTTACTCTTTGAAACTCTATCTATAACTTTTAACAAAATTGTTATGATAATATAAGAGAACATGTGACTCCACCTTGCCACTGCCCCATGTGGATGTTGACTCCAATCATCTGTCAGAGAATTGACTCTAATTCTGCATGCCCACTTCACCATCATCATAAAGTCTATCATGTTTATTTTGAAGAATAATAGTATCAGATGTCTGAACTGCAAGAGGAAATCACCAGTTTCTCATGCTGCTATTTTATGAGTTAATAATGTTCTAAAGATTTATATTGACAATTAAAATGTTTACTGCACACTGCTTTTGTTTGTTTGTTTTTCAGCATGATTGATGTTGTGTTCTCTTTGTTTTTGAAGTCTTTTGAGAGCTATCACTTAGACCGTAAAGACTGAGTCACGTCTTGTATTCTCTGTGGGTGTAAAAATCTATAGGAGTTTTGGAAAATAATCAAAATAATCAAAAGCATTTACACAAAGTATAAAAAACAAGATATACATGCTAGAGGATACATTTCAAGGGTAATTTTGCTCTGTGATGTGAATAAGATTCAATTGAGGAAATTTGATTAATCAGATGATTGATTTATTTGGACTAACTGCATATATTAAAAGGCTATAGAAGATTTAGTACAACGTCCAAATCCCCTTTAAAAAACATCACACATGGGCACTCTGGAATCTGCTATTTGCTACAATAAAAACTTGGAGCCTGGTGAATTTTGCCCAAAATGTGGGCATAGCAGTGACTGAGCCAGTATTCAAAGAGAAACGTAAAACTTTTCCTTGATACATGTCCAGATTGGAACCATGGACCCATTAAATATATTTTTTGACCCTCATTCCTCCTACAGCAGGAAACAAAATCCTAGAGTTCACATGTGTCAATATCCGTCTCCTCATTATTACAAGAGTGTAGGCACAAAGTGGCTATCCTTCCCAGCAGAAAAGGCCTGAACTTGCATGAATTATCCCATTGGCTTCATTGTGTTATTTGTACAAAAGTGGACATGCATGATCAAAGCCCACCATCATTAACTTGCTCTGAGTTATTTATGTCCTTTAAACATGCTGCTGTACTTCAAATAGAGTTCTCAGCAGCAAATGATTTTTCTAAGAGTGTATAGCACAGGGTAAGAAAAAAACAGTTGTCTTTCTCAGTTTACTGTTAAATTCTTTTTAACCTCTGCAAAGAAGAAAGATAGCATAGTTAAGCCTCAAATGCTGATGACTGGAACAGAATTTCTAAGTTAAATTTAAATTACTGAACACAAACTTGGAGAGTAAACCTACATGCAGATGTCCTTTTAAAAGAATCCATGTTTTCTAAGCTTCAGGAGGTACCAATAATATTTTAGCAAATTTAATCTGCATGGTGACATGCAACATAGCTATAGTGTTACCTATCAGGCTCATATTGAAATATTTATTGTACATTAGTTTATTGACCCAAACCTAGGAAGAGAATGCATGTGTTCTGCATGCTTGAATTAACAAAACTCCTAAGCTGGGATGGACGGTTGTGATGTATACTGTGTTACCTATGTATTTTTTTTTTATCCCACGAACAGTTTCTAAATACAGGCTGGTGTCATTTCATCACTGGAAGTGTTAGGGTAAATTCGTACACTAATACATGGGTGCACAGGCTTCAGGCAGCTAATAAACAAACCTCATATGCCCCAGGCAAATGATCAGGTTCTTAGCCATGAAGGTTGTAACCTGTGTCTTTACCAATTTATAACAGATATAACCCTATAGACTCAGCCTAGAGCAGAACCTGATCTCTTTCTATTTTAAAGCATAGAATCATAGAATGCTCAAGGTTGGAAGGGACCTCTAGAGGTCATCTAGTTCAACCCCCCTGCACACGCAGGGCCACCTAGAGCACGTGGCACAGGACGGCATTCAAGCAGGTTTTGAAGATCTCCAGAGAAGGAGACTCCACAACCTCTCTGGGCAGCCTGTTCCAGTGCTCTGTCACCCTCACTGTCAAGAGAATTTTCCTTAAGTTCCTGTGGAACTTTTTATGCTTCAGTCTGTCGCCGTTTCCTCTAGCTCTGTGGGTGGCCACCAGTGAAAAGAGGCCAGCCCCATCCTCCTCACTGCCTCCCTTGAGGTACTTAGAGACACCGATCAGATCCCCTCTCTTCTCAGCCTTCTCTTCTCCAGGCTGAACAGGCCCAGCTCCCTCAGCCTCTCCTCACAGGGCAGATGCTCCAGGCCCCTGATCGTCCCTGTGGTCTTGCGCTGGACTCTCTCCAGCAGCTCCACATCCCTCTTGTACTGGGGGCCCAGAACTGGACACAGTGCTCTAGATGGGGCCTCACCAGAGCTTAGTAGAGGGGCAGGGTCACCTCCCTCGACCTGCTGGAGACGTTCTTCTTAATGCATCCCAGGATCCCATTGGCCTTCTTGGCCATGAGGGCACACCTCTGCCTCATGGTCAGCCTGTCATCTGCCATGACGCCCAGGTCCTTCTTTGCAGAGCTGCTCTCCAGAAGGTCGGTCCCCAGCCTGTCCTGGTTTCTGGGGTTATTTCTCCCCAGGTGCAGGACCGTGCACTTGGCCTTGTTGGGTTTCATGAGGACAACTGCCCAGTTGTCCAATCTGTCCAAGTCCCTCTGGAAGGCAGCGCAGCCCTCTGGTGTATCAGCTACTCCTCCCAGTTTTGTGAGTAATCAACAAAGCAGTTGTAAATTAATTTCCACACTTTTCTACAAAGCATGTGTAACTTTCAAGTGTCTTTGTTGATGAATCTGACAATAAATGAGCTATGAAAAAAGCTTTTGAAGAGCACCTCTCTTTCTTACCTAGTTTTAGCACTTGAGGTGCCCATCCTCACTGAATATTGCTCCTTTGGAAGGAAAACAAAACTTCCAAACATGTGCTGCTCTAAACAAAATGTTCTAATGGTATTGCATAAAAATTGGGAGGAAAAGTTAAGCATATGACTCCATTAAGAAAGCCAAAGCCCCTACTAAATTCATTTGGATTAGTATTTGATAATAATTCATTGTAAAAGGAGCAATGACATTTGTGCATATGTGTGAAAGTGGAAAGAAAACTAGGGTCTAAGTTTAAAACATGGGACTAACTTTCCTCTATTAAGCAAGAGGTGGCAAAACAAGTACATAATTTATTCATCAGATGTGACCGGTACTGAAAATAAGAAACCATCTGACTAGAATCAAACTAACTTTAAAACAAGTAAGCCACAAAACAATCCTAGGACAAGGAGATATCAAATTAATTTCAGCTTTCACTAGAGTCGGTAGATAAACTATTTTGAAGAAAATTTGCTTTTGATGTTGGAGAAAATGAATTTAAAAAGGTTGTTTGTTTTGGGGATTCATTATGGCAGAAAGCAAGAGAATAAGAGTTGGAGAAGTGCTTGTGTGAAAAGATTTTCCCTACTGTTTGTAATGGTCTTTGGAGTTACTGGGAGTAATTTTGTTTTCTTGAACAAACTGCTCTAAACGGCCTTCCTGCAGTCCTGACATATCATCATACCAATAGATAATGTCATAACACAGTTCCATCACAATTTACTATCTAAAGACAATGCATTTTCTCTTTTATTTTTTTGATTGTTGTTTTTGTTATTGTCAGTGTCCTTCAGCAGTGTGAAACTGCTTCTGATGGAAGCTCTGGAAAATGAAAAAGACGTGGAATGTGTGGGAACCAAGAGCCTGGGACACTACCAAACTGTCATAACATGAAAACTGTGTCATCTGTGAAATAACACATGCCTCAGTTTGTTTTGTACTGTTTAGATTAGAACATAAACTGTAGCACATGGAAACTTTGCCACATGCACTGTGCCTAAGACACTGAGCTGAAGACTTCAGTCTCTTAACTTCAAGATTGGGAACTTCAAAACTCTTCTCACTCTTCACCTATCTCTCCTCTACAACCAAAAATCAGGAGAATTGATTTTTATTATGTTATCATCATTATTATTTATTACCGTGAATTTCCTCTGATGCCTGATATTTGGAGTCTGAAACTATCCAGAACCTGGAGAGTCCACAGTGCTGAATTGTTGCTTTTATTTGACATTTCTGTTTTGTTTGGCTAAATAAATTGCAGGTTGAGGACTGGGGAGCTCCAAATTGGAATTCAGAGTCTGGAATACAAGTAAATCCTCTAATGAAGTAGTTGTAATGAAGTATTGTTGATCACTGTATATTATTAAGAGGGAGGACTGGCAATGACTTCAGGACTGATTGGTAGATCTGTTTTGTAAGCAATTATTTTATTTGTGAGCCAAATTTTTCACAGGATCTGAGTTAGAAAATGTATATTAGGGCACCCATCCTCTTTTGAGGAGCACTGAGGTCACCTGGATGAAAAACACAGAAGATTTATTAAAGGTAGCTCAGAAAGTGACTGTTCAGGATGGGGTTGTGTGTATTCTTAGAAGAATAGATGGCATCCAGACTTTAACTATTTGAAATTTACAGTGTCCACCCTCAGGCTGAAATTTTCAGATCTTTATGGCAGAAATTGCCCAGCTATTTCTCATTCTGAAATTAAAAATTAGAATCATGTGGAGGTCAGAAAATTACCTTCAGGGAAGAATTCTGAGACATTAAAATTGATGATCATTGGGAGTCAGAATCATCCCACAGAAATGCTGGTTTTGTCTGGGAAGAAAAATGAGAAAGGATTATTATCCTTATGCTTTCTGGTTGAGAAGCTCCCTGTTATCAGATTTCTCCTGGAAAGAATGTTTAACCACTGATCATGTCACTTAACCTTCAATTTTGGAAGTTAAATTCTTCTTTCCCCATTGCCCTTTAAGACATATTCTGCAGTCCTTTAATCATTTTCATGGATTCTCTGAGCAATGGCTATAATTTTTCATCATCTTTATTTGAATGCATAATTAGCTAGATAGAATAATCTAACACTGATGGCTTGAGCACTAGTACAGATGTCATGTAACTTCCTCACTCATGCTTGGCATTTCCTTACTAAAATTTTCAAGGACTATGTTATCCCACAATGAAAACTCATGTTCTAGTAATTATCCATGCTGACCTCCAAGTCTCACAATATTTTTCACATTCCTTACAATTCCCCATCCTGAAGAATGACTTACATTCCTTGCTCATAATTGTGTTCTTTCCACTAGGCTGTATTGATATGCAAGCCATTCTCTCACAGTATGTTTACCAAGAAATTGAGTTAATTCTGCATTACTGATATAATCTCTTCACTGTTAATCATTCCTCTAAGCCTCATGCCATCTGTGAATTTTATAACAATGCACTTACATTGTCTTTCCTCAAGTGATTGCCTAAAATGATTAAATAGTGTAGATTCAAGAACTAGAATTTACAGAACTACATTAGAAAATTTAAGACAATAACTTTTGTTCTTTTAAATAAGATTTATTTTTTTTCAACCTATTAAATGTGCAATACAGCTTTCTATCATTTATCTTATTAAGATGTAGAAGATTAAGCTGTAGATTTCTTTTCTTGCCTTATAAATCTTTTATATTTCCTATATTCTGTTATATATTTATGCCTGTCACCACCTCCTATTTTCTATCATAATTATTAGTTAATTAATTGATGCTTTCACATCTCTTCCATCTCTTGCTGTTTTACCTATCATAGACAGACTTCTTCCTTAGCAGAAATTTTGACATTTTGGGCATTTAAGAAAATCCCAATTATCAATCACATTCAATTACTTTCTCCCAATGGATTTTGCTCATAATTGTCATACACTTCATTGAAGCTAGCCTGTAAAATTTAAATGAAATGTAAATATACTGGAGGTGGGGGCTTTACTGTGTACTCTCAGATATAATTGGTTCATTATTTCTTGTACCTGATCAGTTGTTAAGTTCTGCTCTGAGTTCAATGTTTTTTTTTCTGTTTTGTTTTGTTTAGATAAAGAACCTGCCATTCTCCCATATTGTATATATTTTCTTATTTTAGATACTTTTTTCTAATTTTAGAAATCTTGAAAGCGTTGAAGTGTTTCCTCTATGAGATTTCCAGTAAAATTTTAAATCTCTGATGATAATGCATATTTTTCCATCTACATATTTGTCTTTATGACACTGATCATCTTGTTGTCTAGCAAGGTAATCTGCAAGATTTGGTAATCTGCAGCTCTACCTATAGTGCTATATCTGTTACCACAGTAACCCATAACTATAAAAGATCACTTGTTTCACAATGTTGGTAACTTAGAAATAGTTAAACTTATTTTTGACATATTGTACTAAGTCCCTTTTTTTTTTTCCCCACTGAGTTCTTCTTAAATAACTTATAATTATCGATGGTAAGATTCTAGTAATATGAATGTTACAACATAGTTTCATTTAGGAATTACTGAAAAACTGCAGTCCCAATTCAGTAATTCCTAACTAGGTCACACTTATCTTAAGCAATTCCAATTGCTTGTATTTATTATGTAGACTTCCAACAGTAACATACGTAAAATTAAATAGTTCCATTTGTGTCCTGTGATTTGGTTATTTAGGTTTACTGGTAGTTATATGCACATTTTTTCACCTTTTCACTTCCAATGTATGTCTGTCTCTCCTGACTCATTTAGCTCTTCTATTCATGGAAAATTGTCTGGAGAAAACCCCACCAAAAGCACGGTTGTGCTTTTGCTACACAGAAAGCTCCTAGCTCCTTACTGCCTTTGCTCCTGATATGGGATGAATCTCTGGAAATCCTCTACTGTTCCTCAGTTAGAATGTCCTTTAGAGACCTCCAAAGTCTTTTATAACTAGTCAATTAAAATGTTATTGGTGGCAACTATGTTCTTAGAACCACTTTGTACCAGAGGACTTTGTCTGAATACCTAAGAGGCTTATGTGAATTCCAGTCTTGTAATTATATCTTCTGCCTCGCATCCTTGCATCCTTTTGTGACCTGTGCATCACAGTATGCTTATTCTCTTCTTTGTAGGATAGGATAATGAAGCCGATGATCGTTTGCTTTCCTTGGATCATCAAACATCTACTTGTGGCCTTCAAGAGGAGTTTTAAAAATACGTCATTAATAATTGTAAACTCTGAATTACAGCAGTGGTAAAGCTCTAGAAGGATCTACTTGCAGTGTAAAATATGCTTTATTATTTGAATAGTGTATTTTAATGAGACTCAGGGACACAAGTTTGATAGTGAAGAAGTAACTAATTACTGAGCAATGTCTATTCTGTATAGAAAATAAAGTGTGACAGGCAACATGTATACATATGCGTGTTTGACTACGACTACAATTCAGATAAATATGAGTTATAATAAAGAACCTGAAGTATATACTTATATGAATAAGCACTAAATTAAAACATTGAATTAAGATACTCTTTTTTTCTTCAAGTTTAAATTCAAAATTTATTGGCTTAAATAGTTACTAAATTACTACTAAATTGTAGATTTTACACAGTTATTAAATATATTAAACAAAATTATTATCAATTGCACAATTGTCTTTGCACAATTCTAGTCACATTCAGAGTGATTTTCTTCTAGAATCATTTTTAACTTTGGGGGCTCAGAATGCAAATTTTGCAAATTACAAATAACTCTGAAGATTATTAAAAAAAAAAAAGAAATTGAGGAATTAAAAATTCTCACACATGAACAATTCCCTGTGGACTTCAAAACTGCCTTTCACCATATAGGTTCTCTAAGGCTTAATATGCCATATCCTTTTCTTTCACTTTATATGACTAAAACAGTGCATTGCACCAGAGAGCATTTTGACAGTGATTTATCATTGTTGGTTCAATCAGGGAACTGCTCCTTCAGATAAGTAGTTTGCCTGCATTGTTGTCCCTGCTGGACTCTTCAGCTAGATTGGAAAAACAGTGGCTAACTCTGTGGCCCTGTTCAGGTTAAAAATCAGATAATATAACCTCTCTTTTTCCTTCTAAACCATTGATTAATAAACTTCTGTGTCTCATTCTGAGATTACTGTTCCGCTTATCTTCTCATCCTAGGAAAAGGCTGAACCAGTTGATAAGCTCACAAACAGAATAGATCTTAAGCACACAAGCACTGAACAAAATTTCTGTGAAAGCCATTATTATTTTATAGAATCTCTACAAACAAAAGTGGATTGTGGTACTGTAGGTTTTGAAGAAAGTGAGGTTTTTTTGCTTACAAAAAGATTTCGCCAAATCACAGAATCTCACGGAATAGTTGAGGTTGGAAGGAACTCTAGAGGTCATCCAGTCGAAGCCCACTGCTGAAACAGGGACACTTAGAGGATGTGGCACAGGGTGGCATCCAGGTGGGTTTGGAAGATCTCTAGAGAAGGAGACTCCACAGCCTCTCTGGGCAGCCTGTTCCAGGGCTCTGGCACCCTCACAGGAAAGAAGTTCTTCCTCACATGGAGGTGGAATTTCCTGTGGTTCAACTTGTACCCATTACCCCTTCTCTGGAGAAGAGTTTGGCCCCAGCCTATTTACATTCTCCACTCAGATATTTGTACATGTTGATCGGATCTCCTCTCAGTCTTCTCTTCTCTAGGCTAAACAGGATCAGCAAACTTAGTCTCTCCTCATACAATAGATGCTTGAATTCCTTAATAATCTTCATTGTTCTACATTGAATCCTCTCTAGAAGTTCCAATTCCATCTTGTACTGTAAACTCAAACAATGCACAATAGTGTTTACCTTCTTTTCATGCAATTTTGTGTTTAAAAATGTGCATATTCAAGATACTATACACATTTTTATGTATATTAAAATATATAAACAATATTTAAAGCTTATTAGATATGTGTGCTTATTCAGCTGTACTGATGTGTTATCCACTTCTTGAGCCTTTAAGCAAATTGTCACCGCCAAGTAAAGATAAGTTTACAAGAATACATTTCTCTATTTAAACTAGTGAAAGTAATAATTAAAATTGTTCCTTCACTCAGAATAAATTTGCTTTGCTATCCAGGACTTGCCAATAAATGGAAACATTTTGTCCTGATTTGCAGTAGATTTCAGTTTGATGCAAAAGTTTTGTTTTCCAAGATGCACTGTAGATATTTGAAATACCTCTCTGAGTACATGAAGCTATAGACTATCTTGTAGCATTCTCAAATTAACCCAAGGATTAGATAACAGTGAATGAAATCTCTTTTCTTTGAATATATTGTAGTGTGATTTGAATAGCACTTGATTCAGAGCGTAGACGTCTTATTGGGAAAGCATCAGATTATTGCATAGTGTGAATTTTAACTCCAGTGGTGACCTGTTGTGTCTAATCAAGGGTAATTGCAAATGTAATTTTAGAAGATTTCTGCAAGTGCAAAGCAAAGTTAATTAACTTTAGCACTGTATTTCAAGGCTTTTTTGAATTTCTACATCTTGGTGAACAATGCAGTTCAATAGACTTTAGGATGCATACTCATACCCTCATACCTTTCACCAAAGAAGACTTTTTAGTGGTAGAATATAAATGAGCCCTATTTTTCTAGCTCAGTTTTTCAGTCATTTAATTTAAATTGATACACATTCCCTATATAGATATTTTTCATTGTGTTTAGTTTTTCATAAATTAGTGTATTTTGAATTAGGAAATTAAAATAAATTATTTTCATATGCAATTTCACTGCATAGTTTTGAAACCTAGGTTAAAATACCAAAGCTTTCCTAAATTGACAAGACCTACATCAGGTGTAATTTTATGGACCCTGGATCTAGTCACACATGTGCCTAGTTTATCATCATGATGAAAAACACCTGAATTTACTGCTATCTTTTAGTATGGACATTCAATAAAATATATTAAAAAAAATGCAGCAAGTTTGGAAGCACAAAATCTGTGCCAAATCTTTCATGCTGTGTTGTATAAAAATAAATAAATAAATAAATAAAGCAATATTATCCGGCAGTGTTGTTTTCCACAAACCTTCAGTAGCATGTGGGCCACCCAAGGTGACTTGTGATATTATTTTGGGCAAAAGAAGTTGTTGTCTGGAGAGTTTTTGAGTCTTGTAATTAAATTCAAATATAAAAATAGAAGGAACAGGGAGAATTTTAATAATAGTACATGTAGTTTGAGGGGTTATAAGAATATTTCTGTCTATGAGATATTTATGTGTGTCTCCAGTTTCATCTCCAGCATTAATGTTCAGTGAAATAGGTATTCTGAAATAGTCTTGATTATAAATTACTCTTGGCAGCAAGGGAAGCTGTTACTAAGAGATGAAAAAGATGCACAGAGGGAGATGTAAAGCTAAACAGATAAGTCTTCAGGCTCTTATCCTGGGAGGACTTGACTGAGATTAGTCAAAAATAAAACAAATCTGATGAAGTCATAAGCGCCAATGCATCAATATGTCAAAAAACATGTTCTAAATTATGTGGCTAGATACTATATTGAAGTTTTGAGGGGAAATTGAAGTTGGAAGATAGTCTTATTTTAGATAAAGTTTGAACTCCTACGTGAAAGTTATCCATCTAAACAGAATTAAACCAAATTTGAAACCAGTAATAGACAAAAAAGTATTTTATGAAAATTTCCATATACCAGGTAATTAGAAAAATCCTTATCCTCACTGGGTTTTGGATTTGCAGGTCAATGTCTCAGTTGCAACCATCACTGTAATGTATGACCTCACTGAGCAGTGGATCTGTTGCACTGAATCCACCTCCTTACAAGCATATTCTTTGCATTAACCTCCATAATCTTCTCAGGATATTTTTTCCCCCAAACACATTCCCTATATCTGATCCATTGGCAGTAGAAACACTTGTCATACTGTTCTGTGAACACAGTGATTTTGCAATCAGGGCCCAGTGATTTTGAATTGTTGCAAGTAACAGTGCTTTCTTCATTTCTTAAAACTAATTTATTTTGTTTATATGATATCAATGGGTGATATGTTCCCTCCTATTCCATGTGCAACCCTGCTTTTTGTCAGGAAAAGTACTTTCCACATATTGCCTCAGATGTTTTTTTTTTAGCATCTCCCTCCCTTCCCTGAACGCCAAGTGGGAGCTGCCATTCTTCCCTTTCATTCTGGAAAGAAGCTCAGTGCAGGCTGTTGAGTTTGGTCTCCATGGACAAGGCTGCTAAATTTTATATGCCTTAAAGTTACACTTGGATGAGAAAAAAAAATCAGAAGCCAAGAAGAATAATGTAGTAGTAATGTTATTGTTTCTCTTCTGCTCACTCTTGCCATTTGTGTCTAACATTGAGTGGTATAGGATAACTCAGACTCCAGGGACATATTCACAAGTTTAAAGCATCAAAGTAGAAAGCTTGTGTTACCCCTCACTCCCACCTCTCTGTCTCTCTCTCTTTTTGCCTTTGCTCTACTTTTTATTTATTTTGTTTTTATATGTTTGTTTTACTTTATTTTTACATTTTCCTTTTCTGGCAAATATGGGTAAGCATTAGATGTTAGGAATTTGAACATGTTGATCAGAGTATATCAGTAAGCATAAATGACACTTAGATGTGAACAAAAATACTTCACATAAGACATATTCTACAATAGATGCATTTTACGTAGATTCCTCATGTTGATAAATGCCTTAAAAGGAATCACAACTATAGTTCAGCATCACCTGTTTTTATTGTGATTCAGTTTAGTTTTGCAATTCCTCCTAATAAGTGTAGTTATGCAATGTGTTGTTAATTTCCAATATGTTTCCAGCTGTAATCACTCTGACATAAAATTTTAACCGCTACAAAACTGGTATGCTTCTGCCATTAATACTTTGAATCTTAACAAACTCCACATGGACTACTCCCATGTCATTGTCAAATGCTTGTTAGCAAAAGCATTTGCTAACAAGTGATTAATTAATGCTGAATCAAGTCGTATGAATTTCCTTATTATCACCAACCAAACAACTCCTCTCCTAGACACCACACTTGGCCAGAAGAACTGTTTTGTCTAATAAGAAACAGAAAGACAAAATTATTTAGGTATCTTTAACAGAAGAAAATTAGCTGATGAACTTACATAGCACCCACAGAATAATGATGATTTCCATGTTACATGTTAACCAGTTTCCATGTTAACTTCTCTATGGCATTCTGCGTTCACCATTAAGGAAGAAAATATCTTCCAAGTCCTGTTCTACTTTAACGGGCTTTAAATCTAAGTCAAAGTTTAAATCTAACAGAGCATATAAATACCTTAAATACTAAGCAACAGATGAATCATTTCACTGTTATCTCTGATACACATGAATTTTACATGTTCTATATGGAGTAGAAAAACTTTGATTGGACAAAGTGGAGGAAAAAAAAAAAAACTTAGTAATTTTACTCCAGACAATGTCTTTAGACGTAAGAATTCAAATTCCTGCAGTTACAGAGATATGAGGCTTGAATGTGGTGCTTTTCCAACCCATTTATATGGCCTATAGGTAATTTGTCTTATGAGTATCCAGATTGCAAAAGATAATATACTAATTCTAATATGTATCTGCAGTGCAGAGACCTGGTTTCTTCTCTGTATTCCAAGTGGAACCTGGCTTTTTAAAATCAGTATAGATCCTTAATTCAACTACAGATTTTTTTTTTTTTTTTCATGTGATTTCAACAGTGCATGGGATGCAGTCCATGACAGCCAGCACACAGATTGCGCTTATACTCATGAATCATGAACGGAGTGATTTTTTTTTTTTGGTGGGGATTAGAGACACAACCCTGGAGGTTTATACTCTGTTCCCCCACATCTCCACAGCAGAAATCCATGTGGATTTAATCTCATCTGCCTATGGAGAGGAAGGAAATGATGCAGTTTATTTCTCCCTCTTTCCCTCCTTCCCTCCTTCCCTCCTTCCCTCCTTCCCTCCTTCCCTCCTTCCCTCCTTCTTTTTTCAATAGGTGCTCATAAAACTATGTACAGTGTCAAATGTGTAAATATTTGGGATGCAGTTCTGCTTCAGCCTGAATTGATGCAGATTTGGAGCAACTCCGCTGCAGTTTCAGTGACAGCACCAAGCCTATGAAATTATGTAAGTGACTAAAGAATGAGATCTTTACTTGGAAAACTGTGTTGATTAACAAATTAAAAATACAGTCTGACCAACTTGTATTTCCCTATTTTCTCTTCTAAAGCATTGGTAGATGTAGTATACTAATGACTTGAATAAAATGCAGGAATGTCCTTAGGCAGTTGAAAAATGGCTATTTCTATTAGTAAACAGACTATTCCCTCAGGTGCCTTTGGAGGTGACAGTTATCCACTCAGAGAATTTCCAGGCATGTTCAGGAGTCAGAATATCTCATGGAATGGTTTCAAAAACCAGTTTACATTCAACCTCCATGGTTAGACAAAGAAAAGAGTACAAGCTTTTGCAGGTTGTTCCAAGTCTCTGTGCCTCAAAAAATCTGGAATATGTTTAATTAGTAAATTAACATGCTAATGTCAAAGTCTACATTCAGAGGTCATTTACAAATTTACATTCCTTAGATACTTATTCAAAAATTTTAATAAGAAACCAAAAGCTTTGTATATTTCACATACTTTTTAAGTAAATCAGTGGTAGTTATGTAACTACCCAACATGCAAGACTGCAAGTTTTTTGGGATTTTTTTGGCTGCCAGAAAAGGAATAGAAGAGCCACCTTTTGTAAGGCAATAAGCATTGCTTAAAATCCTATTGTCAGTAAATGCTCTTGAAATACAAGGATGTGAGACTCCAGTGGCTTCACCAAACATCCAGTGGATTTATAAGGATTTAAACCACCATTTTATGTGGTATTAGGAATATGTCTTTAAAATGTTGTCTATTATAATAGGTGAAATAAACTTTGTTTCAGGTACAGCCATCAATCTATATATCTTCTGTGAGTCAGTGTGTCGCCTTTCACGTCATCTGTGAAACACTGACTTCCTAGTGCAGATCAACAAGGCAAAGGGAAGCTAACTGCTGGAGGTAGTAAAAGATACACTTGTGTAGTGCTTTAGACCTATGAAAACACATGGACAATATGTGTTATTTTTATCAATTCTACTCTTCACTTTAGCACTCTGAAAATAGCAAACAGGCCTGAATTTGAGGTGTTAAAGGAACAGTTTTGTTTAGGGCAACCAGAAGAGGAAGTTGACATGTTCACAGGGAAAAAAAGAAAAAAGAAAAAAAAAAAAAAAAAGTTGCTCTTTGATTCCTACAATATGAGTCTGTAATATTTCTGAGAAAATTCATTAAGTCTGATTCACAGGGATATAACAGAAAGAGAACTGGACTCATAATCCATTAAGAACATCAGTCTTTTTATTCTACTGAGGTGAAGGATTCACACACACTCCCAGGACAGCAGCAAGTATCAGTAGCTGACTAAAGTTCCTGTTGTGTTCTCTTATGTTTTCTACAAGTAATGTAAAATTGCTTTGTGTATTCAAGCTTCTAGTCATTTGGGAGAAAAAAAAAAAGTTCTTGTTTATCATTATATAACCCTCTTGGATCCTTAAAGGAAGATTTTTAATGGATTCAAGACGAACAGCTGAGCCACCCTTCCTGCCTTTGCTTGGCCAACTGCAATGTGGGAAATTAATTCAGCCTTTTTTCTGGGAAGCTCCCACCAACGCTGGCCTGAATACCCATATAATTGCCTGACTCCTTTTGAGAGAATTGCTCGAGAAAGGGGAAGTTAGAGAAAAACTAGGGCCTAACAGATGTTATGACATTACAGAGGATTGCTTGAAGTAAGAGACAACTACCACTTCCAGGATGGTTGGTATGTGCGGACTCTACTTGTCCACGATTCCCTTGGCAACACAATCTGCCCTCCTAGCACACATTAACAAGAGTAAATGAAGAGGGGAGCAAAACAGGGACACCATGGCCAAACTTTGTTGGCTTCCCTGCGGAGGTGATAATCAGATGGTGCCGTGCACATGAGGAGTGAATGAAGGCTGGAGTAGAGTGAAGACACCGCGGCCAAACTCTGTTGTACTCCCTGCAGAGGTGGCAACCTGGCCATACCATGCAGCTGGTGGGCCACATAGTGTGATGTCTGGTGCTGGGTCAACAAGGGTGGCAGATCAGTCCCTTCTGATGGACTTTGCTCAAACTTCTTATTCTAATCTCCTTCTAATACCAATACACAACCCCATTCCAGAAGTTACTTGCTTCCAAAGAACGACCATTCCTCACTAAGCATGCTCTCTAGATTTTCAATTAACTGAGGAGATTTTTAAACCAATCAATAGTGAAAGTATGACTGGAGTCACTCAAGCTCCATCTAAATGTAAAATAAAATATATAAAAGGTGAATTAAGGATGAAGAATCAGGTGGTAAGAAAGGAAGAAGGAAGCAGGAGGAAGAGGAACTAAAAATGAAGGAGGAGAGAGGGAAGACTCCATCGTAACTTCTGAATTGGTCAACAGGCTGAACCCCTTTCCTGCCCTCTCCTGCCTGAGGAGACTCCTCCAGACTGAGAGCCCTCTCCCGTCTGCTGGGTGAGTGATGACTGCGCATTTGTACACTAGGAACCCCACGCTGTAGTAGAGATATTCCTGTACTGACATCTGAAACCTGTTCTCTAAATGTTACATTTGAATAAATTTTGCTATTCATGAACTCAACTACTTGTTTTGAAGGCGATCGGATGAAAGAGTCGACAGGCTGTTTGTGAACCCAATACTGCCAGAGTCAGGCCTGTAGCTGATAATACTATTTGTAAACTCAATTTACTCCTAGGAAGGCGATCTGATCTACAGTTGACAGACTGTGAATCCAGTACTGCCAGAGTCAGGCTTACAGTTACCACAGTATTTGGTATCCATGTTAAGAGATGAGTCTAGCTGCCTCCAGTCCTTCTAGCCTTTGAGGGTTGGCTGGAATGCAAGGGGATTCATCGCTTACCAAATTTGCTCCCCCCATCAAACCACAACTCTCGTCTATGTTTCATTTCTCCTGAATATCTGTGTTCACTCATGATTATTTGTGTTCAAATATACGAGGGAGTAGTAGGAAAGGAGTTAGCCAATTTGTATTCCTTAAAGATGTAGCAGAGATGCAGCCAAACACTGGAAATATAACTTATGATATTGAAATATCATAGTTGAAACCTCAGGCTGATGAAGGTTAGGAATCCACCTAGCATCTCTCTCTCTATATGCATATATGTCTATAGAGATGAAAAGGCTTCTTTTGTGCAAAGACAAATGAAACAGTAAATGGAATGAGGTCAGGTCAGCGACATGTAACTCTGTTATTGTGGTGATCATGTTTTTGCAAGCCTTGTGGTCATGTAGACTATAGTTGCAGGCAGTTGTCTTTTGCACATGTGTAGAACTGTGAGAAGGAGGAGAAAACTGCGAGTGGCTGAACTGATTTGTCTGACAAGAAAATATTAAATTTTTATGTGCACACTTTCTGAATTGCTTTGCGAGTCTTTATGACATAGCCTAAAGCAACACATAATGTAGTAGCTGTTGGCTTACTTGAATTCTGAGTAACAGAAGTTACACACGCCATCATTATAAAAGAAGGAAATGGCTTTTATAGGATACTTTTTAATTCTGGTCTTACTACAGATCTTTTTCAAAGTTGGCTCAGGAGTAAGACGACAGTGACTTTCTGATACACAATGAAGTGTATTTAAAACATTTTTTTTTCCCCCTAGCCGAGAATCATAGTCTAGGATGACAGGAGATTCAAACAAAGAGGAAATATTTAAAAAATAAGTATATAAAGTTCATTAAAAGAGATTGAAAGTTCCAGTCGACTTCAATGGGAACTTTAACTTTCTTCCTTTTAAAGATAACAACAGTAATGACATATGAACAGATTTAGAGTTAAGAAAGGTTTAGTTATAGGTAGTTCCTGCACAAAATACTAGAAAGGTGATAGCTTTTACTGTTCTAAAGGCTGTTGCCTTTATTTTTATATCAGACAATTTTAATAAGGCATAATTACCTGAGGGATTTTTTCTCTTTTTTTTTTTTTTTTTTTTTATATATAAGTCTTTTTTTTTTCTCTTTTTTTTTTTTTGTTTTCTTTTCTTTTCTAGTAAGTCCCTTATCACCTTCTAATTTTCAAGCTGTATTGGAATGCCAGACACTAAGTGATTAGTACTTCCATTTCTCTGTCTCCCTAGTACTTACTTTTCCCCAGCAAGCCAAAAAAATTCCAGATGACAGACAGAGGACAGGCAAATTAATAGAGATCATTATTCCTAAAGGCAACAGATCAGGGGCATTTTTGTAAGCAGTCCTAATGAAAGCCACAGCAGTTGCAAGTATAAATCTATGTTTATACAATAATTTATGCTTCTAATAATGCCACTTATATGAATAACATGTTTCTTATAAACTGGAAAATAAACTATAGGCTAGGACCACAGAATGCCAACAGTACATTAGTTCCTGCAGTTTTAATCAAATGTGGCTCTAGGGGCTAGGCACTAGAATCCCATTTTTACATTCCTTCAATCCCGAGGAAAAAAAAAAGTCACCTGAAACCATAAAGGAAAAGTGTAAAGCAATATAGCTTAGTCTGAAAGCTCACTGAATCTTTCATTTCTATGTCTTTGCATCACAGGAAGGAGAATATAAAGAAACTGTCATTTGGAAATGAATGTCCTTTGCATTGAAGTAATAAAAGCAAAGCCCCTCAGAATCCATCCAAATGAAAGACTCTGGATAAAGGTACGATTGTTAGCAGTGGTTTTCTGTTGCACTGACACTGCTCCTCAGGAAGCTATAGAAAAACTGAGGAGAGAAATAGAATATTTGTAAATTGGGTTTGCAAAATCATTTCAGTATTATTTTAGGGAATAATCAGAACCTTTTAGACACTGAATGAATGAAACTAATGCAATCTTCATGCAAAATAATTACTTCTAAATTTATATATGATTGTATGCACCAGTGTTTAACGGGAATAGAAAGAAGATGTATTATTTGGAAACAGAATATATGTTTTGCTGAAACTTTTCATATGGTAAAATTCTGGCATATAGCTCTGCGAAATCCTTCAATTCTAGTCCTGAATTACATTTGTATAAGAAGTATATAAAATTTTACAAACAATGAGGCAAGTAAGGCCTTGAAAATTGTTAGATTTCTAAAATGTAACTGAAGGTGACAACTAGGCCTGTTGCAAAAACATAATCAGCAGTGTAAATATGTCTTTTTAGGGCAATGGTTAAAACAGGGAAAAATATGTCTGGTGTAATAACCGGGGACAGTTCCTTTATAGCTGAAGGACCAGACTAGGACTAGCATATTGTGACTTCAGTGCATTTTCCATACAGAAATTTCTTCTGTGACCCCCTAATGTCACTTCCTTGTATTTCACAATAGCTCACAGTCTGTACAATGGACGTACTTTGGGAGCAGTCAAAAATACTTTTTTTCTTCTTCTTCTTCTAATGTGTAAAATAGTCTGTTCTGCCTTTTATTATAGATTCTTATTGGAAAAAAAAGAATATTTCGATGAGCATTATCTTTTTAGTTATTGCTGAATATGCACTATATAAAAAATACTTCAAAATTTCTAACTCACTGCAGGCAATCGTCCATCCTCTGCTTCATTTAGTTCTTCTCAGCATATATATTCTCTAAAACCAGGATTGTCTCTTGAATCTCCTACATCTTACTTCAGAACAAGTAACATGGTGATAAATTCGGTTGTTACCCAGTTTTATTGTTTGCTCCCTCCTGGCAAGTTCCCACTCGCACAGCTCTGTGGGCTGGTATCTGCTATGCTCCCATACCCCACCGAGACATAATTCGGTTCCCTTTAATTTCTTTCCAGCTAGATCCCTGCTGTTCTTTCCCAGCAGTTTTCTTCTGCTTCGTTACCCAAGCAAAACTGGGAAATCTGCATAGAGACAATAAAGTCAATTGGTCTGAAACTGACTCTTGGTTTTCTTAATGCTGGAGGTATGGCAGGGATATTGTAGCACAGGATTGTCCCACTGCCAAATCAGAAGGGTAGGTGGGCTTGGAAAGGCAATATATATTTTATGAATTAAACTGATGATAGCCTTAAGATTTTTCCCTTTCCTCTTCACCTGTCTCCTACTTCCTCTTCACTCAAAATACTGCAACCTACCACATTCACGGTGGCAATTTTCTGCAATTTTACAAGGGTAAACAGCATCTATATAACCAAGGTAATTATATTAGCAACAGAAATCTGCTATTACATCAGCTAGAAAATATGATTTATAGGAAATGCAAAGTAAAGGAAATTCAGAAATGAAATAAGTTTTTCTATTTCAGCAGGATGCCTTCCACCATAAAAAGGGTTTCAGTTTGCAAGGCTCAAGCAAAACCAAACACATGGTTTTGGATTGGATTCATGCACTAATAATTGTCATCCTATGTTACTGAAAATTATCCTTGACTGGAGATAACCATAGCTTTTCCATTATTTTTCTCCTCTTTTGTGGGTGACACTTCATTACTGGAAGCCTTTTCCCTTTTTTCCCACTGCCTCATAATTCAGATTCTTGGCACACCATGCTGAGTTTTATAGTTAAGGGTACAGCAAATCATTCGCAGCTGTCTGTTGGTTAGGTGTGCTCTGTGCTTAAACGCAGTCATCTTGGTGTTGCTTCAACCCAAAATCAAAAGTGTTCCCAAGACCCTGGCTTAAACATGCCAATTTTCATACCCAATTTTCTTCTTCCTTTACTATTTTGAATGTGTGGCTGACACTTTACAGATGGTGTTATCTAAACACTGATGTCTGCAACCAAAATGGGTCTGAATTAGTAGTCAACAAATACTGCCCCAGTGGGAGCATTAGTTTAATTTTCCATTATTGTACTCATTCTTCAGTAACACAGGCTTTAATTTCCAATCAAGATAATATCCATAGGTAATGGCATTAAACATTTGGACCAGTGGGCTTGAACTGGTTAGTTGTAAATCCTTGGAGCTTATGTTTTTAAATTTATCCGAGCTCCATTGGCAGCACATTTTCAGATAGGAGGTTTTTTTGTTTTGTTTTGTTTTTTTGTTTTGTTTTTGTTTTTCTTTGGCAAATGAAAAGCTATTTTTCTAAGCAAAGATATTTTAATATAGTGCCCACATATCATCCATAAATCAGTATTTAGGCATCTGTCTGGGTCCTGAAAAGTCAATTTGGATTTACATATTCAAGTCACCTATAAATATTTTATAATTATGCTATATTAAAGTTATTCCAGTTTGTCTTTTCTCCTGAGTTCAGTGAAGCTGTCGGGTTACCTATTCCCTCATTCTCTTCCACAGAGCCAACACTAGGAAACAGTAAAGTTGCCTGGGGTTCTTCTAATTTGTATCATCTGGCAAAAAATAACCTAGTGTGCATGATGCCATCTGAGCATAGCCAGACTGCAATGTGGCTAGAGCTGTCAAAAAATAAAGACTGCTTAAAGGCAGATTGTAGCAGATCCAGGCCTGCTGGAGAACCTGAACTGAAATTTAGGGGGAGATTTATGGCTGTTATCTACTGTCTTGACATGGCTTGGGAAGTGCAAAGGGGATGCATGTGGCCAGAAAGTAGCTTTCTCAGTCAATAAGATCATGAGGTTCCATCTTCTCTCTTCATGGCTGCTGGTCCAACTTGCTCAGGTTACAAGTTAAAAGTTGGGCTAAGCGTTTTGGTTGCTTTTACTTTCTACTGTCAGCTCTGCCAGCACGGTCTGGGATGTAAAACTTGTAGTCTATCCGGTTCTCACATCATCTGCAGTTATAAAGACACTTTAGCTGAACCTTAGCTGCTAAAGGTACATGAGCCAGAAAACAAATCCTGCTCGTACATTCCTTCTAGGATATCTCCAAAAAGGTCAAATTCTAGTCTTTTGAGTCTTCTAAACAATTGGGAATGATGAAACATCTTTTTTTTTTTAAAAAAAACTCTGATTTGCAGTTGACCTAAATGAATAGAGCTCCGCAGACTTGCAGGGATATAAATGAGTACAGCATACACAATATGAAGAGTTGATTCTCAAGCCATGTGTAACTAACTCTTAAATGACTGAAGTTAAATGTGCTGGTCAGCAATTCTACTATAATAAAGACATTATTGCATTTATTTATTGCTAGTACAAATTTTGGTGTATAGCATATGAGAAACAAACAATGCAGTACCACACGAAACAAACAAACAGTGCCTTTGTGTCTAAAATTAAATCAAAGATGCATACTACTGCAGGATAATATCTATTAATTTCCTCAAAGGCTTTCAGTAGTGACATTTATGGCAAATAAACCACTTAGAAAAATCTGACATGTGCCATTTATTCCACTCTTCTCTCTATATGTCTTGCTTGCATCAATGGACACTTACGCTTCGGTGGATTTCTTAAACACTGAACTGTTCTGTTGGTAGTTGCCATCATTTTAGAAAGCCATTTGGCAAAGCACATTTCAAATATGCTATGGTTTTCAAGACCATTATTGCAGAGTTTGACATTCTGCTTTCTCTTCTCAGTAGATGGCTGACCTCTAAATTTATGACAATCTCTCTTGCTTTTATGAACATGAATATCTTGCTTTTGACCATAAAGTGCATATTTTTATAACAGATGGACAAGGAGGTGCAATGGTCCACTGAAGTTCAAAATTATTTTACATTCCTTGAGGTTTATTCCAATTCATTTGCATATTTATCAATTTCATTTGAATTTCTACTTATTTTCAACACAGTAAGGAGGAACAGAATCTGTTTCTCATTACTCTAGATTGTCATTTCAAATCGCTTATAGCAATTTATAGAAGTGTAGGAAATCTCAAGTTTGTAAACAAATTAACAAGTCATTATTGAAGAAAATGCTGAACTAATTTGAAAAAGGCATTAGTCAAAAACAATTTTAAAGGCAAGGCATTCACAGAAATAATTTAGGTTAATAATAACTCTAAGGATTTGGAGAATAAAGGTTAATAAAAATATATATTCCAGAATTATTGTAGGTGATGACTTACCTACTTTTTTAAATTTCTATGAAAAAAAAGAGAGATAGTGGCATAGAGATTATGGCACATATATGTGAAGTATGAGACTGCCAATTCAGAGCAGAAATTTCTCTCAACATCCCACATCCCCATTCAGTGCTTTGACCTCTTATCCACTGTGTTCTATGAAGTCTGGATTTTATGCTGCTTTTTCTTGCAAGTGTAAGTTGAAACAAAACAGAGAAGCAAAGCAAATAAGGAAACAAGAAATAACTTTGATTCTTTGAAGCATTGTATTTTCATCACAATTTGGAAGAGGACCATTTTCAGAAAACCTGCCTTTACAAACTACACTCTTCTGCTGAAAGCTCATAAATGCTGCTATCAGCAGTGCTCCTGGTCTGGCTAAATTTCATTACTTTGCAGCTCTTGACCTCAGATAGAGTTAAAGATATGCAAAGATGCACTTAGACACTCACTTTCCTGAAATGTGTAGCTTTATAACACCCCTTGGTACACAGGTTAAGCAAAAACCTCATTCTTCATATATTACCTTGTTTAACAAATTAATGAGTCACAGGGAGAGATAAGAAGAAAGTAAGTTTCATCATAGGTGAAATCAAACCCTAATTTTTTTTCTTTCTTTCTTTGCTTGTTTTCTCTTGAATCTCTCTAGAGATTAGAGGGAAGGGAGTCATCTTCTGCCTGTTTGGTTCAGAAGTCATCTAGTTAGAGGATCTGTGTTCAGTAACAGTAGGCCCAGGTCTTTTATCTCTTTTAAGCAAATCTAGTAAGCACACTTTCTTTAAATTAAATGATATACTACTAAGGTGTTTTCCTTAAAATATGGAACGCTAATTTGCTCATGCAGAAGATTTTTTTAATATGTGGTTTCTCTCCAGTGTCTTTTAATCATGTAATTGCCAACATACTAGAGAAAGTTGTGCAGTTATATGTAGTCTGAATGTATGATTTTTGTAAAAAAATACAACATAATTATATGAATGATAATTATATTTGGTGTTTACTCCAATTCTATGATATTCTTTCATAGCTTGAGAAAAGAAAAGAATAAAAGATATTCCTTCTCCCTCCTCATTTCTATGAGAAACCTATAAGGATGGTAGTGTTTCTGATTGTCTATTGGAAAGAACTACCAAGAAGAAATACCAAGATTTGTATTTCCAAATTAAGCCAAAATTTTCACAGGGGTTAAAGTATTGATGCTGAGAACCGAAAATAACCATTTATGGTTTTTGTTCTGTATGAAAAAAAATGTATCAAAAAAAATTATCAAAGCAATCATCAAGGAATAAAATTTTTTAAAATAATTGCTGTACTAATGGAAAATTGGGTTGGGGCTATGAAAAAGACTACTTCCGTAGAGAGTATGTTGGCACAGGTTTGAGTTGATTCACAGCATTTTATAGCTGTCATAAATGTGATGGTGCAAAACATACAAAAGTTCAAAGAACAGCTGCATATTTATGATCTGATCCAGCAAAATGATAAGGGCAGTCAACAATCAGAGCAAATGAAGGATGATTAGTACTCTGTGGGATTTGCTCACATTCTTGAAGCACCAGGCCCCAAATAAACTGTGATAAACTTGCTATAATAGGAAACATTCATAACAGTTACATCTCTTTGAACAGCAGAGTGAATTGCAGAGCATAAAGGTAACAAATGTTGTATTTTAAAGCTTCAGGATCAATAATATTTTTAGACATTATCAAACAAAGAATTCTGTGTTGAAAATAAGAGCCTCAGCTAGTGCCTTTATGCAAAAATGCACTTGTAAAGCTGAAGTCCCTAGTGTTCCTTGATACTTACGTTACACCATAGTAAGCAGATGGTTATGAAAAGCTGAAATGACTGGCATGTAAACTGGAAAGAATAAATTATAAATATAGGCCCAAGTCCCTTTCCTGCTTCGTGGTGTGAAGCAGTCTTCAAAGTCTGAAATGCAGGCTTCCTCGTTGGTGTTTTTAAGGAAAGACAGGACAAGGATACATGTCTCCTAATGAGAAGCTGAAGTATAGGTGGCACATATGTGCAGAGTTCTCCCTCAAGATCTGCCAGCTGCAAAGAACTGACACTGCTGGATTAGCAAAGCATTGCTGCTTCAGTCTCCAGGAAGAAAACCCTTTCCAGCTGTTGGAAAGAACTGATGGAAAGAGATTGATTTGAAGCAGCGAATAGTCTCAGCTTCCCAAGACAGAGAGAGATTTTCTTCTGAAGATGAAATTTCCACATCTGTAAGACTTAGAACACCTTCCTGTAAGGCATGAAAGATGAACTTTTCTTAATTTTGTATATCGTACAAGGACAAAAGTATAAACTGTACATGCAAGTAGGAGTGGATTTCACCTCCAGATTAAGACACCCAACTTTAGACCAATATGTGTCCATATATAACCAAGATATCTAAGATTCCTTTATTTTCAGTGGAGATGTAGTCAATAAAATTAGTCTCAACCATAAATTCAAATCAAAAGTGACCACGCTTCTATTCAGCAGTTCTTCCTAATGCATATCAGAATTGTCAAAAAGCAGCTATAGTATATACCTGTTTGTTTTGATCAAATCCTTTTAAACATGCCTCTCCACGTTCTTTTTTTTTTTTGCTTTTTGTCAAAATGGTGATGAAAACTTTAANTCCTTTATTTTCAGTGGAGATGTAGTCAATAAAATTAGTCTCAACCATAAATTCAAATCAAAAGTGACCACGCTTCTATTCAGCAGTTCTTCCTAATGCATATCAGAATTGTCAAAAAGCAGCTATAGTATATACCTGCTATTCTGTTTGTTTTGATCAAATCCTTTTTAACATGTCTCTCCACGTTCTTTTTTTTTTTTTTGCTTTTTGTCAAAATGGTGATGAAAACTTTAAAGAAATAAAAATAAAAGAAGATTTATTCTTTTTTAACTCTAATCAGGAAATCAGGATAATATCTGGAAAAGCACATCAATATGTTAATTTCTGATTAAAACAAAAAACTTCCTTTTTTTTTCTTTTTTTTTGCCTTTTCTTTCTTTCCTTACCTTCTTTTCCTTTCTTCTTCCCTATTTCTTTTCTTCCTTCCTTCCTGTCCTTCATAATTCATTTTTTCATTACTTTTTTTTTTTTTTTGCAAAAAATAAACATCAAACAAAGTTTTTAATATCCTGGTAATCCTTGTGCAGAATGATAAACATTTGAACTTTTGTGGAAATTAATTTAGTCTGATTAAACCTCAGTATATAGCCATCAAGCAACAAAGCAAACAGCAAATTAATGTTAACAGTTACGAGAGACTGACAATTCTCTTTGTCCAAGATATACAGGATATAAAGCCAGTAGGCAAAATCTGAATAAAACACTTTCTAAGAAGAATGGCTTAGTACTATTTTTTTTTAATTGCATAAATTTCCCTGTTTGATGTTCTAAGTTGAATATTAAAAAGATGATAAATCCTATGAGCTAAAATGAAAAGTTAAGAGGATGCTCAGCTTTACCACTAGGAACAGTTATCAAACTAAAATTCTTGATTTTCTTCTATGCCAGGCCATCCATTCACTCTTGATTGTGCTTCATTTTCCTCATCTGTGAAATGGAGTTAATAAACCCTCACTGCCCAAGGAAGCCAAATTAAAGTTACTTCGTGAAAAAACATTTAGAATAATATCAGTATTACTGAGATTCCTAAATACGGGAACTTTTTTTTCTTATGATTCTTGCATGTGACACTTATATTACATAATATATATATGTAAGAATCACATACTATATGGTTGCTATATATATACTATAGTAGATGTACTATATATAATATACATATTACATATAATATGTATCATATATATTTATAAATTATATATATATATATAAAGAAAATAACCAGACTTTTTTTTCTTTGTTCTTCTCCATCTTTATCCATATGATATCACTAACTTTTGAGAGAGGGTGTATTTCACTTTTTCTCATTATTAAGAAATATAAATTTCTCCCTTGAAAAATAGAATAAGATTCAGAAAGCTATATTATCTTAATATCTCAAAAATCTGTATTAATTTTCTTAATTAAATCCTGTTCTTATGTTTAAAGATTATGAAGTCTCTTTATTTACAGCATACCTTATTCATTCAAGCTTTTTTTCCTTGAGCTTGTCAGAATTTGTTACTGCTGATTCAGTTTGACATTTTGCCCAGACTGCATCAAACCACAAACCTGAGAATAGAATGTGGCCATTAACAATTTAATAACCTGTTGCAATACTTATTTTTTTTTCCACATCAGCAGTGTCATACTAGATGATGCTATGAGTTTTACCTTTACTGAATGAGACGAGACTATTTACTTTACATGTCACGGTTTCTGAAGTGTCCCATAACTGCAACAAGGCAGAGTTTTCATTTTTAAGTGTTGGCTAGTTGAAAATGTCAGAACTCATAATATACTTAAGCTGAGATCTGATTAAAAGGCAAAAGTTTTGTCTGAGGAGTAGACACGAAAGTCTTGATTTACTAATATAGATAAACACACATTCAATCTTAAGAATATGAATAATGCCATTGACATGAGTGTGAATGCACGCACACATAAGCTAAGTGTGTGATAAATTATTGTCTAATAAAAGCATCTCACTGGGTTCAACATTTGGCTCTAATATTAGGATTGGAATTAAAAAAAAAGTAAAAATACATGCAAGGCAGTTTCTAGAAGAGTAGCCACAATCAACGTGAAGTTATTTTGGCTAGAATTAGAAATACCTCCAATGAGCTTTGTGTAAGCTAAAGTACCGATTATGACTAATGGTGGATTTGGCAAAACCTACAAGAAGATACGAATTCTTTTTTTTTTAAATTGGCAGTTCAGCAGAATCATGGTGAAGCATAAACATCTGAAAAGCTCCTACTCTATCTCATCAGTGCTTCATAGGCATGCCACAGCCTAAGAAAGTTTTCTTCTTTTTTCTTTTTTTCCCCTTCTTTTTTATCTGCATTTTTATAGGAAATTTTACCTGCCTCTGTTTAGTCTACCCAAACCCATTCTAGTGTGCATAGTTTTCCAAAAACTGAAAAGTGTTACTGTTTGAAGGAGTTCATATATTTTGCTCTTGCTTTCTGATACTTTACCATAGGCTAGCTCTTAGTTATACCTATATAAATTTATGGTAATTTAATTAATTATTGTGAAGGTTTTGCAGACTTGCATTGGTCTGAGAGCACACTTGGGCCACACTTGCAGCAAATGCAGAAGTTGGTAACTACTTTTTTTCTTTATTTTTCATGCGGGAAAATCTTGGAATACAGTTTTCTAGCTGTACGTCAAAAATTCTATTCTTTACAGGCTCCCAGCATTTAGTGCAATGCTCACCACATCACAACAGTTCTGTCATCATATCTACAGCTTGTGTAACTAAATTTATATCCATTTAGAGCAGTTATTTGTGCTGGCTGAGAATCCACTTCACAGTGTCTTTTCCATCAGCTAAAGAAAAAATCTCTTTTTTTCAAAAAATGGGTTTTTTTTTGTCTTCTATTGAGCATATTTTAATGCAAAGAAATATTACTTCTTTGAAAAAATTGACTTTTTGATTTTTCTCTGAGTAATCTGATTCAACCTGCTTGTGCTGTAAACATGTGGCTAATGGGCCTGTAGAACACATTCAAGAATATACAGTGTAATTCTGGTTTTCTAGGAGCACTTACAGTTGGTATTCATTATGAATCCCTTCAATAAATCTTACCAAATTTGAGCCTTGTTTCACAACTTCTTTTTGCCAAGGAGACAGTGGATGACATTCAAAAGCATGTAACACAGCTTATGGCTTTTGCAGGACCAATAAAATATGACATGTGCCTTGGATATATTTCTCTGACAGCACATTACACTAAGAGTTAACAAATTTGATCCTTATTTTATAACTCAGTTTCATGTAACAGTCAAGAGCCTTATCCTGAAATGTGCTGAGTCCTTTCAGACTGTTGTTTGAGTTTGTATAAATTTGTATAAAAGTAGATCTTTATAGCACCTCGGTAAGATTATAGACACGCTATAGTTTGATGTCAAGGGAAAATTCTGTACCAGCTGAGAAACAGCAACACCTTAAGAGCATTAGGAGAAATAGACAATATGATGTATCTCCTCTTGTATAAACAGTGACATCTAGAGTTGCCATTAGTATTCCCTAATATGCAACTAAGTTAAAGGTTATCATCTGCTGCAGATTTAATGGATTGCATTAGAATTACAGCAAATGACCCTTGCAGCTCCTTTAAACTTGATCGATCACAATGTAATTGTCAAGGCGGGCTAGCAATTAATTTTCATTAGTCAGGGAAGTCATTAATGCTTGATGTTAGGGAAAATGACTATTAGATTCAAGTGGAAGGGATTCAATCATTTTTTACAATTAAAAAAGTTGGCCTAATTTGACGGATCCATATGTGCAGAAGAATATTATTGCAGCTCCATTACCATGAGCTATTCCTGCTGTGATGCACTAGTTTCAACAAAGAGGGGGAAATGGCCCTTTTCAAACTGGAAGAGAAGGCATTTGTTACAAAATTTCTACTGGGAATAGATTTTTAAAGAATGCTTCTTTTTATTATTTTTAATTTTCATTGCCTTTAAAGCTCTCTGGAATTTAATGCTATGGTGAAAAGCACACTTCCTTATGTCAAAGGTCTTTTTTTTTTTTTTCTTTGACACACAGGGTTTTTTCATTGAACAAGACAGAAGAATTGAAAGATCCCAGGATCATTCAGCTGCCTTGGAAAATATTAAATTGCTTGGCAGTGACAGTTAGCTGTGATATTGTTGCTTGACATCACAGTCGATAGAACAATACTCTTTCTTCATGTAGTACATTTCATCTGAGAATCTCAGAATAGATTTTCAGACAAGCCAACTTTAAAAAGTTCTAATCAAATACAGAACACTCGTAATATCCATATAGTCTTTAGGGAGTGCTTTGCCCAAGGTTATCAACTTGGAACAGAAGACAAAGCACCTAGGAGTCCAAGATGGAATTTGAAGAAATGCCTATCTTTTCTTTTTTATATATATGTTTATACATGTCCTTGATACTGGGCTTTGCTTGCTAAGACATTTTTTTTTTAATCCTAAAAGTATATTCAGTTTCAATTAATTAGCTTTTATTTCTCCTTAAAAGTATGTTTTTATATAATTTGGGTTAATGAAGAAGAAAGCTATGTGGGGCTCATCCGGTCACTATAAGTTACATAAATAAAGTGAACCTACATTTTAGGTACCTAATGAATTGCTCTTCTGTAGCAGGTACTACCAGTTTTTGTTAAGTGGATGCTCTAAAATAGTGGTATTTGAATGTCTACACAAAAATATTTTTCCCATCTAGGGTTAGGTGAATAAAATGGGTGAACATGATGTACTTAGAAATTACTTTAGAAATGCTTTATTCATTTCTTTGGTTAAAGGATTTTAGATATTATAGCAAATAACTAAGTTAAGATTTATGTACTTAAAGCAAACAAACATTGGGTAATTGACTCCTATCATGATGACCAGAAGATGCTGCAGAAGAAACTGTTATGCTTATCTATCAGAAGATTTTTAGAAAATCTAAAGCCACATGTAAAAGAGTATAATAAACTCATACATATCAATGGGAACACTTCAGAGTACCCTTAGGAATATATCTAGGTTTTTATGAAACTAGGTTTTTACTAGGTTCAGTAAGATTCTGGAAAGTACTAGGTGACTAAAATCTTGATTCCCAGAGTGGACACCTTTCAGGTTCTCTGTTTTTTGTACAAATGTCAATGAGAAGTAGATCCTTTTGCAACTGCCTGTAAGAACCTTATTTTCAACTTTAGTGATCTAAAATAGGTTTCAGAACATTTAACTTCAGACTTGGAGATATCACTCTGTATGTATGAAAGCAAATATGAAGGCAAATGGGCAAATTCCATGGGAAGGTGGAATTTGTCTGATCTGTTTAAATGTTGATGCTATGAGAAGAGTGTTATCCCAGCATTGTTGTTTATTCTCTCTCCTGATTTTAAGGGAAACCAGGATGATTGACTCAAAACTAAATGTCTGTATCATGCTTGTTTGAAGATGCCAACAGTCTTTCTAGTGGTGTTTATAAATCTAATCTAACTGACGAGGGAGCCTCAGACTATTTCAAAAGCTATGAAATACTTAGATGTCTAAAATTCATTGCACTGATTTACATGATTCAAGCTTCAAAGTCACAGTTGAAAATGTTATCCTTTGTTCTAAAGTATTTACTTTCTAACTTGGCAAAATTCCAATGGCACTTTCGTTACAAAAGATATATGGTTTTGCAGTTTGATAAATTGCTTTTTTAATAAATAAAAATGTGTTCAAGATGTCCATATGATAGTCTAATCATATTTTCCATTATGTGACTATCTAGATGTTTCATTTTTAGAACAATATTTTGAGTGTGTGGGTCTAAATCTAAATACTTTCTGATGTACAAAGATGGTCAGCATTTGATAATTATTTCAGAAAGTAGAGGTCAGCAGTTCTGAAATTTCAAGATTTAAGAGCCTGAAGCTTGTTAAGAGCACTATTTCATATTTGATGTGACTAGACATTTGAGCTATTTTTAAAAGTGCCACTTCTACTCTTTCAGGTGATGTTTTCCTGGCAGTTGCCAGGTAGTAATTAACAACATCCCCATAGTTAAAAAATAGAATATTGTTAAGATGAGTAAAACTGGATTATTTGGAGTTGATGGGGTTATTCAAGTGGATTCATGTTTCCCATCTTGTTACATCCTTTTATTTGAATATGTTTCTGTGATGGGATTGACTAGTGTAAGTCAGACTTCCTCTTGACCTTCATCTGTTTCTCAGGACTGAATCTTTACATCAGCGTGCACGTATTGAGTGGTTTCCTAACTAAAATTTAGAGGATGAAACTTGACAGTTTCATGCGATGTATTATATGGTATGCATTATTGGTAAAGTAGTACATTGTAATCAAAAGTTTCTGTGAGAGTTGGTGAAGGCAGATTTTTGACTGGATAAATCCTTTTCTATTAACATAAATTATTTTTGTGCGTAAAATAAAATGTATTATAAGCTGCTATAAATCAATTCATAGAATCAAAAAATTAAGAATAAAACCTTTGTTCTCTCGCCCACATTTCTCTTGTTGCTGTTCCTATTTTATTTTGCAAATTGTCTTACACAGTTGAAATATCTTTACAAAAGTACCTTTGCAGTAGAATTCTTTAGTGTTGTTATTGCTCTGATTAAAAATACCAGATACCTTTCCTATTCTTTAGTTCATCAACGACATTTAAAAAGAAAAGACACGCACTATATTTTTTCCAGGAGAATAAAAAGAGAGAGAGGAAGCAAAGAGATCCTGTTAATTGCGTTTGTTCTTCTTTCTAAGGATATACACTGCACAGGACTCGTACTAGGATTATGGTGTCTTAGAAGCATATTGCTCCTGGTGTGCGTTCTGTTCTCATATGGGAATGCAGGGTGAAAGGGGACAAGCTAGGAATGAGCCATGTGGTACTATGGAGCCTTGTGAGTTCAATTCATCTCCTTACCAAAGAGCATCAATAAGCTCCCCTAGTAGACACTAATTTTGGGTTAGAAGAGTTTCTACAGGTACATAAGAGGCTTTAACAGAAGCTTAGTTCTTTGGAACAAGAACAGTCTTTCAAGCTGATGACCTGGAATCTGGAAAACTGCATATTCCCTTCCTCATCAATCCTCAAGAGTCTTATTTTTGAAAGTCTACACTCAGATGTTTCTTACCAATAAGAATAGCTCAGAAAATTCCTGGACCTTTTTTTCTTCATCTAAAAACTGTGCATTTTCATTTCCATTACTACCATTGTCCATTGTCCACTTCTTACATTGTGTAGTCTAATATTTTGCATTGTTTGCAATATGCTGAGTTTTTAAAAGCTGCACATAAAACAAAGATAAAAACAACAAAAAAAAGTATTTTAGAAATTCATTCCAGTAAATAAAAGATATAAAAATTAAAGAAATGAAAAAGAGATAGTTTCTATTTATTTTCTATTTATTTTCCATCACTTGTAGAACATAAATAGCACTAAGACTATGAAAAGGCCTTCATAGTGTTTGATGACTATGTGTATCTCTGTGATTGTTGCCTAGTGAAGAGTATAAAAATAAAGTCTTTGCATTGAATGAGAAAGTTATTTTTGCAGAATTAATTTTTTCTCCATGACACAAGAAACTTTCTTATCATTTCCCTTTCTCATTGTGAGCTTAGGAATAGGAATGAGGTATCATCATTTTAATTAGTCTAATTTATTTTGAAAATAATTAATTATCTCTCATTATTTTACAGCTTAGATATTTCAATTACATTGATTTTCAAAGGAAGTTAAGTAAATTGCAATTCAAGCTAGAGCATGAATGAGGTCACACTTCAAACCACTCTCTTTTCTTTTTATGAAGCTTCAATTCAACAATATTTCCTTCTGTCATTCAGCTCTTGCAGAGAAGAGCTACAGCACAACTTTCACTTTACTGCAAAGAACCAGTTTATATTTTCAGAAAAGTCCTCTGCTGAACTATTCTTCAGATGAGCCCCACTCCTTGCAAGCTTCACTGTTCTTGAAACTCAGGATGTTGGCATTTTCTCTTCTGAGTATGTTCAGTCATACGCACAAACTTTATTAGAAGAGTATCATTCAAAGATAACCATTTGGAAAGCATAGTTGAAATCCTGTGTAGCATTAATTTGGTCCCTTTGTGCATATGCAGCTTTTAATTACACAAAAGCATAGCATTTTTCCATATCACTGAGCCATGCTCCTGACTAACGAGCTGTAGATATTTTTTTCTCCTTCATTATTTGAAGTGTGCCTCAGGCATTATCTTCCAGAGGTTGTTCGCTTTTCACTTTTAATACATCTTTTTTCCCAGAGATTCATATATGATACTTATTTCAGTCACGTATGGATGTTTCATTTTCTCTGAGAACATCTGAGCTAAAAGAATACTAGTTTTCAGATTAGAAGGCCAAGGATGGAAAGATTAAAGGTCAAAATAATTTGCTAACAAATGAGATGCACATGGCCTAATTTTTCAAGGTATCTAATGCAATATGAAATTAAGTTTTAAATCTCATCAATTTACATTGCAATTTTGAAGCTTAACACTTCTACTAATCCTGCTCCCTGGTCTTAACTGGAGCTTTCAGCAAGTGCAGAAGGTGGTGTTAGTGTCACCATTTTTAAGTTTAAGGTGAATAACTTACTTCCACACATGAAATTGGCAGAAGCAGGGACATGATTCTGTAAAGTGACTCTTACCTCTTTTAACTCTCCAGTCACTCTTCTATTTGGATGTAAAGACACACGCATAATTCACCACAGGAATTCAATGCTATCTACTCTGTGACATGTATTCTTCCTTATATAGCTCTTCTTGGCTTGTGAATTCCGTGTATTGTTTTGATGTATGTATACGCTGTTATATATTTATATTAATAAAAACAGATTAGAGAAACACAGTTTTCCCACCACAGTCAAAGGAGGGTACAGAGCCAGAAGAGGAAAGGCAGGGAGGATGCTATGTTGATAAAAACCCTCATATGCTATCGGAGGTCATAGCACAGGCTCAAGTAAACCCTAAAAACATTTTCCCTTTTGTGTGTTATTCCACCTCTTAAAGCAGTTATCAATTTTTCAAACATTTGGTACTGTTTTTCAGTTGATATGGGGAATTTTCTAGGTTTGCTTCTTTTTTTTTCTTTTTTGACACAGACACATGCCTGTCTGCTTTTCCACAACTACCTGTGAAACAGCTCCATTGTGTGAATAGCGCAGTTTTCAGCTTCTCAATAATAGTAATGTCCTTTGCTTATTTGTGTGATCAGTTTTACATCCATGGTCATTCCACTGTCTATCACAAGAATCTATTTATATTTCACCTTCATACTAATTCCATGAAGTAATCACACAGACACACAGATTTTTGTAAATTTGTTGTGCGTGCTTTCTTCTTTGGACAGAAAGCAAGAGTAAAGAGTTGGTTTTGTCCTTGCCAAATTCAGTTCTGCTTTTTTGCTTGTTTATTGTTTTAGTGACCATTTAGAACAGAACTTCAGTTGATTTAAATGTGTATTTACATTAATAAGGATCCTTTTCCTAAGGATCTGACTTTTTGCCTTTTTGCCATTTATTTATTTATTTACTTATTTATTCCTTGTCATGTATGGTTTCCTGCATACGAAGGGAATCTTTTTGAATAACAGACTAATTTAGCATGGAGTTCACCTACTTGCGCCTGAAACTCAGTGGAGGGCTAATGCCTAGTGGAGTAGGTTATTACAATCCTCCAAGTCTCTCCAGGCAACCTGTTCTTATATTTGAATATCCTCATTGATTTTTGGCTTTTTCCCTGACAGCCCATAGGTATTTTGTTTGCTGCAATTTGTGATTGTCACTTCTTGTCTTCTCATCATACACTTCTCTCTGACAGAAGTCTGACTCCATCTTCTAACTACCCTAAAATTAGCTGAATTTAGCAAATAGATCCCCCTTAGCTTTTCTTCACCTGCACAAACACACCATGCCATGCATGCTGCTATTCTAGCCACCTCAGTGACTCACTGCTGGGCTCTCCTGTTTGCTGGGGTTCTCTCCCTGCGAAGAGACCAGGGCACCCAAAAGTGTGACCAACACCATGATCTGAGTCTTTCCTTCATCGGATCTGATTCAGAGATTTTCACCAAGTGCAGACCACAAAACTGTGTTGGTCGAGTGATTTCTCCTTGAGTTAGACTCATCCTCCCTAAAACACCCATGTACATTGACAGCTGTGAAGTGACAATTAGTGAAAGAATTGCATCACTGCACTGCATCCAAGTGCAGTATTGTAAGGTGAATTAAAACATAAACTTTTTTTAGAATGCCTTTTTTTTTACACAAACTGATCTCATTCCCAGATTAAATATACTCAATTATTGACAATACTAATAAATGAGTAAATAACAGCTTATTTCCTCTTTTTTGCAGAAGAGGAAAGACTCCTATTTCATCTTATACAAAAATGAAAAGAAAAACATCTCAGCTATGTTTGCACTAAGCCATCGGTGAAACTTTGAATAAAAGTGTGGTGAATGTTTTTAAATCCCAATACAGTAAGCTATGGTATTTAAAGGATTAAGTTTGAGTAGAGACTGGCGCTATGAAGGAATGTTACCCAGATGCTATATTTCATTTTCACCCTGTATGCAGACCCATTCTTTGGTACATCAGATTTGAAGAACTAACTAAATAGGTCTGAAAGTTATTCCTTTTTTTTTTTTTTTTTTTTTAATACTGAAGGGTATAACTTGTAATTGAAAACCTACATATTTTCCTGACTGGAGAAACCAGTTGCGAAAGTCATAACTCATTTAGAAACAGTTTTGTAATTTCAGCATGTGCTTTTACAAGGCATATATACATCATAATTCTCAAGAAGATATCCCCAAAATCTTGTTAAAACACTTAACTTGGCAGCTGGTTTCCTATAGTTGTTCATCTTTCATGGTTCTATCTGTTCCTTAGACCACAAAGCGACTTCTGCTTGTCCTCATATCTGACAAGGGATACTTCTGCATTAATATCTTCTTCTTTTTTTTTTTTCTTTTTTTGTTAGAGACAATTTCTATATTTTTTCTTTCAAATAAGGCATTATGTAGTCATTATGACTCATTGCATACTAAGCACTTTAAAAGTTAAAAGGAGTGTAAAAAAGAACTTGCTTTGAGGATTAATGACATCTGTGACCTAGAAGGATAATGGATACACACCTGTCAATAAGGCTTAGAAATGCTTATACCATACCAACTGAGCCAGAGAGTTTAACCAACTTTCCATAAAGAGATTTTTACTTGTTTGGGAGTTGAAATGAAAATTTCTCTGGCTTTCAAAGTTTTATTTTACAATGAAGATTACACAGAGATTAGTAATTTTCTTGTTCTTTCTACCTGGTAAATAATACTTTATGTAAAAATAAAATCTATCCCCTGAGATACTATTTTTCAACTTGAACTATTGCTGTCGTTGCCACTGCAGTGTTACTGGATGACGAATGGAACAGGGAATTGATTCATGTAGCTGTGACTGGGAGGAAACACAGTCTTATGGTTTGCAGAACAATTTTTCTATTAAGGTGTCATCTATTCTAGAATGGAGGCTTCAGTTTGTTGCATAAATCAGAGGTTCCTTGTGTTGTTTCACCTCCAGCCCTGTTCCCTCTCTACCTACACGCTGTGTTCAAATCCCTTATGGTTTCAAGGAGGCTTTGCAAACTCTTTCCTCATGCTCTACCTAAACTTTTCATTTTCCTTCTTTATTCTTAAGGCAGTTAAGGGTGCTTTTTTATTTAAGCTTCCTATCAGGATATTACTTATGTTATCTCTCCAAGATGAGGCCTGGGAGTGGCTCACAGCTCAGAAGCTCAGGTCCTCCCTTCTCTCCCCATGATTACGTGGAGGCAGCAGACTGACACCGCAGTGCCCATCACTAAACAAAGTCTAAAAACCCTGTGCTCTCCAGATATATTTGTTTGTAGTCAAATTTGCTCCAAAGTTGAAAGACAGAAGGAGAAGTACTGCCAAGCTGACTGTGACCTGTTGGCTCTTTCAGTGCATCCTCAATAGACATTTTTTATCTTTTTTTTTTTTTTTAAACCAGGTTGATCTGCCCTCACAGGTCATCAGAGTGGTAACTATAGACGGATTTTTGGGCTGCTGCTCAATAACTTCTTTCTTCTCTTCAAATAAGCACACATTAATGCTCTCAGAGGAGAATATTTATTATTGCAGTGGTGTAAATTAGGGCAGGATTTGGCCCATAAGAAATAAAAGAGGAGTTGAGCGTGTAATTCTTCACGCCATTGTGAAGAAAACACTGTCCAGCAGCAGTAAATTATCTGAAATTCTTTCCGGATATATGAAGGATTCCAGTCAGAGAAAGCTTGTGAGGTTTAAAGCATAAAAATGACAACCATAAATAAAGGTAGAAACCCCTGATCCCCACTGAAATGAAATAACCTAACATTCCTGAGGTACTGGTGTCTTTGGAAAATACATTGCCTATGTGACTAGGTGAAAGGGAGGGAGGAAAGGGGAGGAAAGTAAACCCGTCATCTCATTCGGCGTAGTGCTCCTGCTCTTGTTCCATACTTTTCTCTCCATATACTTTTCTCCAGGAAGTTCTGTACAGTCAGGATGTGTCCTTATTGAGCTTATGTTTTTAAGATGTTCAAACATATGAAGATCAAAAAACATGCATATGTATTTTAATTACTAGAATTAATAAAAGTAAAATACAGATAACGTCCACACCACTGCGCACGGAGTTGTAACAAAGCATATCTATCATTTTCACTAGGATACGTGTGTGCACACAGGTTATACTTCAAATGTTAACCTGTTTCTAGAAGAAAAATACCAGCTACATTCACCTTCTTGAATGTAACTCTTGTCTTAACATTACATCATTTCCTTAGCACACTAACTTCTACTGTAGGTAATCTGATAATAAATTCTTCTCAAAATATGTGCTTTAAAAAGAGAAATCAGCAGTTTTATTTTGATATGTTTTGAAAATATCATCAGCACTACAGCAGGAAATTAGAGAATGGAATCAAAATTCATAAACATTAGGTCAACAACTCAGTAATCTCAGTATGCATCAATTTGTTCATAGTGTTTGGAATTTAAATACCTTGTGATGCTATAGATTGATCACTTCTCACAAGCTCATTATGACAAAATGAAATTTTAGCTTCACTTTATGGCTAATCATATTTGACTTTGAGCTAATCAAGGCCGAGAAATTTGGCAGTAATTTCTCACCATTATAGTAATAGAAGCGACAGATGAGATTTCAGATCAAGCCAAAGTTACGAAAAGAAAAAAGGTCAAAACCTGCCAGGACTGAGCTAATTTTGTAGACAGACAATATTCACAGACAGGATCCCCATGATATTTCTTCTATCATCTCATTTGATTGTGGATGGTCGAAAATAAAGGACTTAGTAGCCAAACAATCTTCAGAATCAATAGCAGGCATTTGTGTTCAACGCCTCTGGAAAACAGGCAACTTGCTTGTTTTAAAACTCTGAACCATAAATGTTCATTTGCAATGTCTGTGTAACTTTTGACTCCTTACACAACCGCTGAATATGGTCTACTGAGTATGACAGCCTGTGATGATAGCTTCTTTGATGAAGGTCAGATGTGAGGGAACTAATAAAATGACACAGCAGGTTCATATTAGTCTAGTCTCTATTTCAGCATAAATCTTTTTTCAACTATTTGGTACGTACTCTGTCTCAATATAGATATTGTCTAACGTTGTGTTCCTTTACTAAATCACCATTGCTCAGGCTTTTTATTCAGATTACTCTTACTATAAAATAGGTGTGTTTATGAATACATATCCATGTCTATCTCTCCCTATATATATGTCTCCATACAGATATATATTTAGAATAAACTTTACAAATGTGAAGTTACCTCTTTATAAAATATTGTTTCCAATGAGTAGAACTACATTTGTTTTCAGTGTTTGACCACAAATAAAAATATTACCATACTAAGAATAAACGTCCTTTAATATTTTTTTTTCTGTTTTCCTCTTCTTAACTAATCCACGTTTAAATATGACTTAAGAATAGAAAGCAGCTGGAAGCATCATTCAGTTTTACCTACTACCTGAGTATTTCACTTGACATTTCTCTTTGTTCTCTTCTTTATTCTTCACTTTCTCCCTAAAAAAACAACAACAACAACAAGATTTTTTTACTCTAAAACCAATATATTAAAAAACAGAAAATAAATGTCAGCTTAACCCATTGGTTAAATATACTATTCTAAGACTAATGACAGCTTTATACAGTGATGTTCCCTTTTTAATTTCCTTGTATTGTGATTTAGTCTGTAAGAAAATACAGGAAGCCAATAATGTTATCCTGGGAGATTATGATTTTTGATCTTTTCAAAACGTGTGTAAGATAGAGAAGTCTTATGAGCAAAGTGATTCCCCTGCTGCAAGTAACATGCACTCAAGTTATGTGCTACTACTCTAGGTTTTCTAAACACTGAGCATCCCTGTTGATTTTATCACTGTGTAAGATATATTACATGGTTCCTATTCTCTATAATAAGGTACAGAATAGGAAATTAAAAGTGGCACTGAGATCTGTCCTCACCTCTTCTATTGATGGAATAGACTATCTTAAGTGAACAGTTTTAGCTTTTTCTCTTTGTATTGTATATGGATATATCATATGTAACTGTTCTCTACCCTACCAGTCTGAGAGCTCTTTTAGATTATCCATTAAATGCACACATACACTCACCAAGAGGTTAGATCATCTCAGTGAATATCTAATTGAAATTAATGTTGTTCTAATGATCAACCAGGAAGTGCAACTGTGAACTTGCCTCCTTTGTATATGTGTGAGCAATATTAGTATTCACTCTTTATTTGCACTGTCCCATTCCTGCATTTTCAGGTCTCAGCTATAAAATGCTGGCCAGTGAAATGACAACTGCTTTCCCAGGGAGAAACAATGTTCTGATAATTTATTGCCCAACGGCAATTATTTACACACATGCAGCTGTAGCCGCAACATACTCGTGCTAGACATCAGGCTTTCTTCTGGACTGGCACCTCTATGTTTTAGGTAGGAAAGATCTTGTGAAGATTCCAGTTTTTCCACAGCACTTTTTTGAATTGTTGGAGATCTATGAATGAGTATAATTTTCTCCAAATGATTTGGCAGTTACATATGTATGGATCTACTATAAAGTCAGAACCATTTTTTAAAATATGGGATATTCATTCTTCTTTTCTGGGTAGCATGAGAAAATGAGATCAGTCCCCTGTACAGTTGCTCAGGTGCACAATGATTCTTAGCCAATAAAATCAAGTCTACTTTTTGTCTGTTTTTTGAGGTATTTGGATTCTATTTTGATCTTTCTCTACTTAGGCATTTCTACTGGCAGATTTTACTTGGGCTTCTAGAAAGTCACAGTAATAGCTGTAGTCAAAGCTATGCAATCGATGATATTGAACTTTATAATAGCATATAATTATGCACACCTTTTCATATACTTTATAATGTAAATACAAACTCAATACAATAAACTATTTCTTCAGTTCTAATTACTGTATTATTGCAATATTATGTCAATAACTATTTTTGCCAGACAGTTGTTAGTACAAAACCAAAAGTAGTTAAAATGTGTTATTTTGAATAAAATACCTTTCAAAAATAAACTTCAATTATGAGCACAAAATTATATATGAAAGTTACTTTTGAGAAAAATCTATGTAGCAAAAGTGCATTTTTTTTTCTTAATACAATCTTCTGTTTTTGCAAAATTAGAGACAATCATTGTCTTGGAAACAAAAAGTATCAACTGAATAGCTAGATAGGAGGTTGAAGACAGGAAACTTTATCTTCAATTTATAGACATAGCAGAGAGAAAAATAAAAATTAAGTGCTAAACTTCCGAAAGAGTAGGTTGAACATAGATAGGAAATCAGTAGGGGGCCACACCTGTCAGGATAGCTTGAAGAATCCCACCTGATCCCATAAGAATCTTTTGGTGACATAGTATATCTACAAATGAGGTCCTGAGTGATTTGCTTAGCAAGCTGGGAAATATTCAGAATACCACACTTGCTTCTTGCTGCGCTAGTGCACACAATACGCGCATGGGTTCACAGAAAACTTTTGATTTCTTTGCTATGAATGAGGACTATGTTTTGGTAGCTGAATAACAAGTCAAAGCAGTTCATGGGTGTATTAATCATGGAATCAGCCCTTCAAATAGTGCTACTTATACACATACAAGGATTGAACCTGATCCCATATGAATTTCTGTGGAGTACCGATTGATAATATGATATCTCTGGTCTTACATACTATGATTAGGCAGGCTTTCCTCTTAAAATGCTGTGGATTCAGAAGCTTTATGAAATACCGACTAAACCCACTTTAAACGGAAACCTATTTTTAAAAGTATAGGTTAGGAATGAAAGAGAAAGGAGATGGCTTTGGGAGGAGGTCTGAAGCCTTGCCTTGGGAGCCAAGCATAAATTTATTTTTAATGCATCTTTGTTTTTGAAGACCCTGTATCAAATAAAGAGTCTTCCACACTCTGTTGCCTAAGTTTATGGCTCAAGAGAAACCATCTCCAGGCTGTAACACAGACCATATGGCTAGCTGTTTGAAGTGTGCTTAGTACTCCATTAGGGATTCTCGATTTGTACTTCTCAATCTGATTTCGATAAGACACAGGTTTCCTTTAGTGGCCTGACCTGGTGCAAACACATAATAGATTAATTCTATAATAAATTATGCTGGCAGTAAAGCTTTCTTGACCATTTTGCCTTTTAAGTAATATATATTTTTTTAACCCACTCCTATATAGCTGAACCTATGTTTCACTTGTAAGTCTCTTTATGTATATACAGAACTACTTGAAGTCTGGGAATGTAGTTTTGCACTGTGTGCATTACTTCTGAGTCTATTCCACTTACTGTGTTCCTGGAGTTACTGACACCTTTTGAGGACTACTAAGAGCTTCGTGAAATAACACTGTGCCTTGAAATGTACTGAGCTGTTATTCAGAAAGCTCCAGCTGGTTTCTGTCTAAACAGTGGCATAACAGCATTATCTCTATATGCAAAACTGCATTTTCATAAAGTCCGTTATTACTTTTTGTCCTTACTTTTTTTTTTAATGTGATACTATTACTTTTAACCTCTGAGATATTGTTTTTTCCTAGCACTGTATATAGTCATGCTGTCATTTGTAATATTGTTGGGATAGAAGGAACAGGTCTTGTTTTACATGTGTGAAACAGAAGAACTTGTGAGATAATTCTCACCTTCTATATGGAAGTAAAATATTCCTATACATTTAGGAATTTGGTGATGTCATAAAGTAGCATATTAGTCACACAAGCTCTTCACAAAGAGTCAAGCGATGGTCTCCAGTGACGCTGCTGGGAACCTAGGACAGCTCTGGCAGCTATTTCAAAGCTTCTGAGATGTTACCAGGGGACTGCAATAATTACAGAGACTGCAATTATTGTCTTGATTCCAGGCTGGTATCATTTAGAGGAAGAGAAGAAATGTTTGACTTGCTTTATTTATTTCCATCTTTTCATTCCTATAAAGATAGAAGAGATTTTTATTTAAAAAAAGAAAAGCAGACACTTAACCTACATGTGAGATTCAGAAAGGTTATAAATTCAGAACCTCTTTCAGTATGTGCATATTAAAATTGCAAAGCTGTTGAAAGTGCAAAGTGTTGCTTGCACAGTACCACATCCACAACGTGCAAAGTATTGTCTTGTTCCTAATTTCAGTTTAGGATCACAAAAATGTTTTAACTCAACAAAACCTGTCAGTAGATTATTTCTCCTAAGGAATCCAGATAGTAGATAGTAAAACTAGAGATATAATATTTTAGTTGGTACAGCATCAAAAATGTGAAAAGAACATTCTTTGGTAACTGGTTCTGAATAGAGAAGTGCTTATAGACCGACTAGGGAATGTTCACAGCAAGTTTCAGTGGAAATGAAACTGTAACATAGAAACATGTAACTGATTTTGGGGGAATTTACGTTGAAATGTGGTCTCAGGTAAAATTTTTAAGCTAATGTGTTCGATAAGCAATATAATCCTTATCCATCCATTTATATTGAGCTATGTTGAAATGTGAACCTTTCCTGAACCCATTCCTATATTATTATCATTATATTAATTGGTGAAAAATTTTGCTCTGGTTTATATCCAAGTTGAAATCAGTAGAAAGACTCGAGACTTCTATAGTATTATTGAGGGCAAAGTTTATTCTTTTCTGTCTTTTCAAAAGTGCAACTGGAATCACTAAGAAATGATGAAAGAATTCTGGAAAACCACTTGTACATTTTGACAATTATTTGTGCAACTTGCCTGGAGTCCAGATTTCTTTGAAGGTGTGATTCATGATCAAAGGGAGTCCTAGCAAATAGCTGAACAGAATTAAATATTTAGTATAAGTTTTGCAGGGAAGTGATGAAAAGTTAAGGTTCAGTGAGAAAGTGAACATAGTGAAGATTCACTTTAGAGAAGATGAACAGAATTATTAGTTTAGACTAAGTTCTCCCTGTTAAATTAGCAATACGAGTGTTCAGCACTAGTGCAAATCAAGACCACGGGCTCAGAGACCTGGAGCTAAATCCTTGAATTGAATCTAGGAAAAGGGAAAGTATTTTTTTTTTTCTTTCTAAGGAAAGAAAAAAAACCCCAAGCATTCAGAGATGCTATTTTTGTCCTGTACTCAAAGAGTCTCATGCTTGACTAGCCTCACATGTGATCACAAATGCAAGTCAAGTATACAAGTATTAAGACATTTTTTTTTCCCAGCAGATGATGCTCCTAATGCAAACAGCAAAAGCGGAGAACTTTGTTATATGTTTCTAATGTCAAGTGATATTTGAATGCAAAATTTTCCACTTTAAATATAATAGCAAGAAATATCCTCATGCAAGGATGAGCAATTGAGTTAGCAAAAGTCTCGCCAGTACCTATCTTCAATAATGTTTAACTCACAGCTGCGTAGAGAAAAATATTGAAAAAGGAAAAATTTATAATATATTTTTTTCCAGAATACTCACACAGCTTTTTACAGTTCAACAGCTTCAGCAGTATCATGGACTTCTTTAGACAACTGTGTCTTTCTAAAAGGCACCTAATTTTGTTTATTCTAACGCAATGAAAGGTGATTCTCTAATCAGCTTCCTCCTTTCACTCCTCCTTTTATAGACTTCTATCTTCCTATTTTTTGCTGGTCCTGTACTCTAATTCTCTCTTCTGCAGAAGCTGTTCCAATTTTACTATATTTCTAGAAGGAGGAGGAGAACTTCACATAGATTCATAACAAGGATTTTCGAATCTGTTTTCTTCTGTATCTTCCGTTTCTCCTTGCTAATAATTTCTGTGTGTTTCTAAACACTTCTGACCACTAAACCAAGATTTTCACAGCAATACCTGTCATTCAGGGTATTAAAGGTAAAAGGCTGTTATAAAGAACTGAAAAGAAACTTCTTAGAGAAAATGACTGAGCATTAAGATGGCAGACAAAATTCATTGTAGATGGATGTACTAATTCATTAGTGATGCATGTGAGAAAAAAAAAATATTGATCTTGCAGTTATGACAGGCACCTTCAGCATGTTATCAACTCACTCTTGACCTCTTTTTACATGCTGTTTATGAATAAATGTCAAACAATATGGGAAGGAACAGACCTCTGTGCAGAAATCCACCTGAATTTTCTTCCAGTATGAGAACTGACTCTATTTCCTATCTCTTAGCCCATTATTTATCCACATAATTACCCTTTTTTAATACAACTTTAGCTTTATTTAACAATCTTTGAAGAAGTACATTTTTGAAGGAACTTTCTGAAATCCAGGCAGAACAGACTGTACAGAACAGCAGGTATGGTGTTTTGGTTTTTTTTTTTGGTTTTTGGGTTTTTGGATGGTGTTTTTTTGTTTGTTCTTTTAATTTGTAATCACCAAGGAAATGAAAACATGGACCAATTATTATCAATTGATCAAACAATTTGTATATCAAAGGTTTCTCTTGCCAAAATATTTAGAGGAGTCTGGCTTGAAGAAATCAGCTGACAGTTAGGTCCTAGAGATGAGATAGAAACACATAAGCCAGCATAGACAAAAAGTAAAAAATCCAGGAACTTAACTTTTCAAGAATTTATCATTAGGGATAGAGAGGAATGGGAAAGGTGATCATAGACAAAAGTGAAAGAGTGAAGGCAAAGGAGTTTATAGCAAGAAATTCAGTCAGTAAAAATATATATCTGAAGACTGGAAAAGAAATGTTTTCAGAGCAGTAAGTAGACAAAAGATGATGGCAAAATAATTTTGTAAATGAGGGAAGACAGAAGGGTAGGAACACTGTTTAAAAGTCTAGAGATGAAAGACAGGGACTTGGCATTAGCAGATTAATAAAAGTCGGTTGAAGAAAATAAATAAGCAGCTGGTCAACTTGTTAGGAAATAAATGATTAACTGGGAGGGCAATCAGCTATGCAAGGAGTAAGGTAATTAAACATTCGAAGAAATAATAGAGTGACAATTCAACGTATTCAGGAAATTAACTATACAATTAACCAGACAGCTGATAAAACAAGGAAGTAATTTAGGAAAACTAGGATTAAAAACCTGTGAAAAAGATGGATTTGAGTGGAAGTTACCTAAAATGGAATGGAAAATTAATAATGCACTTACCAAGTAAGCCTCTTTAGGAGAACTTGGAATGAAATCAATACAAGGAGCCTATACCCTAGATGTTGCACAGCCTGCTGATGGGTGAGGCCCAGAAGAGGGCAGTGGTGCTCCGTGAAGACCCTACCATGATGGGGTTCAAGGGTTTTAGGGTCTTTGATGTCTTTGGTCTGGTACACTTCATAAACCACTACTTATCTCTGACTGAAGGTCGATCTCAAGACACTGTGGAGTTGCATTTGTGAATCTTGGTTCTCAGGGAGGTAAAGGACCTCTGGGCTTCGCTAACACACAGGTGAAAATGTTTCAGCTTTCTGTCCTCCAATATGTCTTTTATCGGGGTATGCCTATGTGTAGAACAGGACTTTCTTTGAAATACAGAGAACAAGTAACATTGAGCTTTCATACCACATTAAGCTTCCATACCACATTAGTGCTTATCTCATTTCTCGTAGTGTCTAAAAAGACTTGCATCATTTGGCCTTCACAGGAGACATGGTTCACTGAGATTCCTGGGCTACTATTGTAAGTTATAGCAGCTGTAATTTCAGCCACTTTATGGAGCAGTCCATTTGTGTCTACTCCAGTTCCTAATACTACCAGCCAGTTTGTAAAATGATCCTAATCTATTACATTTAAGTCGTTTGAGTCATCTTTTTGAAGACTGTTGAGTGTAGAGATACCCATAAGGAAACAATGTGAGTTTTCCATATACCACATATGTTATATGTCTGGTGAAATGTACTGCACACATTTAAAAAAGTGACAGTATTACAAAACTGACAACTTTTCATGACCTTTTGTATTAAAATGTATTTTAAACATATGGCAGGATTCTGTTCTTCTCATGGATGTAGCAAATGCAGTATGAATATTTCATGAATTATATGTACACATGAAACGATTTTGTCCAAGAAACAAGAAATTCAAGAAAACATATTAGGTTTTTAGATTTAAAAATGGCCAGTTGTAGGCTACTAATGAGGCATACTCAAAGAATATTTATGGTGGGGAATGTTTATAGGCAAGCAGTGAAAATGAAGAGATGAGACAGTAAAACTGGAAATATGATGTTTTGGGTAGAATTCTTTGGTTTTTGTTCCAAATTTTGCTTTTGTTCATAGTATGGGATGTTAAGTCATCTCTTTTCTGATCTGCTTCCTTTGTATTTTTGTATTGCTCTTTTATTTAAATAAAAGCTCTTTATATCTTCTGGCTTGGGTATTTGGATGTTCACATCTATTCCTTGTCTTTTAAATTAGAAATCAAAGTAAGTTGAATGCTTAAATACCTTAAAATGTATGTATGTATGTAGCATTGTGAATTCAGTCTATCATCAGACCTGCAGCAGTAAATGCAAGAATACATTTGCTCATCAGTGTTGCACATATTTTGATCTTCCAGCATTTACAGATTGTCCAATAACCAATAGTCTGCTTTTATTGAAAAGTGAGGAACATGATGTGGATTTTTATGTTAAAACTGTCAAAGGTGAAAAAGGACTCAGATATAGGCTGCAAATAATTTGACTGATTCTTTACCACATTCATGATGTAGATATGGAAATCTTTATCTAATGGGCTTTATCTAATAATACCAAGTTAACACCAGTTCTTAGAAGGAAGCTGTCTTACACATCTGTTTCCTGATACTTGATATTTCCTCTGGTTGAGATGGTACTGACTAGGGTAGTAGCTAATCCATTTTTTTTGCTAGAATGCAATCTCACTGATCAGGAAAAAGATACATTAATCTGTAAGAGACTACACAGAAATGAAGGTCTAAAGCTTTTAGAGTAAGATAACTTCTAAAATATTTTCAGTACCTTAGCTCAAACTTCTCTAAATGTTAGCTATGACTACCTTAAAACTATAGATGAGCATTCTTCAAAGAACTATTTCAAACTAAATAAAGATTTTATGAGCAGTTCTATTTAGGGGTGGTTGCAAGAAGATTTGTTTAACCGAGTAACCTCAGATTTGTTCTATAATTTCTGTGACATGACCTTATAAGTTTTCCAAAGTAATTTTCTTACACCTATAGTTCTCTTATAGTTTACATTTCCAATTAATTATTTTAGAATTAGAATTACAATATTATTTTTTCTTTTTTAGTAAGGATGTCATAATCATTAAACTAATCATGACATCACAGTTTTGAAAACAACTTTAGTAGACATGCATATTGTTGAGCACTCCACATTATAACGTTTAAATAAGAAGTTTTGTCAAGAAGAGAGAGTTTCTGCTAAAAAAAAAAGGAGAATGGGTGTAAGAGACTGTTATGGATTGTGTTTGGCTGGACATGGTTGACGCATCATTTACCTGAACAATACCGCGGTATCTTGTATCCTGGAAGACCAGCTCAAGAGCCAAACAAGGACATTATCTCTCACTATTTACATTTCTTAACCCTGGCATCTTGTCTCTGGGAAGACTATAATATCAGTAATTATCTACTTGACCCCCACATACTGTCTCTGAGAAGATCAACTCAAGACTTGACTCAGCAGTGCCCACCAGAGCAGCTCGCATTCCAGTTGGGTGAAGAGGAACATCAAAGCACACCGCGC